>CM061550.1:254628955-255030216 GCA_030864225.1 Capsicum baccatum var. pendulum
CAGCCAAGAAGACCCACAACCCCATCCGTTATGATGAAAATTAGCCGAGGCAGACACTTAATATAGGAGAAAGGGTCGCAACTGATCCTCCGTCACACATATCGTCTCTTGTCCGAGAAAATACTGTGATCTATGATTTTGTTTCCATAATTAGGCTGAAGTATTCAAAGCATATGTTATGGATTTCTAATAAAAAGGAGATGGGCGTAACTTATTGGAGTGGATGAACATCTTGACCTTATTCAAAAAGGAAAAGACACCTCTTTTCGGGGCTAAAAAACTTAGAATTCGATTTTCAAATCTTTGATTTGGTTGCGGGAGTTTTCTCCTGAACTTGGAAGAGAATCAACTTCAGAAATCATCATTTGTAAAATTAATTACTTTGAATGATAGATATAATTATTGTTATCTCTTTCTTTTTCATGTGGCACTAACACCCACAACTAAGGTTGTGGGATCTATGATTTTTCCTCTATGGATTTAATAGTTTTTTAGGGTATGAGTGAGTGTGGAGACATCTAGATAATTCCTTTGTTATGAGTGTTATTTATTGGTTGCAAACAATTAATCCCGCCTTATGTTGATTTGCTTGAATTAAGAAATAAACTAAAGGTAGCGAATTATCAACAAGGATTTGGGAAGGTTAAGCTCCCATCTAATGATTAATGCTGCAACAAGATTGATCTACTAGAGATAAAATCAGTATGAATAGAATGAATTCCTAAGTTCAAGAGAATAAGGGAGTTCAACATCTAAGTAGGTTGAGAAAAACTTAGATGGACTGTTAAAACTGATAATTAGGTGTTTCCCACAATTCATGAGAACCCAATACTGCTGTCATTGTTCATTAGGGATAAATATACATAGTGATCACAACCCTAGTTTCTCTCTATCATTGATTTGAAACACTAAAATTTTACCTTGGAGTTTCTAAAGCACGCGAAAGTTTTAATAACTTTTGTTCAATCATTACAAACCCCCATTTTATGTTTATTGTAACATTTGGTTGAATTTAACTTGTAGATTTAGTCTCAAATTAGTTTAATCTCCACTCCCCTTGTTCCCTTTGGATTCGACCCCTACTCCAAAGTTGGGTAAATATATTGACAACGACCGCCTTGCACAAAATTTATGTGTAGGTTGAGTGTTATCACCACCCTTATACCGGAAGGAAAACTTGAATGGATAATCAACCCAAATGAAAGGATTTTCAAGGCCTCCCTGACTCAAGAGGCAAGGTTCTGGTGGGGTGTAGTGCGCACCCATTTGATGCCTACTGAGGGAGATAACATCCTTGGAGATGATAGAGCTATACTGGTCGCAAGTCTTCTGGATAAACTCAAATTGAACTTCGAAGAAATCATTGTTGAGGAGATGAAAATTCATGTCTCAAGGGCCGACATGGCATATCCTTTCCCTTGTCTAATTATGAGGTTGTGTAAGATAGCCAATGTACCTGAGGTTGCAGGGATAGACAAAGAACTACTAGCCAAGTAGATCCACAACACCATATGATATGATGAAAATTAGCCGAGGAAGATACTTAACAGAGGAGTAGGAGTTACAACAGATCTACCAGTTATAGATACCAGCTCAGTACTAAATGTAGAGGTGCAGATTTTGAAGCTACACCATGGACATCCCCAGCACTAGCATACTCAGTTCTTAGAAATGAAACAAATCCTTCAGCTGTTGTGTTTACCATAGAATTTTCCTTCAACCTGATGAATTTCAGGTAAGTGAAAAAAGAAGCCAAGTGGTGCAAGGTTCAGCTATAACTTTTTGCCAAGAAATTTGCCTCTGCAGTTGACAAGAGGATTAAGGTCGCACTTGAGCCCTTCTGAGCCTTTGCACAATTTCAATACACGGTTAAGAGAAATGTCTAATTTAGACTTTGCACAATTTAGATCAGCCCTTGATAAGGTAAAGATAGAAGTTGGAGTATTACAGTAGCACCAACTTATGGGGTTGGCAGACCTAGCTATTGATGAGTCTGAGGGTGAGATACCATTGCTTGGTCTCATGAGGGAACCGGTGAAGACAAAGGAAAAGAAGGGTGATAAGAAAGGTAAGGGTAAGAGAGAAAGGTCGGATAGCAATAAAGAAAGAAAAGCGAAGAAGAGGGCAAGAAAGAAGGATGAAAAATAGAAGAAGAAGAAGGCGATGATTGAGTCCCTAGATGACAATAAGAAATAAGAGGAGACCCTACAAGAGAGATTCGTAGGTGTCTCAACTAGTAGTCCTCCAACAACTGCTAGGCCAGATGTGTCAGAATGAAGGGAGGCTCCTAATGGAGATAAGGCAGCTGAGGATGCAGCAGCAGACCAAACCCCTGATTCCCATGCTTGATCTACTCCAGGTATACCCTAACCCTTATTTTAGTTTTTCATAGATTTTAAGTTGAGGGTGTAGGGTGAGTTATTGTTGTAATATTTTGTAGTTGACTAGGCGAAATACAAGCACCTGAGGCAGTTAAGGTGGTTTTGTTATTTTGTGAACACCTCTAAAATGGTCTAATTGTTTAACTGTGTAATTTACATCTAATTGTGACCACTGTGAATCTTGTTATGGTATTATTTCTAGTGACTTGATAATCATTGCTAAACAATTGCATGAACAGGATAAGTAGTAACTTGTGATATACTTGTTTTCCATGTGCATGTGACATTTTACTTTTTTTCCTTTGTATGTTGAATCTAGAACTTGCCCGGTTAGTCTTACCTAGCTTGAAGGATAGAGGTTAGGAAAAAATCATTGGCCGATTTGATATTAGCCACTTTTATCTTAAATGACCTTCCCTGTATGCATAATATCCCTTGATCCCTATTTTGAGCATGAATAGACTATTTCTTTTTTTGATGATACCTGTAACCATCTCATTTATATCATTATGAACTTATTGTGGCCCTGGTCTTCCTTGGAAACTGTGCACCTTGACTTAGGCAAATAACCTAAGTTGAGGGTGGCTATCATAGGGGTGCATGATGTAAAATGAGTATGATGAAAGGTAGAATAAAAGAAAAAAATAAAAAGCTGGGTGCGGTGGAAAAGAACAAGAAAAGAAAAGTTATGAAAAATAAGAAATGATTTTAAAAAGACCGTACCCATCCTGAATATGTGTAATCAAGAAAATAGAAGAATAGAAAAAGGTTAATAAGTGATACCAGAAGGTAGTGTAGTTTCAAGGTGGCTTAGTTACTTTAAATATCATTGAGTATTATACCAGCCCCTATCCTACATTACAAGCAAAAGAGAAGACATATAGTGATCCTAGCTAACCTGTCTGAAAATTTTGGTAATGAAAATAAGGGTAAGCTTATGGTATTTGGCATACATTTATTGGAACTTCATTCTGGTAGTGAGTATCTTTTGATTGTACCCATGGTTACATGTTTGATGTCTGATATATGTGGAGTAGGACTTCTTTGTAGTGAGGGAACAAAGGTTACGTTGCTAGTTGCTAACTTGTTTGGATAGTGTAATCTTTGTAGATGCATGGTTGTTGTGGCTGAATTGATGTCATATCTTGATTCCTATATGTTGCATTTTTGTTCTTAAATAATATGCATAGTTTTTGTTTTTAAATTAATTGACCTTGGTTATGGTGAAGATGTTTTGAGATAATATGGATGGTTGACTGCCGAATGTACTGTGTATCCTCTTGGTTGTGTTTTAGTTGCATGAGGACAAGCAATTGTTTTAAGTTGAGGGTGTTGATGTGTGAGAAGATGACAACACATTTGAGGCTTTTAACTAAGAATAATTGCAAAATATTAAGCAACTTTTGTCACTTTTAATTGTTTTCTATTTGGTATTGAAGTAAAAGTCAAGATGCAAGAGAACCAGCAATAATGGAAGTAAAAGAGTAGATTTCTTTGCAAATACAGAGGGAAGTATAGCTGACTACTTGTTTTATAAGTCATGAGCTTTATGATAAGATATGAGAGTTGCCATCATCCTTAGACAGAGAATGAACTTCAGCTGGAATTCATGACGACATTTGTGATAGGCCATCAGAAGTGTGATAAGCCATCAGGCTAGTCTTTAAGCTTAGCCAGGGAATGGGATTTTAAGTGAAGAAGAAACGACAATTCTGATAAGACGTCATATGTTTGATAAGCCATCACGTCTCATCGTCAACCTAGGGTAGAGATTGTCAAAAGTGAAGAGGAGATGGCGACATTCCTGATAAGTCGTCAGACTCGTGATAAGCCATCACACACGTCCCTTCCTGTCTGAGAAAATTCTATGATCTATGATTTTGTTTCCATAATTAGGCTGAAGTATTTAAAGCATATGTTAGGGTTTTCTAATCATAAGGGGGAAATGTCGTTTTGAGAATCTCTTCTCTCGGGTTTTCTGACTTGAACTTTACAATTATTTTTGGAGAGATTATTCCAATTATTTTGAGAATCTCTTCTCTCTAGTAAAAGAATTCTCATAGGCATTCAAACATATTGAGCATATAGTGTTTCCAAATCTAAAACAAAGTGTCAATTAACTATTCCCATGCAACAAATTGTTCAAACCATCATTAAAATATGAAAACCATAAGTAAAAGACATGGAAAAATCTTTACCAACCAATATATCCAAAACCCCCAACATATATTTGAAAACCCAAAACCATACAATGATAATGCCATGAAAAAAATTCAAATACATGCCTTTATACGGAAATAACAATGAGGGAGAAGTATCTTGCCTTAGATTACAAAATAGATGAGAAGAAATATAATATCCCGTATTTCTATTTAGTTTTGATTCGTCCCTAGAACATCAAAGATCTTGCTTCATAGATGAATACCTTTTATTCCCTAAGGTATTTACAACATTTTAACTTTTTATCATGTGGGAAATTTAATAAGACCTCCATCGATACTAAATTCACCTAAATCTGATACTCGAACAAAGAGTTAGAGCCATTTTAAAAAAGATAGTGTACCACCTGGTACTTTAGCGCATCGCAGAGTCAGCCAAAATGGTAATTGTCAAAAAAAACCAGTGAGCCTCTGTGATATTGGCGCATCGCACTAAGGCTCCATTTCAGAGTTATAGATTTCCAGTGCACCAACGTAATTCCACCTCGTCGCAGAGCCTTCCTAATTTGCAAAAAAGACGGAAATGCGATTTCCACCGCTTTGCACCACCAACCAGTTTCCCAGTCATCCAGTTTCCAGTGGGCTGGCATGACTTCACCGCATCGCGCCAGCGTGAAAAATTGGGATTTTGTTCAGGTTTCGTTAGTTAAATTTTAGGTACCATTTAGTAATTTCCCTAAATCCCCAATCGGTCTATACACAGGATTTAAACCTTTCATAGTCAAAATTACTAATTTATTTTCACTATTTCTAAAGAACAAAAGCATTCTCTCTCAAAGATAGAAAACTCTAGAATAATCCCTTTAAGAGTCTTCAAGAATCTAGATTTCAAGGTATGTTTGATGTTGATTCTTGGGTTCCTTCCAACGAAAAAGTTCAAGAATCCTTTTTCTAAGTTCAAAGATTATATATTTATGAGTTTTCATGATTTATGTGAATTGAAATTAAAGTTCATGTTGTTACTGAGTTTTAATTTATGTTTTGTTTGCAAAGTTCCAAGTTTCGATCCTAGTATGTGATATTTATGTGAGTTTCATGATAAACCACTTGAAGATGCATTTTTATTGATGTAACCATATTAATAAGGTGTATTGAATGTTGTATGACAAAACTATGCTCCCCATATGTTTGATAAAATGGTTATGTGAAGGAAATAGAGTGTAACGCCCCAGAAAAAGGGTCCCGGAGCGTCACACGGTGTTTGAGGCTACGAGTAGCCCCAAGCTAACCCTTTGAGCCATTTTCATTTAGTTCAACACAAATCAACGGGGTTTTCATAAATAACCCTCAAATATAAACAGAGTAATCATCATCCAAGAATAAAAGGATTTCAGAAAGATAGCAAAATACGACTTATTAGTCAAGTCCCAACATCTATACTAGTCTAACAAGCCTCTACGAAAATCAATAAAACCAGCGAGCCATTGAGACATGCCCCAACTGACACATACTCAGTTATCAAATGTAAACGATTCCGTGAAATCAACATCAGACATCACTTCCTCAGAACATAAGGACTCACCACAACAGAGGATGTAGAATAGCGTGCCTCAAGAATCACTGTCGAACCTGGAACTGAGCACCTCATCCTACATTCTGAGAAAATGCATCCCATAATCGAAGATGTGGGTCAGTACCATGGAAAACAACTGAGTATATGGGGGTGTATGCAGTTGTATAAACATCATCATCATAAATATTTATAAGAAATATGCAGGATGCATGAAAGACTCACATAGTTCGAAGAAAATCATCATAATCATGAGAGGATGATATAAGTACAATAACATGTGTGTGTCATCATATAATTTGTCAATCACTTTCAGTTCATCAAGAATATCAATTCTCATAATGTAAATATAATTTAAATCTTTTGAAAAAATAACTTTCACAATTTCACTTTCAAATCACTTCACCATTCACCATAGACACAAAGAAACACACACATTAGGAGATCCTAAACCGACATAAACCATGTGAGCTACATGGAGTCCAACGTACAACCCACATTGGTGAGAGCCGTCCAATCCTTGCCATTGGAGTAGGTCTATCGATATAAAATCCACACAAACTAGTGCTCACTATATAAATCAGCCTCAGGCTCACTCCTATGGGGGCACGTAGTTCTAGGGAAGTAAGGTCACTTTATACCTCCCACTCGGTGCTAAAGATTTTTTCCAGACTTAGCCCAGATATTTTCAAAGATAATCCACAACAAAACAACTTTATTAATATAAAAATATACATCGGGAGCCATCATGTTTCCCATCTATCAAAATCAACCACACTGTGGATTTTTTTTACACTCGAGTTCAAAACAAATCCATTAATACCAAAAGGTCAAATCATTAAAAATACTCAACTGTTCAACATCAACATGCTTATAACACACACTTTCTCGAAAAAAACACAATTTCCAATAGGAATTCATGACCCAAATATCAAAATCCTGATAAATATTGTTCAAGACTCGTACTTTATATCACCACACATGTAAATTCATCTTACAAAATCACAAACATCAAGATTTCATAATAATCATCATAAGACATGGGTTCACACTTCAAATTCATAAAAATCAATTAAAAATCATGCCTTTATAAAGAAAATTACTTTTTTGCACAAGAACGAAAGAGAGTTCTTGTTGAAAAAACCCCACATACCTTGAATGATAAACTTTAGATCGATACTCATTTTTGAGATGTTAATCGTGATTTTGGATGATGGTTCTTGGAGTTCTTAAACTAGGAACTTGGAATGTTGAATAAATTTGCAGAATTAATGGTGAACTTTAGAGGTTCTTGAAGTTGGATGTAGGATCTTAGGGTCTTCTTTTTGAGGGAGTTTGATGAAATATAACATATAATACTTCTAATAGGCTTTAATATAGGGTTTGGATGGATTTTGGGTGAGGGAGAATGACCAAAACGCCCCTAAAAATCAAATAAATTCTCGAATCTGTCCTTTGGTGGACTATTTTGATAGTCTGAAGTAGATCAACCATAACGTTTTAATTCGATATTGAAATTGGATGAAATGAATTTCATTAGAAAGAGGACTCTCATATATTTCCATTGATATATAGTATCTCACCCAGATCATTGTGTAGAAGGAGTTATGATCGTTTGAAGTTGACCCAAAAATTCACTTTTGGTAGGCTAAAGTAGATCGACCATAACTTTTTGCTCCGATAGACAAATTGGATGAAACCAATTTTATTTCAAAGATGACTCCCAGAGCCTTCTGTTGATATATAGTAGGTCAGCCAGATCATGATGTACAAGGAGTTATGATCGTTTAAATTTGGAGAAAAAATACGTCAGGCCTCAGTACTTTTTCCTGCATATTTTACTGTTCACTACTATTCACGGTTCGATCGAAATGTTCATAACTCGTCGCTCGGGTGTCTTTTTTGGATGATCCACATATCGTTGGAAATCTTATTCGATACTCTACACAATGGTGGGTCATAATCTAAGACATTTTGCACAGAAATTTTATAATTCATTCTAGAAGATAGAACCTAACACGTTTATGCACAAAATTTAAACGAAAAAATGTCTTGGGGTATTACATCATCCCCCCTTGGAAACATTCGTCCTCAAATGATGCTAAACATGCCAACATTAGATAGGGAATAGACAATACAACTGAAACCATTCGTTATACTCATCACCACATCGTTTCTCACTCCGAATGCAACATAGAATGCATAAGTTTAAGAAACTACAGCTGAACACAAAATAAATGACAGCTGAACTGCTGGAACTTTTACCAAAAGTTAATGATTTAGGAAAGAACGGTACCTTCGGCTTGATCGGAGTTCGCAAAAAATAGGTGCGGGTACTTGGATCGCATATCCGCCTCAGCCTCCCAAGTTGCACCCTCAACAGATTGGTTTCACCACAACACCTTGACCAAAGGAACTTCTTTGTTCCTTAGTCTTCGGACACTGAAATCAAGAATCTCAACAGGAATCTCATCAAAAGAAATATTTTCTGGAATGTCAGCACTCACAGAGGAATCCACCACCACAGCATCGCTAATATGCTTTCTAAGCATGGAGACATGGAATATTGGATGAACAGAGGACAACTCGGAAGGCAACTCGACTTCATAAGCTAGATTACCAAGACAACTAAGAATTTTGTAAGGACTAACATAACGGGGACTAAGCTACCCCTTCTTTACGAATCTCTTCACCCCCGTCATGGGTGAAATTTTCAGATAAAATAGGTCACCAACTTCAAACTCAAGGTCTCTCCTTATAACATCCGTATATGACTTCTGACGACTCTGTGCAGTTTTCAACCTTTCCCTACTCAATTCAACTTTTTCCGTAGCCTCAAATACCAAATCAGGATCACTCACAGCTGCTTCACCCACCTCTAACTAACCTATGGGTGATTTACATTTCCTCCCATATAAGGCTTCAAGTAGAGACATGCCAATACTAAAGTGGAAATTTTTATTGTAAGCAAACTCTATCAACGGTTAGTGATCATCCCAACTTCCCTTAAAGTCAAGTGCACAAGCTCTCAACATATCTACTAAGGTTTGTATGGTCTGCTCAGCCTGACCATCGGTCTGCGGATGAAAAGCAGAACTCAAAAGCACTTGGGTACCAAAACCCTTCAAAAAAGCTTACCAAAATTACGAACTGAACTGAGTACCCCTATCCGAAATGATAAATAAGGGAACTCCATGCAGTCTGACTAGCTCTCGGATATACAATCTAGCGTAATCCTAAGCAGTATATGAAGTATGAACAGGCAAGAAATGAGCAGACTTAGTCAACCTATCAACCACAACCCAAATGGAATCATGACGGCGTCAAGAAGGAAGTAAACCAATCACGAAGACCATATTTATCTCTTACCATTTCCAGGTAGGAATACTAAACTGTTGCATCATACCACCAGGTCTTTGGTGTTCAACCTTAACCTGTTAGCAGATTCCACAGTTAACTACAAACGCTGCTATATCTTTCATCATGCCACTCCACCAATAGTTTTCTCTCAAGTCTCGGTACATCTTGGTTGCACCAGGATAAATAGAATATCATGCCCCGTTCGCTTCAACCATAATCCTCTGTCTCAGATCATCAACATCCGGGACACACAATCTACCCTGCAATCTCAACATACCATCTCCCCCTTGGGAGAAAACCTCTACTTTTTGGTCCTTGACTGACTCCTTCTGTCTGACCAAACTAGCATCTAACTATTGGTTTTCCTTCACTTCCGAAAACAAAGAGGATTCAGAACTGTTCTGAACCTCTATACTACCTTCAGCAGAGTCAAACAACCTAACCCCCAATATAGCCAAACGATGTACATCACGAGCCAACTCTTTCTTACCTTCTACCACATGAGAAACACTACCCATGCACACTCTACTTAGGGCATCCGCCACAATATTGGCCTTGTCTGGATGGTACAGCACACTCATATCATAGTCCTTTAACAATTTTAACCATCGTCTCTACCTAAGATTCAATTTACTCTGGGTAAACACATACTGCAGAATCTTATGATCAGTGAAGACGTCAACATGGACACCATACAAATAGTGTTTCCAGATTTTCAAAGCAAAGACAACAGCAACCAACTCAAGGTCATGGGTGGAGTAATTTTTCTCATGGGGTTTCAACTGTCTAGAAGCATAAGATATCACCTTAACCTTCTGCATCAATACGCAACCCAACCCAACTCTAGATGCATCACAGTACAACAAAAAACCATCAACACCATCACGTAAAGTCAAAATAGGAGTTGAAGTGAGTCAAGTCTTCAATTCTTGAAAACTCTTCTCGCAAGATTTGGACCACAAGAACTTCACTTTCTTTTGGGTCAATCAAGTCATAGGAGACACTATAGAGGAGAAACCCTCAACAATACAATGTTAATAGACAGCTAAACCCAAGAAACTTTGGATATGAGTCGGAGAAATAGGTCTAGGCCAATTTTTAACAGCTTCGGTCTTTTGGGGATCAACTTCAATACCCTCGAAAGAAATGGTATGACCCAGAAAAGCAACTAACCTTAGCTAAAATTCACCCTTATTGAACTTGGAAAACAACTTGTGATATCAAAGGGTTTGCAAGACAGTTCGGAGATGATCAAAATGTTCATCCTCACTAAGGGAGTAAGCCAGTCTATCATCGATGAATGCTATGACAAACATATCCAGATATGATCTGAACACTCAATTCGTGTGGTCCATGAAAGCTACTGGAGCATTAGTTAACCCAAAAGACATAACAGGAAACTCAAAATAGCCATAATGAGTTCGGAAAACGGTTTTTGGGATGTCACACTCCCTAACTTTTAGTTGATGATAGCCGAAACGAAAGTCTATCTTTGAGAAATAACTTTCACAATGCAATTGGTCAAACAAATCATATATTCTCGAACAAGGGTACTTATTTTTGACGATGACTTTATTTAGTTGGCGTAGTCAATGCACATACGCAAAGACCCATCTTTTTTTCTCACAAACAACACAGGAGCACCCCAAGGAAAAATACTGGGCCTTATAAAACCCTTATCTAGTAGATCTTTGAGTTGCTCTTTCAACTCCTTAAGTTCTATAGGGGTCATACGATAAAGCGGAATAAAAATGGGATGAGTATCGAGAAGAAGATCAATCTCAAAGTCTATCTCTCTATCAGGAGCTATCCGTGAGAGATCATCCAAAAAGACATTAGAAAACTCATTGACGACGTTAACAGACTGGAGAGTTAGAGTCTCAGCCTTAGAGTCTTTGACTCTAACCAAATGGTAAATACACCCCTAGGAAACAAGCTTTCTAGCATTAAGGCAAGAGATAAAATGACTCTTGGGTGACACAGAATTCCGAGACCACTCAAACACGAATGCTCCGAGAAACTAAAACTTGACCACTCTGGTCCAATAATCAATAGAGGCATAAAAAGAATATAGTCACTCCATACCCAGAATCAGATCAAAATCTACCATGTCAAACTCAATCTGATCAGCCAATAAGACTATATAAAGAACGGTAATAGGACAGTTTTTATACACTTTTTGGGCAATAATCGAATCACCACTAGGGTAGAAACTAGGATAGGCTCAGGAATAATCTCAAGAATCATTTCAAAATTCACAGCAATCAAAGGTATAACATATGAGAAACTGGATCCAGGATCCAACAAAGAATACACATCAAACTGAAGTATACAAAGCAGACAAGTAACAACATCGGGAGAGTCCTCCTGTTCCTGGCGGGATGGTAAAGCATAGAATTTATTCTGGCACTGCCCGCCAGCATTGCTAAAAGAGGCGCCCTGAGTTGGGGCTGGGCGAGTCGCTGGAACTGGAGTATTAACAGTCTGAATCTGGGTCTGAGGGTGATAGTCACAACACCCTTGTCCATCCTGTGGTTAATATCTAACTCTGTGACCCATGTCACCATACCGGAGACAACCCCTCTTCTCACCCCAACACTCACCTAAATGAGCCCTACCACACTTAGGACGCAGGGGATGATTTGGCTTACTGCCAGCACTGTACTGGGACCTGGGTGCATATGACCTGGTACCTTGCTCCTTCCTACCTCTAGGCACGGGAGCACTAGCAGATGATAGTAGTGGCATAGGCGAACAATCCTGATACTGAGGGTGACTCCCTCCCTATGATCTAGTCTGACCTTATCTGTGCTCCTTGGACCTAGCTCTCTTATTCCCTCTCATTCTATCTCTCTCCTTAATCTTGTCTACCTAAATCTATTAGGCATGAGTCATCAGCCTAGAAAGTTTCATCTTACGATTTAGAATAGCAGACCTACACTCCTTAACCACATAACTAGACACTCCAATCACAAACTTACTCATACTACCCCGATTATCAGCCGCTAAGTCAAGAGTATACTTGGCCAACTGATTGAACTTTAGACAATAATCCCTAACAGTTATAGAGCCCGGTCGTAGGTTCATAAACTCTTCCACCTTCGACTCCGTCATCTCTAAAGGGAAAACTATTATCCAGGACTGTATCTTGGAACTCTTGCTAAGTTGTAGGGACAACTCCCTCACCTCTACCTTCCCTCCAAGCAACAACCTAGTCATAAGCAAGGTCTTTCAACCTATGCACAACCAACTCCACACTATGTTCCTTAGATACATGCATCACCTGAGTAATCTTCCGCACCTCCAATAAAAACAACCATGGATCCTCATCAGACATGGACCCATACAAATATGGCGTATTCATCCGCATAAAGCCACAGATCCTGGAAGTAGCTGAATCACTTCCATGCTATTATGGAGCTGGGGTCGGGTTGGCCTGAACATTTGTTGTAACAGCTTAGGCCGAAAGACTGCCTGAAATTTAGCATGAGACACGTTTTCATTCAATGGGTCAGCGAGTTGAGTTTGCTGAGCATCATTATTTCTTCTCGCTCGACGTGGAGGCATACTTCTTAAAGAGAAGAGCACGAATCAATAGCAGAGAGAGACACTTTAAGCACAATAGACTTCTGAAAGAAATTATCACACTTTTTCCTAAAACGTCGTGTAGCCTCTTGCTCATAGATGTCGTGTGCTACACACCGATGATCAAGACTCTACTTGACGCAAATTATCAGACTCCCTAGGATACCTTAAAACCTTAGGCTCTGATACCAAGTTTGTAACGCCTTGGAAAATAGATCCCAGAGCATCACACGGTGCTTGAGGTTACGAGTAGCCCCAAGCTAACCCTTTGAGTCATTTTAATTAAGTTCAACACAAATCAATGGGGTTTCTATAAATAACCCTCAAATATCAACTGAATAATCATCATCCAAGAATAAAAGAATTTCATAAAGATAACAAAATACGACTTATTAGTCAACTCCTAACATCTATACAAGTCTGACAAGCCTCTAAGAAAATCAATAAAACCAGTGAGCCATTGAGACATGCCCTAACTGACTCATACTCAATTATCAAATGTAAATAATTCCATGAAACCAACATCAGACATCACGTCCTCGGAACATAAGGACTCACCACAACAGAGGATGTAGAACAGCGTGCCCGAAGAATCACTATCGAAACTAGAACTGAGCACCTGAACCTACATTCCGAGAAAATGCAGCCCATATCCAAAGATGTGGGTCAATACCATAGAAAGAAATTAAGTATATGGGGGTGTATGCAGTTGTATAAACATCATCATCATAAATATTAATAAGACATATGCAGGATGTATCAAAGACTCAGATAGCTTGAAGAAAATCATGATAATCATGAGAGGATGAAATAAGTACAATAACACATGTAAGTCATCATATAATTTGTCAATCACTTGTAGTTCATCAAGAATATCAATTCTCATAATGTAAATATGATTTAAATTTTTCGAAAGAATAACTTTCACAATTCCACTTTCAAATCACTTCACCATTAACTATACTCACAAGGAAACACACACACATTGGGAGATCCTTTAACCGACATAAACCATGTGAGCCACATGAAGTCTAACGTACAACCCACATTGGGGAGAGCCGTCCTATCCTTGCCATCGGAGTAAGATTATTGATATCAAATCCACACAAACTAGTGATCACTATATAAATCAACCTCAGGCTCACTCCTACAGGGGCACGTAGTTCTAGGGAAGTAAGGTTGCTTTATACCTCCCACTCAGTGCTAAAGATTTTTCCTAGACTTAGTTCTAATCATTTCAAAGACAATCCACAACAAAACAATTTCAATAATATATAAATATATATCGGGAGACATCACGCTTCCCATCGATTAAAATCAACCACGTTATAGATTTCTTTCACACTCGAGTTCAAAACAACTCCATTATGACAAAAAGGTCAAACCATTCAAAATATCTCAAATATTCAATATCAACATGCTTATAACACACTTTCTAAAAAAAAAATACAATCTCCAATAGGGATTCACGACCCAAATATCAAAATCATGATAAATATCATTCAAGACTCATACTTTATATTACCACACATGTAAATTCATCTTTCAAAATCATAAACATCAGGATTTCATAATAATCATCATAAGATATGGGTTGATGCTTCAAATTAATAAAAATCAAACAAAAATCATGCCTTTGTAACGAAAATTACTTTTGGGCATAAGAATGAAAGAGAGATCTTGTTGAAAAACCCCACATACCTTGAATGATGAACTTTAGATCGATACTCATTTTTGAGATGTTAATCGTTCCTTTGAATGATGGTTCTTGAAGTTCTTGAACTAGGAACTTGGAATCTTTAATAAATTTGCAAAATTAATGGTGAACTTTAGAGGTTCTTGAAGGTAGATGTAGGAGCTTAGGGTTTTCTTTTTGAGGGAGTTTGATGAAATATAACATATAATGATTCTAATAGGCTTTAATATAGGGTTTGGATGGATTTTGGGTGAGGGGGAATGATCAAAACGCCCTTAAAATAAATTCTCGAATCTGTCCTTTGATGGATTATTTTGATAGTCTGAAGTAGATCAACCATAACGTTTTACTTCGATATTCAAATAGTATGAAACCAATTTCATTTGAAAAAGGACTCTCATATATTTCCATTGATATATAGTATCTTGCCCAGATCATCGTGTACGAGGAGTTATGATCGTTTGAAGTTGACCCAAAAATTCACTTTTGGTAGGATGAAGTAGATCGACCATAACTTTTTTATCCGATAGAAAAATTGGGTGAAACCAATTTCATTGGAAAGAGGACTCGCATAGATTTTTTTTGATATATAGTAGATCACCCAGATCATTATGTACATGGAGTTATGATCACTTACAGTTGAATCAAAAATACGCCAGGCTTCAGTACTTTATCCTGCACGTTTTACTGTTCACTACTATTCACGATTCGATCAGAATGTTCATAACTCATCGCTATGGTGTCCGTTTTGGATGATCCACATATCGTTGGAAAGCTTATTCGATACTCTACGCAATGATGGGTCATAATCTAAGAAATTTTGCACGAACAATTTATAATTCATTCTAGAAGATAGAACCCAACATGTTTACGCACAAAATTTTAATGAAAAATTTCCTGGGGTATTACATCATCCCCTCCTTGGAAACATTCATCCTCGGATGACGCTAGACATGCGAAGATTAGATAGGGAATAGAGCATACAGCTGACACCATTCGTTAGACTCATCACCACATCGTTTCTCACCCCGAATGCAACATAGAATGCATAAATTCAAGAACCTACAGTTGAACACATAATAAATGACAGCTAAACTGCTGCAACTTTTATAAAAAGTTCATGATTTAGAAAAGAACGGTACCTTATGCATGATCGGAGTTTGTGGAAAATAGAAGTGGGTACTTGGATCGCATATCCGCCTCAACTTCGCAAGTTGCACTTTGAACAGATTGGTTTCGCCACAACACCTTGACCAAGGGAACTTCTTTGTTCCTTAGCCTTCGGACACTGAAATCAAGAATCTCAACAGAAATCTCATCAAAAGAAGGATTTTCTTGAATGTCAGCACTCACAGAGGAATCCACCACCACAGCATCGCCAATATGCTTTCTAAGCATGGAGACATGGAATATTGGATGAACAAAGAACAACTCGGAAGGCAACTCAACTTCATAAGCTACTTTACAAACACAGCTAAGAATTTTTTTAAGGACCAACATAAAGGGGACTAAGCTTTCCCTTCTTTCCAAATCTCTTGACCCCCCTCATGGGTGAAATTTTTAGATACACGAGGTCACCAACTTCAAACTCAAGGTCTCTCCTTCTAACATTCCCATATGACTTCGGACGACTCTGCGTAGTTTTCAACCTCTCCCTAATCAATTTAACTTACTTCATAGCCCCAAATACCAAATCAGGACCACTCACAGCTGCTTCACCTACCTCGAACCAACCTATAGGTAATCTACACTTTCTCCCATATAAGGCTTCAAAAGGAGCCATGCCAATACTAGAGTGTAAACAGTTGTTGTACACAAACTCTATCAACGGTAAGTGATCATCCCAACTTTCCTTAAAGTCAAGTGCACAAGCTCTCCACATATCCTCTAAGGTCTGGATGGTCCGCTCAGCCTGACCATTGGTCTGCAGATGAAAAGTAGAACTCAAAAGCATTTTGGTACCAAGACCTTCTGAAAAGCTTTCAAAAATTGTGAAGTGAACTGAGTACCCCCTATCCGAAATGATAGATAAGGGAACTCCATGCAGTCTGACTAGCTCTCGGATATACAATCTAGCATAATCCTCAGCAGTATATGAAGTAAGAACAGGTAAGAAATGAGCAGACTTAGTCAACCTATGAACCACAACATAAATGGAATAATAATGGCATTGGGAAGGAGGTAAACAAATCACAATGTCCATATTTATCTCTTCCGACTTCCAGGTGGGAATACTAAACTCTTGCATCATACCACTAGGTCTTTGGTGTTAAACCTTAACCTATTGGCATGTTGCCCACTTAGCTACAAACGTTGCTATATCTTTCTTCATGCCACTCCACCAATAGCTTTCTCGCAAGTCTCGGTACATCTTGGTTGCACCAGGATGAATAGAATATCATGCCCCGTTCGCTTCAGCCATAATCCTCTATCTCAGATCATCAACATTCGGGACACACAATCTACCCTGCAATCTCAACACACTATCTCCCCCTTGGGAGAAAACCTCTACTTTTTGGTCCTTGAATGACTCCTTCTGTTTGACCAAACTAGCATCTAAGTATTGCTTTTCCTTCATTTCCAAAACCAAAGAGGATTCGGAACTACTCTGAACCCCTATACTACCTTCAATAGAGTCAAACAACCTAACCCCCAATCAAGCCAAACGATGTACATCACGAGCTAAATCTCTCTTACCTTCTACCATATGCGAAACACTACCCATGCACACTCTACTTAGGGCATCCGCCACAACATTGGCCTTCTCCGGATGGTACAACACACTCATATCATAGTCCTTTTGCAATTCTAACCATCGTCTCTACCTAAGATTCAATTCACTCTGGGTAAACACATACTGCAGACTCTTATGATCAGTGAAAACATCAACTTAGACACCATACAAATAATGTCTCCAGATTTTCAAAGCAAACACAATAGCAGCCAACTCAAGGTCATGGGTGGGGTAATTTTTCTCATGGGGTTTCAACTGTCTACAAGCATAAGTTATCACCTTACCCTTCTACATCAATACGCAACCCAACCCAACTCTCAAAGGATCAAAGTACACCACAAAACCATCAATAACATTAAGCAAAGTCAAAACAGGAGCTGAAGTTAGTCAAGTCTTCAACTCTGGAAAACTCTTCTCACAAGATTCGGACCACAAGAACTTTACTTTCTTTTGGGTCAACCGAGTCATAGAAGATGCTATAAAGGATAAACCCTCAACAAAACAGTGGAAATAGCCAGCTAAATCTAAGTAACTTCCGGTATCAGTTGATGATAGGCGAATTTACACGCCTATATCAATATATTTTGCCCATATTTTAGCCTAGTTTTGAGAACAAATTATATATTTCATGCACTTTTAGTCCTTTTTCCTGTAAATGAGCTAACGAACATGATTAGGAAAGTTTCAGGTATAAATGATGCAAAATACAGCATTTTATGGCTTACTTGACGCAAAAGAAAGCTCACAAAGGAAGGGAAGGAAGTCTACACGCCTAAGGACCAAAACTGCTGCATGGAAAATCTGTCCCGGGCTAAAACAACATTTCTGAAGACTTTGGGGACTTACAGATACAAAGCTGGATTTTGACAATGATACATTAACCTAGTACAATTGGGTTATGTATTTCATTAGTTTATTTGGATTAGGAGAATGTTACATTAACCTAGTACAAATGGGTTAAGTATTTCCTTAGTTTAGTAGGATTTGGTTCTTTATTTCATTAGCATAGTAGGAGTAGGATAGGAGTATTATAAATACCCTATCATGCTAGAGATTTTTAATTAAGTCCTCCCTTAGTGGAGAGGCAAGTCCTCCCTTAGTGGAGAGACACATTCTACTTCTCAATTACAACTCTTCTAATCTTTCCATTAATTCTATTCTTAAATTCCACAATAAGAGAATCGTTACTTGCTAAGGAATCACGCCACACGCCTATGGGTAACTAAACTTCTCTGTTGGGGTTATGGAAGCCGAATGAGTTACTATCTATTGCTGTGAGTTTGTGAGTTCGAGACACGTATATTGCTTATATCATTATTCTCTTCATCTTAATGCAAATTCTTGTGGCTGCAGACGCATAGAATAATGCCAGTCTAACATTTAACTTGTTCGAGAGAAAGGTTATTTGTCTGGAAAAGAGATAATGTCAAGGTAGTAGGACACCCTTTCCTATTAAAAAGCTAGTGCCGTAACTGGACTAACCTCTTGGAGAATTCGTACCGTTAGACACGCTTTAAGCTCGAGAGAGTTAAAGTGAAATAGTCCTTGTTTAGGTCAAGAGACGCTTGGATGTACCATCGAATACAATTCTCTATAAGCAATTGCATGTCAGAATTCTACAAATTCATAGCCAATAGAGACGTATACCTCAGAAGGTGGACATAACCCCAACGCTTCAATTCTCATTGTTTACAACTCACGTAACAATCTCTCTCTCTTTACTTTATTATTTTCAGCTTTTACTTTATTGTTTTGGTTACACATTACAATCCCCCCTTCTTACGAGACTTGCACCAAAAGTTTAGTAATTTTGCTTACTTGTTGGCCAAGATATTCCCTGTGGGATCGACACCCAACCCAGGTTGGGTTCTATATTTGCTAACGACCGCTTTACACTCCTGTGAGATCTGTAGATTGAGCGTTATCAGGGATAAACTCTAATACCCTCGAAAGAAATGGTATGACCCAAAAACGTAACTGACCTTAGCCAAAACTCACACTTACTGAACTTGGAAAACAACTTGTGATCTCTAAGGGTTTGCAAGATAGTTCGGAGATGATCAGAATTTTCATCCTCAGTACTGGAGTACACCAGTGTATCATTAATGAACACTATGAAAAACATATTCAGATATGATTTGAACACTCGATTCATGAGGTCCATAAATCTGTTGGGGCATTAGTTAACCCGAAAGACATAACAAGAAACTCAAAATGTCCTTAACGCGTTCGAAAAATAGTTTTTGAGATGTCACACTCCCTAACTTTGAGTTGATGATTGCTGGAAAGAAGGTCTATCTTTGAGAAATTACTTGCACCTTCTAATTGGTCAAACAAATCATCTATTCTCGGAAGGGGGTACTTATTTTTTATGGTGGCTTTATTCAGTTGGCGGTAATCAATGCAAATACGCAAAGATCCATCTTTCTTTCTAACAAACAACACAGGAGCACCCCAAAGAGAAACACTAGGCCTTATGAAACCCTTATCTAGTAGATCTTTGAGTTGCTCTTTCAACTCTTTAAGTTCTACAGGGGCCATACGGTAAGGAGAAATAGAAATAGGCTGAGTATCGGGAAGAAGATCAATTCTGAACTCTATCTCTCTATCAGGCGGTATCCTTTCATCCAAAAAAATATCAAAAAACTCATTGACGACGTTAACAAATTGGAGAGTTGGAGTCTTAGACTTAGTGTATTTGACTCTAAACAAATGGTAAATACACCCTTTCGAAATAAGCTTTCTAGCTTTGAGGTAACAGATAAAATGACTCTTGGGTGGCACAGAATTCCCAGACCACTCAAACACGGATGCACTCGGAAACTGAAACTTGACCACTCAGGTCCAACAATCAATAGAGGCATAAGAAGAATACAACCAGTCCATACCGAGAATCACATCAAAATCTACCATGTCTAACTCAATCAGATCAGCCAACAAGATCTATGAGGAATGGTAACAGGACACTTTTTATACACTTTCTAGGAAACAATCGAATCACCCACAGGGCTAGAAACTAGGATAGGCTCAGGAATAATCTCAGGACTCATTTCAAAATTCACAGCAATCAAAGGTGTAACATATGAGAAACTAGATCCAGGATCCAACAAAGCATACACATCAAACTGAAATATACGAAGCATACCAGTAACTACATTGGGAGAGTCCTCCTGTTGCTGGCGGGACACTAAAGCATATAATCTATTCTGGCGCTGCCCGCCAGCATTGCTAGAAGAGGTGAGATGGGGCTGAGCGAGTCACTAGAACTCGAGCACTAACAGTCTAAGTCTAGGTCTGAGGGCGATACTCACAACGCCCTTGTCCATCCTATGGACAATTTCTAACTCTGTGACACATGTCACCACACTAGAAACAAACCTTCTTCTCATCCCAAAACTCACCCGAATGAGCCCAACAACACATAGGACACAAAGGATGATTTGGCTTACTGCCAGCACTGTAATAGGACCTGGATGTATATGACCTGGTACCTTGATCCTGCCTACCTCTAGGCACGGGACCACTAGCAGATGATGGTGCTTGCATAGAAGAATGATCCTTATACCGAGGGCGACTCCCTCCCTGTCTTCTAGTCTGACCTTGTCCGTGCTGCTCAAACCTAGCTCTCTTATTCCCTCTTATTCTATCTCTCTCCTTAATCTTGTCTGCCTCAATCTATTGGGCATGATTCATCAGCCTAGTAAGATTCATCTCACTATTCAGCATAGCAGACCTACACTCCATAACCACATAACTAGACACTCTAGTCATAAACTTACTCATACTAGCCTGATTATCATCCACTAAGTAAGGAGCATACTTGGCCAACTGATTGAACGTTAGATAGTACTTCCTAACAGTCATAGAGCCCTGTCGTAGGTTCATAAACTCTTTCTCCTTCTCCTTCCTCATCGCCAAAGTGAAAAACATATCCAGGAATGCATCCTGGAACTCTTGCCAAGTTTTAGGGATAGCTCCCTCACCTCTACCTTTCCTTTAAGCAATAACCCAATCATAAACAAGGCATTTCAACCTATACGCAACCAACTCCACACTATGTTCCTCAGATACATGCATCACTTGAGTAATCTTCCGCACCTCCTCTAAAAACAACCGTGGATCCTCATTGGACTTGGACCCATAGAATTCCGTTGGATTCATCCGCATGAAGTCACGGATCATGGCAGCAGCTAAATCACCTCCCTACTACTGTGGAGCCGGGGCCAGGTTGGCCTAAACATTTGCAATAACTACTGGTGCCAGCGCCTAAAAGGCTGCCAGAAATTCAGAATGAGACACATTTTCAATCAATGGGTCAGCAGGTTGAGGTTGCTGACCATCATTATTTCTTCTCGCTCGACGTGGATGCATATTTTTGAAGGAGGAGAGCACGAATCAATAGCAAAGAGAGACACTTTAAGCATGATAGACTTCTGAAAGAAAGAATCACACTTTTTCCTAAAACGTCTGTAGCCTGTTGCTCATAGATGTGGCACGCTGCACGCCTATGATAAAGACTCTACTTTACGCGGCTTGTCAGACTCCCTAGGATACCTTAAAACCTTAGGCTCTGATACCATGTTTGTAACTCCCTGACAAATGGGTCGCAGAGCATCACACGGTGCTTGAGGCTATGAGTAGCCCCAAGCTAACCCTTTGAGCCATTTTCATTCAGTTCAATAGAAATCAATGGTGTTTCCATAAATAAACCTCAAATATCAATAGAATAATCATCATCCAAGAATAAAACAATTTCAGAAAGATAACAAAATACAACTTTTTAGTTAACTCCCAACATCTATAATAGTCTGACAAGCCTCTAAGAAAATTAACAAAACTAGCGAGCCATTGATATATGCCCCAACTGACTCATACTAAGTTATCAAATGTAAACAATTCTATGTAACCAACATCAGAGGATGTAGAACAGTGTGCTCAAAGAATCACTGTCTAACCTAGAACTGAGCACCTGAACCTACATTCCGAGAAAATGCAGCCCACATCCGAAGATGTGGGTCAGTACCAAGGAAACAAACTAACTATATGAGGTGTATGCAGTTGTATAAACATTATCATCATAAATATTTATAAGAAATATGCAGGATATATGAAAGACTCACATAGCCCGAAGAAAATCATCAAAATCATGAGAGGATGAAATAAGTACAATAACATATATGAGTCATCATATAATTTGTCAATCACTTTCAGTTCATCAAGAATATCAATTCTCATAATGTAAATATTATTTAAATCTTTCGAAAGAATAACTTTCACAATTCCACTTTCAAATCACTTCATCATTAACCATAGACACAAGGAAACACACACACACTACAAAATCATATATCGACATAAACGATGTGAGCTACATGGAGTCCAACGTACAACCCACGTTGGGGAGAGCAATCCTATCCTTGCAATCGGAGTAGGACTATCAATATCAAATCCACACAAACTAGTGATCGCTATATAAATCAACCTCAGGCTCACTCCTACAGGGGCACGTAGTTCTAGGGAAGTAAGCTTGCTTTATACCTCCCACTCGGTGCTAAATATTTCTCCCATACATAGCTCAGATCATTTTAAAGACAATCCACAACAAAATAATTTCAGTAATATATAAATATACATCGGGAGCCATCAAGCTTTCCATCTATCAAAATCAACCACGTTGTGGATTTGTTTCACACTCGAGTTCAAAACAACTCCATTATGAGCAAAAGGTCAAATCATTCAAAATATCTCAAGTATTCAACATCAACATGCTTATAACACGCTTTCTAAAAAACACAATTTCCAATGGGGATTCATGACCCAAATATCAAAATCATGATAAATATCATTCAAGACTCATGCTTATATCACCATACATGTAAATTCAACTTTCAAAATCATAAGCATCAAGATTTCATAATAATCATCATAATACATGGGTTCATGCTTTAAATTCATAAAAATCAAATAAAAATCGTTCCTTTGTTAGGAAAATGACTTTATGGCACAAGAAAGGAAGAGAGTTCTTGTTGAAAAACCCCACATACCTTGAATGATGAACTTTAGATCGATACTAATTTTTGAGATGTTAATCATGTGTTTGAATGATGGTTCTTGGAGTTCTTGAACTAGGAACATGGACTCTTGAATAAATTTGCAGAATTAATGGTGAACTTTGGAGGTTCTTGAAGTTGGGTGTAGGAGCTTATGGTTTTCTTTTTGAGGGAGTTTGATGAAATATAACATATAATGCTTCTAATAGGCTTTAATATAGGGTTTGGACGAATTTTGGGTGAGGGGGAATGACCAAAACGCCCTTAAAAATTAAAAAAATTCTCGAATCAGTTCTTTGGTGAACTGTTTTGATAGTCTGAAGTATATTAACCATAACGTTTTACTCAGATATACAATTTGGATGAAACCAATTTCATTAGAAAGAGAACTCTCATATCTTTCCGTTGATATATAGTATCTCACCCAGATCATTATATATGAGGAGTTATGATCATTTTAAGTTGACCCAAAAATTTACTTTTGACAGGCTAAAGTAGATCGACCAAAACTTTTTTCTCCGATAGACAAATTGGATGAAACCAATTTCATTGGAAAGAGGACTCCCAGAGCCTTCTGTTGATATACAGTAGATCACCGAGATCATGATGTACAAGGATTTATGATTGTTTAAAGTTTGAGCAAAAATATGCAAGGCCTCGGTAGATTTTCCTGCACGTTTTACTGTTCACTACTATTCACAGTTCGATCGGAATGTTCATAACTCGTCTCTCGGGCGTCCGTTTTGGGTGATCTGCATATCGTTGGAAATATTATTCGATACTCTACGCAATGGTGGGTCATAATCTAAGACATTTTGCACGGAAAAATTATAATTCATTCTAGAAGATAGAACCCAACACATTTATGCAAAAAATTTCAACAAAAAATTTCCCTGGGTATTACATAGAGTCATTATAGCATATTGACAGGAAATCCCCTATTGTGTATAAGTTAATGCATGCCTAGTATTTTTATAAAGGCCATAGTGAAGGAATTATGAGATGTTTTATGAAATCCTACTCATGTGCATACCTTGTTGAATAAATTATGAGATAATAGTATGTACTCCCTATACATTTACATGTTTAGGACTACTAAGTCCTTAAAGAGATGCTTCATTGATTATGTTATGAATGATAGCATATTGCCATGTCATGTACGAGTTTCCCTATCTTGTATTATTTATGTTATCAAATCCTGGAGGTATTTATACCCGACAAATTAGCTGCTTGTCTAGAGCCAGTGTCAGTTTCATGATAATCTCAGTCATGCCATGATAAGTAGTACTCTCAGATATTCCCTGAACTTATGAAACATCAGTAATCTCAGTACTAGTAGCATTCTTGATTTCGTTCAATAATCAATTTAGAACACATAAGTATTTCGTAATTTAACGAAACTTAGTGAACTCAGCTTAGCTTAGTTAATAAAGACAACCAGTAATAGATTAAGCTCAGTCTAGTATTTTCTAAGAATCATTTCAGAGTCTTTCAGTTGGAAGTAGGACTCAGAACCGAGAGAGCCTACGGATTAGGGCTCATCCATTAGATAGGACTGAGATCCCTAAAAACAATCCCTATGTTCCAAAACTACGTAGCCAACGTAGGTTATGAGATGTCATCCATCAGGTATGCCTGGCATACGCATGGATCACCCGTTAGTATAGGACTGATCTCCGTGGCCACCCGCTAGATTAGGACTGACTCCATAATAGTTGTCTTTACCCGTGGCATGAAAGTGGCACCCTTCCAGCTAGGGTTATATGTTGGACCCTACTAGTTCAGATTCAAGGCATGTCGGTTAGATGACTAGTTCACACAGTCTAAGTTTTAGTATCAGTCATCAGAATAGAACACAGATCAGTATCTCAAAAATTAGGACTGTCAGATATAGTCACTTAGATCAATAAAGAACTTAGATAGTTCTGTAGATCCAGAGATCACCTGCTAGATATGACTGATCTCAGATTAAGTCAATCATTTTCATTATAAGAAGATTCAGAGATCACCCACAGGATAGGACTTATATTAGCTTCAGTCAATTAGATATCAGAATTAGTAGACTTAGAAATCAAAAATTCAATCATTAGAATTCAGTATTCAGTGTTACTATGATTTTAGTTATAGTTTAAGCACTCATGCATGTATCCTCATTTAGTAGTATTATGTCATTTACTCAGTATGGTTCATGCATGTCAACCCTTGTTTTCAACCTTACCTCATCTAGTATAATAGTACATTCTCACGTACTGACGCATACTTTTCTTTTGCACTGTGGTGTCTTTTAGTATTCATGTCGTGCGAGTGGGCATGAGCTCAAGTTACGACTCTCAGTCTAATCTATTTTTTCTTTCATTTATAGAATATGCCTCCTCACAGAGATAATGCCCATAAAAATGATAACCAACCACCTCAGTTCGTAGATCCTATAAATAAGAATATGTCATATGCAGAGTTTTGGGTAGCTTTTTAGGTGCTAACCCAAGCTATGACTAGTAATATTCAAGGTAATCGTCAGGATGCAGTCCTACCTCAGCAAGATGGGGGTCTAGCTGTAGCCTAAATCAAAGACTTTATGAGAATGAGCCCACCAGAATTACTAAACTTTTGGCGCAAGTCTCGTAATATAGAACCCAACCTGGGTTGGGTGTCGATCCCACAGGGAATAGCTTGGCCAACTAGTAAGCAAAATTACTAAACTTTTGGTGCAAGTCTCGTAAAAGGGGGGATTGTAATGTGTAACGAAAACAATAAAGTAAAAGCTGAAAATAGCAAAGTAAAGAGAGAAAGAATGTTACGTAAGTTGTAAACAATGAGAATTGAAGCGTTGGGGGTATGTCCACCTTATGAGTTATACGTCTCTATTGGCTATGAGTTGTGCGGAATTAAAACATGCATGTGCTTATAGAGAATTGTATTCGATGGTAAATCCAAGCGTCTTTAGACCTCAACAAGGACTATTTCACTTTAACTCTTTCTAGCTTAAAGCATATCTAACGGTACAAATTCTCCAAGAGGTTAATCCAGTTACGGCACTAACTTTTTAATAGGAAAGGGTGTCCTACTACCTTGACACTATCTCTTTTCCATACAAATAACCTTTCTTTCGAACAAGTTAAATGTTATACTGGCATATTCTTGCGTTTGCAACCACAAAGAATATAGATTAAGATGAAGAGAATAATGATATAAGCAGTATACGTGTTGCGAACTCACAAACTCACAGCAATAGATAGTAACTCATACGGCTTCCATAACCCCAACAGAGAAGTTTAGTCACCCATGAATGCGAAGGAGATCACGATTGACATTGTTGTTATACCATAAGATTGAGTAATTTTTGTGTAGCTTAGGTGGTAGGCGTGTGGCGTGAATTCCAAGGCAAAAGTAACAATTCTCTTGTTGCGGTAAATAAGAATAGATGAATAGAAGAAGAAAAATAGAATTAATGGAAAGATTAGAAGAGTTGTAGAATTGTTGTGGTGGAAGAAGAGAGGGATGGAAGAAGATTAATTGTTGAATAGAAGATGAACAAAAATCTCTAGCATGATAGGGTATTTATAATACCCATATCCTAATCCTACTAAGTTAATGAAATATCTAACCAAATCCTACTAGGCTAATGGAATACGTAACCCAATTGTACTAGGTTAATGTAATATTCTCCTAATCCAAATAAACTAATGAAATACTTAACCCAATTGTACTAGGTTAATGTATCATTATCCAAATCCAACTAAGTTACTGCAAGTCCCCAAAGTCTTCAGAAATGTTGTTTTAGCTCGGGATAGATTTCCCATGCATCACTTTTGGTCCTTTAGGCGTCCAAACTCCCTTTCCTTCCTTCGTGAGCTTTCTTTTGTGTCAAGTAAGCCATAAAATGCTGAGTTCTGCATCATTTATACCTGAAACTTTACTAATCCTGTTCGTTAGCTCACTTATAGGAAAAAGGACTAAAAGTGCATGAAATATATAATTTGTTCTCAAAACTAGGCTAAAATATGGGCAAAATATATTGATATAGGCGTGTAAATTCGCCTATCATCAAAACCCCACACTTGAAGCTTTGTTCGTCCTCGAACAAAATATCATGTCCTTCTTCACATCAACTTAGGGTTTTACAGCAACAACACAAAACATTCTTCAAGACAAGCACAACAATTATCAACAAAGAGTAGCTTTCCGATTATTAGTAGAAACAGTTTAGCCTCTAGCATAGACTCGTGATGGTGGTCAACTCGCATGCAAAAGTTAAGGCACAAGTAATCATATACAACTATCCAAAACTCATCAACCATGTGTATCTCACAATATATTACCCATAATCACTCACAAGTATAGCATATTTTTCAAACATGGGTATCAAAATATCCTTGCTCTCTCTCTCACAAAGAATTCATATGTAGCAACTGATGACCATAGGATTGCCCTTAGTGTAATACTCCACCAAATGTCAGAATGTTAAGATTAGGATCAAGTAGGTCTTTTGATGGTTGTAATGTAGGCTAAGGGACAGGTAGGATCAACTATTTTGGCCAGAAATAGTGACTAAGTTCCTAAGCACTTTAATACATCACATTGTATTATTGACACTTTTTTCTTTCAACCTTTCTTTCTTTTATTCTTCCACCCTTGTTCTCATCTTTTGTTTTTCAATTTTAAGCACAACTCACTTTTCAGCTTTCTTTTCCTTTTTCTTTTCACAACATACCTCTTATGATAGCACTTTCTTTTTCATAACACATTCAAGCACCATTACAATTTAAAGCATCATACTCACCCAATTTCCTCTTATGTTGTCACATGACTTTTTCACTTTAAAGAACACAGGAATTTGGATCAAATTACGGTCTTGAAAAAAAATGGATTAGGCTTACATACAAGGTTGTCAAAGAAATAGGCGAAAGGCTCAAAAGGGTTTAACTAGGATGATGTCCATGGGTAGGTAAAACAAAGGTAAACATGTATAGGTTGCCAAAGAAATGCCTAAATCATCTCGTAAACTTACACTCCTTATTTTCGCTTTGCATACATACTAGGCAAGTTCTAGCATCAAACACAAACATAGAAGATACTGTTACCTCACACACACAAGGCACATGGTTGACTTGATTGGAAGTAATATAGACTCTCGACCCAACAAGTGAAAGAATTGAACCACACAATATCACATAATGAGTCACAACTAGAGCCTAAACGTCTCAATAGTCATAATTGTAGCACATACTCTTGTTACTATCTCATGCTGCCTATTAGAATTATTTCATGCGAAGATGAAAAAAAATTTACTACTAAAAAACTAAGCAAACAAACATGAATAAATGCAAATGCGGATCGAGAAGTATAGCATGCAAATACCATCACCCCACACTTAGACGGGGCACACTGTCCTCAGTGGAAAATAAATAAGAAGAACCTGGTTAGTCGAACTCATTCTCTATGTCTGGGGTCATACCCCTTGCATCGGAATCATCATCAGAGTCGTTATCCTTAGAAGTACCTCATAAGTATCCCACTTAATTCCATGAGTGAGTTGAGGTGTTTGCATCGAGGAGGGTTCTCCTTGCTCTCTTTGGCCTCTTTTCTTGCCTTTTTGTGAAGTGGTAGCCTTATCTTTGCCTTGTATTTTGGTGAAATTGTTCCTGAGATCTCAATAGAGTCATGTTAGCATCATCTCAATGGATACAATCTATAAATAAGCAGTAGAGGTACCACCCCACACTTAGGTTGTTGGCACCAACTAGTGAAGTGAAAGTGGTCGATTACTTAGACTTCATCGACATGCATTTTAGGAGCTACATTCCAACAAGAAAATTAGAGATATATCACTTCTTGCAACCTTTGCAATACTTTCATGTTAGGTGTAACAAGACTACTACATAGGGATTACATCACGGTATAGTTTCTATCAATAAACTCAACCTCCTATGTCGGTACGTAGTTATAAGTCTTATTCTGATGAACGGGATATTCTAACATGTAAGTATTCAAGTGAAAAGATTATGCAATGTTCATTACAATAGCAATTCCGCAAGTAGTATAACCATGCATCAAAATCAAATTCAAGTCGGAAATAAGTTAAGAGCATCCTAACGTACATGTTCACTCACTTGGTTTTGTATCAACAATTCAAACACGTTCACATCACCAATACTTTCTCAAGATTTAGCAATTCATAATAGGTGTAGTCAAGTAGTACTTACAAAATTTAAATGAAGAACAAAGTAGTACTTACTTGGTTGAAGCCTTTGGATGATGTTCTTGTGAAGAAAAAGAGCAAAAGGAAACTTTTTGATAGGATTTGGAGACTATAGGTGGTGCATGAGCTAGGTTTCCAATGTGTTTTTGGTTCAAGATTAAGTCTCATATTTGTAAGAAAAGGTTGGGTTGAGTTTTGACCCATTAAAATCGGATTTGGAGACCAAAAGTGACCATAGACGGTGCCTAATGCTTTGCCTAGTTGAGCAGAATGCCATAGCATATGCCATGCATTTATTTAAGAATGCCATACACTATGCGGCGCATTGTCTATGGCATTTAGAGACATATGCGCCGCATAGTCTATGGCATATGAGATCCTGAGACCTAATGCTATAGCATAGGCGGCGCATAGTCAAAAGCACACTTAGGAATGGGCGGCGCATAGTGTATAGCACACTAGATTCCGAGACCTTAGGCTATAGGATAGGTTTTGCATTGTTCGTGGCCTAGTTTTACCTAGTCCTAGCCTTTCTCGATGCCTATTTAAGCATGAGTAATGCTCAATCCATACCCTTATGCATCCTTATACCTAACTTACCACCTTTACCATTCAATACATCCAAATCGTCATTTGAAACCAATCTCCTCGTTGAATACCTCTTGCACCTATATTTGCTCAAAACAATAAAAACAATTAGTACAATGGGTTGCCTCCCACCAAGCGCCTTAGTTTTGGTTGTGGCATGACTCTTATTTTTGGATTTTCATTAATTAATAACAACATAAGTACTAGAATGAAAGGAAACGATAAACGATAAATGAAAAATGATAAACAATGGTTTGCCTCCCATCTAGCGCCTTATTTATTGTCGTGGCATGACATGGTTACCTCGAGTACTCAGACTTCGTCGAGGTAAATGGTGGATCGTTTTCTAAAAGGATTTAGACGGCAATGAGGCTTACATGTGGGCATGCAATCTTCTTCGAGATGGCTCATACGTTTCCCTGGAGAGTCACCAATTATATCATCAATAGTCCAACCCATAGCTCTCTTGTATCTCTTCAGAGCAGAGATGAGAGCTTCTACGTGCTGTTCACTTAAATCATCTGCTCTCTACGAAAGTATATTTCTACTTCCCAAGAACACAAACCTTAGATAATCGAGAAGCTCTTGTGATTCTAGCATTGGTGGCTCGTCAATGGGAGTCTTCGCTGTTGGTTGATTCTTGAGATCACAATCCGGTTGCTAAGGAGCATAAGACTTTATTTCTTTTAGAGCACCCATAAGTTCTTCATAATCTTCATTATCCTCATGCTCAACATTCAGTGGCGCAGCAGTCAATGGCTCATTAGTAGGCTGTTTCTCGATAGATAATACTTTTATATCCTCTTGATGAACATCATCTACAGATAAATCATTCATATCGCTGGGCTGCTTCATGGCTTTGCATATATCAAAGCGGACAACTTCATCATTAATTCTGAACAAAAGCTCAATATCTTTCATGTCAATAAGCACACTTCCAGTTGCAAGGAAAGGACGTCCCAAGATTATGGGAACTTCAGAATCCTCCTTACAATCCATAATAACGAAGTCTGCAGGAAAGATGAATGAAGAAACTTTCACCAACACATCATTCAAGATACCCACAGGTCGTTTTACCGACCTATCAGCCATCATGAGCCTCATATTGGTTGGTGTTGGATCGCCTAACCCCAACTTCTTGTAGATAGATAGTGGAATCAAATTGATGCTAGCACCTAGATCACACAATGCCTTGGCATAATCCAACGATCCAATTGTGCAAGGAATAGTGAAAGCTCCAGGATCTGCCTTCTTTTGAACTAGCGAACTTGTAGCGATTGCACTACAATGATGAACATTATTTGCTAACTCATAACTTGCTGCCCACTTCTTTGTCAACAGGTCCTTCATAAATTTCGCATACCCAGGCATTTGTTCAAGTGCCTCTACCAATGGAACATTAATGGTCAGCTGCTTTAACATATTCATAAATTTGCTGAACATTGTATCATCCGCCACCTTCTTCAATCTTTGGGGAAAAGGTGGTGGTGGGTATGGAAGTGTTCTCTCCACGGTTTTCTTCTCCTCTTGCTTCCGTTTTTCCACTTTTTCAGGCTGCACAGTGCTGGATGTGGCATCCTTGACGTCAGGAGTAGTTGCTACGGCATATTTTCCTTTTGCGTTGTCATCCATGTCCGCAACTTCGTCAATCACTTGCTTGACTTTTGCTGAAGTTTCCAGCACCTTACCACTTCTGGTAGTGATTTCCATGCATGACCCATCATTCCTTGGGTTTTGAACAGTATCGCTAGGTAAAGTGCCGGCCTTTCTTTGGTTGAGTGCTGCTGAAAGTTGACTGAATTGCTGCTCTAGTTGTCTTATTGCAATGGAATGTGAGTCAACCAACTGATTCATTGAAGACAAATCGTTCTTCACCTCAGTTATGCCCATATTGGTTTCCTCCACTCCTTTTAGCAGCTTTGGCCATCATATCTTCCAGAGACATCTTTTAAAAACCAGATTTCTAGGAGGAATATACAAACCACTCCTGTCTGAATTATTCTTCCAACTACCTTGATCGCGGTCCTTGTATCCAGATTCATCATAATAGTTCTGACCTTAGTTTCCTTGGGCATTTCCTCGGAAACCCCCTTGATTATTCAAGTAATTGGCTTCTTCTTCCGAATCAGATTCGTCTCTTCCATGTGCTATCATGGCCTTAACTTTTTCGGTCTTCCCTGATAATAAATGCTTTGTAAGAAGATCCACTTGTGTTTTCATGTGCGCCATGTCTTGATCACGTTCTTCTTCTCTTCTCCTTTGTTCAGTAGTCATGCCAATAGATAAAGTGGGGCTTGCTACCTCAGAATCCCTGGTATGCCAAGCTCTACTTTGTTTTGTCATCCGGTCTAGCATATTGCTTGCCTGAACAAAGGTGAGGTCCATAAATGATCTTCCAGCCGTATTATCAACCACTGGCTTAGTCACCGAATTCAAAGCTCTGTATAATATCTCCATCAAGTGGACATTGGTCATATGATGGTTTGGGCATCGCATTAGCTTCGTCTTGAACCTCTCCCATGTTTCGTGGAGATCTTCAGTTGGAAGCTGTCGAAAATTGGTGATCTCATCTCTCAACTGTGCTCTTTTGGATGGCGGAAAGAATCTTTCTTGGAAAGCATCTCTCAATTGCCTCCAATTTGTAAAAGAATCAGGAGTCAGCCCATTCAACCATAGAGTTGCCTCTCCAGATAGAGACAATGGAAATAAGCGCAGTCGAATTGCATTCTGTCCAACGCCAGGATTGTCAAATGACTTGCATGTAGAAATAAAGTTGATCAGATAAATATTCGGATCATCGCCTGCTAGTCCACCAAATAATCCCTTGAGTTGCAAAAGCTGAATCATGGCGCTAGTGATATTGAACTTTGCTCCAGGTGCCAGGGGTGGCAGAACAATGGCTCCTGTGGCACCAGCTTCATCCAAATCGTCATCATCATCATCAAAAGGAATTTGCGCAGTTCGACGATCAGGTCTCAATCGCGCTTGACGATCTCTCCTCTGCATGGGTTCCGCCATCTCAGCAGTATGCCGTGGGTTTAGTAGCTCTTCATCGCCCAGATCCTCATCGTTAGGATTTGTTGCTCGCCTACGGTTATCAATATTCTGTTGATGCACTTGAGCAGCCATCCTATCAATTTCACGTTGTGCATCCATTCTGTCAATAGAACCTGAATAAAACAAAAACAACAACTAAAAGTAAAAGTACGAGAATCTTTGACCAAATGGTCTAGCAACTATCACAAACTTAATTGACACTCGTATTCCCCGGCAACGGCGCCAATTTTTGGTAACGCTCAATCTACAGCTCTCGTGGGAGTGTAAAGCGGTCGTTAGCAAATATAGAACCCAACCTGGGTTGGGTGTCGATCCCACAGGGAATAGCTTGGACAACAAGTAAGCAAAATTACTAAAATTTTGGTGCAAGTCTCGTAAAAGGGGGGATTGTAATATGTAACGAAAACAATAAAGTAAAAGCTGAAAATAGCAAAGTAAAGAGAGAAAGATTGTTACATAAGTTGTAAACAATGAGAATTGAAGCGTTAGGGGTATGTCCACCTTATGAGTTATACGTCTCTATTGGCTATGAGTTGTGCGGAATTCAAACATGCATGTGCTTATAGAGAATTGTATTCGATGGTAAATCCAAGCGTCTTTCCACCTCAACAAGGACTATTTCACTTTAACTCTTTCGAGCATAAAGCATATCTAACGGTATAAATTCTCCAAGAGGTTAATCCAATTACGGCACTAACTTTTTAATAGGAAAGGGTGTCCTACTACCTTGACACTATCTCTTTTCCAGACAAATAACCTTTATTTCGAATAAGTTAAATGTTATACTGGCGTATTCTTGCATTTGCAACCACAAAGAATGTAGATAAAGATAAAGAGAATAATGATATAAGTAGTATACGTGTTGCGAACTCACAAACTCACAGCAATAGATAGTAACTCATACGACTTCCATAACCCCAACAGAGAAGTTTAGTTACCCATGAATGCGAAGGAGATCACGATTGACATTGTTGTTATACCACAAGATTGAGTAATTTTCGTGTAGCTTAGGTGGTAGGCGTGTGGCGTGAATTCCAAGGCAAAAGTAACAATTCTCTTGTTGCGGTAAATAAGAATATATGAATAGAAGAAGAAAAATAGAATTAATGGAAAGATTAGAAGAGTTGTAGAATTGTTGTGGTGGAAGAAGAGAGGGATGGAAGAAGATTAATTGTTGAATAGAAGATGAATAAAAATCTCTAGCATGATAGGGTATTTATAATACCCATATCCTAATCCTACTAAGCTAATGAAATATCTAACCAAATCCTACAAGGCTAATGGAATACCTAACCCAATTGTACTAGGTTAATGTAACATTCTCCTAATCCAAATAAACTAATGAAATACTTAACCCAATTGTAATAGGTTAATGTATCATTATCCAAATCCAACTAAGTTACTGCAAGTCCCCAAAGTCTTCAGAAATGCTGTTTTAGCCCGGGACAGATTTCCCATGCATCACTTTTGGTCCTTTAGGTGTCCAAACTCCCTTTGTTTCCTTCGTGAGCTTTCTTTTGCGTCAAGTAAGCCATAAAATGCTGAATTCTGCATCATTTATACCTGAAACATTGCTAATCATGTTCGTTAGCTCACTTATAGGAAAAAGGACTAAAAGTGCATGAAATATATAATTTGTTCTCAAAATTAGGCTAAAATATAGGCAAAATATATTGATATAGGCGTGTAAATTCGCCTATCATCATCAGGATGCAGCCCTACCTCAGCAAGATGGGGGTCTAGCTGTAGCCTAAATCAAAGACTTTGTGAGAATGAGCCCACCAGAATTCTATGGGTCGAAGGTAGATGATAACCCACAACTTTATCTTTAGGAGGTGAAGAAGATCACCCAGATTATGCATGTGTTTAAAGAGGAGAGCATAGAATTGGCATCCTATAGGTTTAAGGATGTTGCTCATGATTGTGTAGTGATGTGAAAGACAAGTAGAGGGGAGCATACAACCCCCATGACTTTGCAGATATTTTAGAAAGCATTCTGAGATAATTTTTTCCCACTAGAGATGAGAGAAGCTAAGATACAAGAGTTCATGATCCTGAGGCAAGGCTCCATGATACTAAAGGAGTATTGTCTTAAGTTCAACAAGTTGTCTGAGTATCTCCCTGATTAGATGGCTGACCCTAGAGCAAGCATGAGTAAGTTTGTGATCGTTGTGTCTAGATTAATGGTTATGGAGTGTAGTACTTATATTCTCAATAGAGACATAGATCTTTCTATACTAATGATGGACACTCAACAGATTAAGGAAGAAAAGGCTAAGGAGAGAGATAGAGTGAATAAGAAAGCCATAAAAAGTAGTATTAGTTTTTCCCAGCTAGGATCATAGGATGGTAACCATTCTCAGAATAGTCAAAAGTTTTCACTCCCAACTCTATCCCCAGCTAGTGCACCAGTACCAAAGTTCAGGGATGGCAATCTTGAAAGGGTGCCAGGCTCCAAACTCCTGCGAAGTTTCCCTAATATAGATTTTGGTATGTCATGGGTTTTCCATATTCATGATATAAATTGTTAAATCCTTTTCTTTCATTTGAGCTTAAGTTTTCAGCATGAATTAGTTATTTAAGCTAGAAATTTAATTTAGCAGTCAGGTACTCAAATTTTTATTGTTTATTTTTCCTATCTTTCCATCTAGTAATACTATTTGAAATCTGGGAGTGCCACTGTTCCAAGATAGAACATCCTAGTAGCAGCAAGTTCAGCTCAGTTCATGAGTCATACATTAGTTTGGATCCCAGATAGTTCGGTCATGATCCAATTCGTAGGTGTCTTGTGCATCGCCACCGTTTTCCTCAAGAATATCAGTGAAGTAAGAATTCTTTGAAGGGCATAATGTACTAAGGGGGAGATACCCCATATTTCTCCAATGCTTTCCTGTCCTTAAACCCATTTAGTTGCATGTTTAGATGTTCCTTACAAAGTTAGTATCAATTATCTTTGCATATTTTGTCATGCATTCAAGAGTCAATTCAGTCAGATATCCATGCATCAGATATGCATGTTCAATATAAAATCTCAGTATATCAATAGTTCCAGTCAGATAGATTTGTTTCACATGATTATGTACAGTAAGTAAGTTCAGCTTTATTAGTCTCATTCAAACATGAATGTTCCCAAAGGGGACATATTGTAATACCTCATCTTTCTATCTAGCTTTGGTTCATCCTTAGAACATCAAAAATCTTGCTTCATAGATGAATACCTTTTATTCCCTATGGTATTTTCAAGATTTTGACTTTTTATCATGTGGTAAATTGAATAAGCTTTCCATCGATTCCAAATATTCCTAAATCCAATACTCGGGTGAATATTTAGAGCGATATCAGTAAGACAGTGTACCACCTGGTACTTTAGCGCATCGCAAAGTCAGACATAATGGAAATTTAAAAAAAAATAGTGAGCCTTCATGTTATTGGCGCATCGCACCAAGGCTCCATTTCAGAGTTGTCAATTTCCAGTGCACCAATGCAATTCCACTACGTCGCGGTGCCTTCCCAGTTTGCAACTAAGGTGGCAATGCAATTTTCACCACATTGCACCACCAAATAGTTTCCCAGTTGTCCAGTTTCCCGTGGGCTTGCATAATTTCACCGCATTGCGCCAGCGTGAAAAATTGGGATTTTGTTCAAGTTCCATTATTTAAATTTCAGGGACCATTTAGTAATTTCCCTAAAGTTCCAATCAGTATATAGCCGAGATTTAAACACTTAATAGACAAAATTGCTCTTTTATTATCTCTATTCCTCTAGAAAAAATGCATTCTCTCTCAAAGACAGAAAACCCTAGCCCCCAAGTTTTTAACCAATCTCAAGAATACTTTTAAGAATCTTCAAGAATCTAGATTTTTGGGTATGCTAGATATTGATTATTGGGTTCCTACCACCCAAGAAGTTCAAGAATCCTTTTCTAAATTCAAAGATTATATATTTATGAGTTTTCATGGTTCATGTGAATTAAAATTGAAGTTCATGTTGTTATTGAGTTTTAATTCATGTTCTATTTAGGAAGTTCCATGTTTTGATCCTAGTATGTGATGTTCATGTAAACCCTTTAAAGATGCATGTTTATTGATGTAACCATGTTAATTAGGTGTATTAAATGTTGTATGACCAAAGTAAGCTCCCCATATGTTTGATAAAATACTTATGTAAAGGAAATAGAAACATTATAGCATGTTGACAAGAAATCCCCAATTGTGTATAAGTTAATGCATGTCAACTCTTTGTTCAAAGGCCTTAGTGAATGAATTATGATATGTTTCATGCATTTCTACTCATGCGCATTCCTTATTGAATGAACTATGCGATAATAGTATGAATTCCCTATACATTTACATGTTTAAGACTTCTAAGTGCTTGAAGAGATGCTTTATTGATTGTGTTGTGAATGATAGCCTATTGCCATATTGTGTACGAGTTGTACTATCCTGTATTATTTATGTTATCGAGTCCTAGAGGTATTTATACCAGACAAATTAGCTGCTTATCTAGAGCCAGTGTCAATTTCATAATAATCTCAGTCAGGCCATGACTAGTAGTACTCTCAGACAGTCACAAAACTTAGGAAATCACGGTAATCTCAGTATCAGTAGCATTCTAGCTTCAGTTCATTAATCAATTAAAAACTCAAAAGTATTCCGCCAATCAATGGAACTTAGTAAACTATGCATAGCTCAGTTAATTAGTACAATCAGTAACAGATTCATATTAGTCTAGTATAGTCTAAGATTCAGTTTAAAGTCTTTCAGTTGGGAGTAGGACTCAACACCCAGCGAGCCTAGGGATGAGGGCTCACCCGTTAGATAGGACTGAGATCCCTAGATTAAATACCTAATTTCCAAAACTATGTATCCAGCATAGGTTATGAGATATCACCCGTTAAATAGGACTTGCATACTCTGGGATCACCCACTAGTACAGGACTGATCTTAGGGGTCACTCGTTAGATTAGGACTGACTCTATAATAGTTGTCTTTAATCGTGGAACAGTACTGACACCCTTTTAGCTGGGTTTATAGGTTGGACCCCACTAGTTCAAATTTGAGGCATGTCAGTTAGATGACTACTTCCCACAGTTTTAGTTTTAGTTTCAGTCATAGGCATAGAACTCAGATCAGTATCACAGAAATTAGGTCTGTCAGGTACAGTCACTTAGATCAGTAAAGAACTTAGATAGTTCCATAGATCTAGAGATCACACACCAGATAGGACTGATCTCAGCTTCAGTCAATCAGATATTAGTATTAGTAGACTCAGAAATCAGAAATCTAGTTATATGAATTCATTATTCAGTGTTACTATGATTTTAGTTATAGTTTATGAACTCATACATGTATCCTCATTCAGTAGGCTTATGTCATTTAGTCAGTATGGTTCATGCATGTGAACCCTTGTATTCAGCCTTACCTCATCTAGCATACCATTATATTCCCACGTACTGACACATACTTTTCTCTTTTGCTATGGTGTCTTATACCATAGGATCAGAAGAACGGGATCCAGAGCACCCTTAGCATTTCAAGTTCAGCCAGCAGCAGTAGACTTAGCAGTGAGTCCTCATCATTCAAGGATGTCCCTTATTTCTTTATTCTTCAGATTCAGTATTTTGGTAGATAGAGTTAGTTGGGGGATTGTCCCATCAACTCCATATTCAGATAGTTTAGAGGCTTTTTGAATATAGTGATTTTTAGACTAGTTGTTCAGAAAAATGTTTTGATCCTGTAAAACAGTATTCAGTTGTATTTTTTTTTTGAACCTTATGGCAAGTTTCTTCTAGATTTCTGCATTCTTGCTCGGTTATAGGTATCAGTTAAGGGTTAGCCTGTGGTTTTTTAGGGTCATAAGCACCGTGTAATATCTGGGGTTCAGAATCTGAGGTATTACAGGAAAGCACCCCCAATATCCTCAATTGATGAAACCCTAGACTTTCTTTGCCCAAGAGCCTTTGAGAGAATTTGAGAAAGTTTCTAAGTGTTTCGGGATTAGAATGTTAGGGTAAATAATTTCCCTAGTTATTTATAAGTTGTGGGGTCATAATAGGTTAAGGGGGGAAATGTCCAGATTACCCCTAACTTAAACTTCATAAAATTCTTGTAGGAGGGTACAACCCATCACACAACCTATACCCTAGGGTGAGAGTGGTACCTACAACTTATACCCAATTTAGAACCTCAAACCCCTATTCTAACCAATATATGACTCTGAAGTCCCACTAGTACCCTATCAAATTATTGGTACCCATAAACTGTACTCTAACAATACACCAAGATCATGACACACTGATCATCTTTTCAATTAGGACCATATGACTCGTATCATAACTTATGACTAGTATGTTTTCCACTCGTACCTTAACCACCTAATACCATACTATTTTAAATATGACTTGCCCCCTTAAACTATATAACATCATAAGACTAGTACCCCAAGACGTATGATGTCCAGTCAGTCCAAAACCAGGGTATTTTACTAAGTAAATTTCTGACCGAATCTCTGAAACTAACCGAGTATGGAATATTGTAAAGGCATAAAGATGAGCTAACACTTATCCTATTGGTGACTCTAGTGAGGAAAGAGCCTTAGACAAGATAGTGGCTCAAGAGGTAGTACAATTGAGGACTGAGATTAGGGTACTTACTAAGCAGTTTGTAGCCTTTAGAGTAGAAAATATGAATATTATGGGTTCACAAGCTGAATGTCCTAAGTAATATGAGTCTAACACTAAGGAGAAAGTAAAGTACCTGGATAAAAATATGGTGGGTTTTCGAGCCAAAGGTTTGGTCAAGACACTTGAAATCAAGGGAAAGGAATAAAAATAAGAACTATTATAGGGTCAGGTATAGGGATTTTAGAAGAGATAAGGATGGTGATTCGTGGTGGAAAGATAGTTATAAGGAGAAGAGTGGTGTTTATATTTTATTAGGGAACCGTGATGCTGATGCTAGGATGGAAGCAGTTCTTGCTAAGTTTGTCAAGGGTTCATTAAATTAAGATAGTTTCCCTAACGAGATTGAGGCAGATATATCAGGATTGAGTCAGAAAATAGAGTTGCATGCTACTGTCATTAAGCAACAATTTGGGCAGATGTTGGCTACTTTTAATCTGCATTAATTGGGCACTTTTCCTAGCAATACTTTCAAGAATTTAAAGAGGACAATCACTGCCAGCCATAACCACTCAAAGTAGAAAGGCTACTATTATTCCACCTATGCCTATAGTTGATGATATAAGATATGATATTGCTAATGCTGAAGATACATTGAAAGCAAAATCCAAGAAGTTTCTGACTAATGACGAATAATCATAAAAACATAATGTGTGTATATCAATAAGTTTAGAAGGATAAACAAAAAGTAAAAGAAGTCGATCCTACATTGAAAACCATTTCATGACCTTTCCTACCATTTCCTCATAGAGTGAAAAAGAATTAATTTGAAGGGAAATATCATATATTCATGTTGATATTAAAATAATTTTCTTTTAATATCCTTTTTGTGGATGCATTGGACAATATTCCTTGCTATGCAAAGATCATGAAACATTTGGTGACAATGAAGTAGATGGTTAGTATTGAACCTACTGACATATGTACCATTATAGTGCTATTTCTTTTTGATCTTTGAGTAAGAAGAAGGATCCTGAATCTTTTAATATTCCATGTACTATAAGGTCATTCAAATTTGCACAAGCATTATGTGACTTGGGAGCTAGCATAAATTTGATGTTGTTGGTTGTGTACTAGTAGTTATAGTTAGGAGCACCTGAGTCGATATCTATGAAACTATTGTTGGCCGATCTCATTGTGAAGAAGACAGTTTATACAATATGTTATGTGTTAGTGAAGATGTCTTTTTTTATATTCCTAGTAATTTTTATTATTCTCAATTTTGAGGTGGATTTTGATGTTTTTATGTCTTGGAAAGGCCCTTCCTATCCAGAAGTAGGGCATTAGTTTACTCAAAGATAGGAAAGAAGAAATTTTTACTCAATGATTAACATGTTACTTTAAATGTGTACCAATTGATGCAACAACCGAAAGATACATATGTTGCTTCAGTGATAGACATCGTGGAGAAAGAGACACTGATTCTGCCAATTAAGAAAAAACTTGGGGAAAATTATTAGCGACATTGAGTATGAATTTTGATAGTGATGGTATCAAGGAGTATGACGAGATTGTGAGCGCACTAATTGGTAGAATTTCGTATTCTTATGCACCAAAGAAGTTGGATCTTGATTTTAAAAATAGAGCAACCCCACCAGCTCGACCATCTATTGAGGAGCCACTGATACTTGAATTAAAGGCCCCCCTTCTCATTTGCATTAGGAATTTTTGAGGGATAACAATACATTGTCGATCATTATTTTTGTAGATTTATTTGAGACATAAGTTGAGGCTTTGATTTTAGTATTGCATAGGTTTAAGAAGGCCAATGGATAGACTATTGTAGATATTTTTGAGATTCTACTAAGAATTTATACTCACAAGATTTAGCTTGAACTAGAGTGTGTACCAAGCATTTAACATCAGCACTATTTAAACCCACCTATGCAAGAGGTGGGGAAGTTAGAGATTATAAAGTGGTTAGATATAGGTGTGGTTTATTTTTTTCTAACAACAAGTAGGTGAGCCCGATTCCAGGCATACCAAAGAAGGGTAGGGTCATTATGGTTCCTAATAATAAACATGAGTTAGTGCCTATGATACTAGTTATAGGATAAAGAGTGTGCATAGATTATCAAGAATTGAAGACTTGGGCACAAAAGGAACACTTTTCTATGCTATTCTTGAGACAGATGTTAGATCATCTTGCATGCAGAGGATGGCATTTGTTTCTTCAAGTTTATTCAAGGTATAATTAGATTTCTATTTCCCTCCACGGCTAAGAGAAGCACAGTTTCATATGTCCATATGGCGTATTTGCTTTCAAAAGAATGCCTTTCGGATATCGTAATACTACCGCCAACTTTTAATGTTGTATGATATCAATTTTTTCTGATATGGTGGAGGATACTATAGAGGAATTTATGGAATATTTATCAATTATGGTAGACTCATTTGATTATGTTTTTCCTACTTTGTTTATGCATTTAAGAGATGTAAAAAGTACAGCCCGGTTTTAAATTGGGAGAAATGTCACTTCATGGTGAAAGAACGGATTTTTCTCAAAAATAAGATTTCTAAGAAGGGATTGTGGTTTACCAGGTAAAGAGCAGTTGGTCACATCTCCTATAATTGATTTTCCAAATTGGACCATGACTTTTGAGGTAATGTGCTATAGTAGTGTTGTGGCATTAGGAGATGTACTAGGTCAAAGACGTGAGAATATTCTTCACCAAATCTATTATGCTAGCAAAGCCCACAACCCCACAAAGAAAAATAAATAGTGACTGAGGAGGAGTTACTTGTTCTAGTGTTTGCTTTTGAGAAATTCCTCTCCTATTTGATAGGGAAAAATTTATTATGCATACTGACCATGTCGCTATCCCAAAGTCATTATGAAAATTGATCATTGGGTTCTATTACTGCAAGAGTTGTATTTGAGGTGAAGAATTTGAAGGGTACATAAGACTAGGTTGCAGACCATCTATCACACCTAGAAGAGGAGGAGATGCTCTAATTAAGGGATGATCTTTAGATTGATGATACTTTTCCAAATGAGCGGGTCTTGGCAGCATCACAGGACATTATGTCCTAGTCTTCTAATTTTCTAATTATTTCGCAATTGCCCTTGTTTCAAAAGACATATCATTTTAGTAGTGCAAACGATTCATGCATGAGGTATGAAAGATTTCTTAGGATAAGCATTATCAATTTTAGGTGTGCGAGAATGCTGTTATTTAGAGATGTATTTTAAAAACTGAGATGATAAACATTCTAGAGGCCTGTCATTCATCCCTAGTTGGGGGTCACAATGGTGGTAATAACATGACCTAGAAGATTCTATTGTGTGATTATTTTTGGATGACATTTATAAAGATGCACATAATTATGCTCGGTCCTGTGACTAATTTCCACGACATAGAAATATTTTGCATAAACATGACTTGTCTATGACATGTATTCTTGGGATTGAGTTCTTTGATGTGTGGGTTATGATATCATGTGCCTGTTTGTAAATTCATATGTCATAAAGTATATATTAGTGACTATCAACTATGTGGAAGCAGTTGTGCTTCCCAACAATAAGGGTCAAAGTGTCACTACATTATTAATGAACATGTTTTCTTGGTTTTACACTCCACGTGCTATTATTAGTAATGATGGGTGCTATTTTTGCAATCTTTTTTTATAGGCCCCGCTTGATATGTATTGTGTGAAACATAAGGTGGAAACACCTTAGCTTCCACCAGAAAGATTGAGGTCGCCAATTGTGAAACATCCTGGGTTTTGACCCTTAGAAAATTTCTTAGAAATCCATTCTCCAAACCTAATACAACTAATCACTACCACGCTCCCCTCCCAGTATGAAGAGGGAGAGGAGTCAAAGTTAGAGTCAGACCACATGAAGAGTGGACAAACAGAATAGAGTAGCTCTAGAGGTGCTGCATCTGGACGCAGATCTGACAATACAGGTTCTTATCCAAGTTTCGAATACGGTAAGGGGAGTGAAGATACAGAGTCTGGTGATAGTCTAATTATAGAGATTCCTCCTCCACCACCAGTCCATCCAACTCTATAACATAGTAGGAGGCGCCTTGGGTTATGGGCCCATCTACCCTAATAACTAAGGGTAGTCTGAGTTTTATGGATAATCCATGGTGGACATTAGTTCGGCATCGACCGAGCCCGACTATGGGAGGCAATATGTTGTGACCAAACAGTGATGCTTTAATCGTTGGCTTTATGGAGGGCTATGATATTTACATAGCCAAGTTCCTAATGATGGAAACCCACGACTAAGCTATGAGTAAAAATACCATCCTTTACTTTTCATATTTATTGACTCAGATCTATCTAGATGGGCGGGTGCCGGTGATCCCAGAGGTTGATTAATTTTAGACAATCCATAGGATCATTGACTTAGGGTCGATCCGGCACTATGCCAACGTAATTTCGAAGGACAAGGTTGGTTTATCGCTTTTTCAGGTAGCTTTAAAGGATATTGGGAACATGAATATTAATACTTTAGGTTTTTCAATCCTTGGATACACTCCCACATAGACTTTCCGATCTAAGCCAGAGGCATCCATTGATGCAGTAGAGTCCTCACAGGCCCCAACTCTTCGGTCTTCCTGATTTTCCACTTCTAGGTGGATGTGTTTTGGTCTCCTAGGAGTTATTTACTTGTGTGCTAAATAAGGAGATATGGAGTGATATGCGAGTTATGCAGACCTTGTGTGATGTATTCGAGCAATGGATTAAACAGAAACTCGTGGGATTCAGACCTCAAATCTAGCGAATGTGTATGTGAAGTTGGCTGCACCAGGGGGTGCTATTAATGATGTGGTTGCGAGGTTGTTACCTACTTTTTCTATCATCAAGAAGTTGACTATTAAAGAAGTGTTTGATATTTAGGGTACAAAAACAAAATGAGAAAATGGCTAACGAAGAAGGTGGAGAGAGATCAAGAAATATAAGAAAAAGAAAAAGATACACAGATAAGGTTTAGGAAGCTAAGGTATATAGTTGACAAGCCTCTTAATACAATTTGACTAAAGTCCACAAGATTAGAGCTAGAGCTGGTTGCTCCTGAATGGGTGAGATGACAATTACAGTTGATGTAGACGTGAGTGGAAGCACAAGTTTTCCTCCTGAGATATAGCCACTATTGACCGTATCATACACAGTCGATGCCACTATTGATACGATTGTCCCGGCCACCATTGGACTACTATTGATCAGTGTGGGGCCCATTCTAAGGCCTCCATGACTAAGACATCTTGATTCATTGACTAGGCATGTCTTCATCCCTTATTTTTATATTATAGTTATGCACAGGGGATAATGCATTGTATTAAGTGGACGTTGTGGGGGTACACCACAACCGAGGGTTTTTCTTGCGTGTTTCTTTTCTCGTCTTCTATAGTATCCTTGTAGAACCGACCTGTTTAGGTTGTATTATGTTTTATGTCTTGTATTTTGTAGTGTCCCTATTTAAGTTGGTGAAAATAAGGAACCTAAGTGTAGTTGACAATTATTTTGTGTGTTTGAACTATTTTGCAAAAATAAAATAATACCAATCCTTAAAATGTGTGAATTGTGTGATATCAATATTTGTGTAACAATTGTGTGAATCTAGCCATGGCATATGTATTTGGGATACAATAATCTTATCTTAGCATTGCATGATCTCCATAGGTAGTAGTTGTGATATAATTCTATACCACGTGTGTGTTAGCTACTTACCTTATTTCTTGTGTACATTTAATCTACAACTTGCCTAGTTAGTCCTACCTAGGTTGTAGGATAGTTGGTTAGCACTTGATCATTGACCATTTTTCACTAAATCTACTCTTAGCCTAAATATATATGCAAAAATGAATAAGTATTCTTTTATCCCTGATTTTAGCATATATAGACCTATTTTCTTATTTTTACCTTTTCACCTTCATAAGTGATTACGATGAACATGTTTTGGCACTGGTCCCATCTTTGAAATTGTGCAACATAACTCAACAAAATCACCTATGTTGACAGTGTCTATCAAAGGGGTGTGTAGTGTAGGTTGGATATGTAGAAGTGTGTAATGTAAAGAAAAAAGTAAGATTGGGTGTGGAAGAACAAAAGATAAACGGAATTAGAAAACTTTAAAAGAAAAAATAAAAGGAAAAAATTATTAAATAAAAAGCACGAAGAAAACCACACCTAATTTGAAAAATCAATAAAGAAGAAAAGTGTTGAATAAAATGATAATTGTTGAAAAATGGAGCAAAAATGTAAGTATAGCATCAAGAAGGGTGAGTTACTATATCCAAAATACACCATAGAAGCCCCGAAACCTACATTACAAGCCTAGTAATGTCCTAAAGTGATCCTTGTCCAACTGGCCAAAAAACTGGGTTAAAAGAAATAAGGACAAGCCTATGGTATACGATTCACATGGATTGAACTTATTTTGTGAGCATGATTTTATAAGCATTGTCCCTACATTAGAATGCATTATGATACTATTAGTCTTGGGACAACTTTTCTGTGAGGGTACATGGGTTGTGATGCTAGCTGCTTAGCTTTTCAGGTAGTATGATGTTCCATAGTTTCATGGTACAATCAATGGTTACAAATAGAGAATATGAAATTAAATAGATATATTTTGAGAGATATGACGTGTTTTTTTTTCCATTTTTCATAAACTAGGTTCTAGGAGCTAAACAAAAAATAGAAGATGAAAGCTGAAAAGTTGGTTATCTACGTTGGCACCTATTTTCCGTGGGTGACACCTGCTGGGCATAAGTGAAATATACAAGTTGTTAGAGGGTTAAAGACTAGAGAATCAGAAGCTAAAATTTTTGTATGCTACCTACGGCCTGCCACCTACTGGTGGTAGGTTCCACCTATGGCCCATAAGTGGCACCATAGGTGGACACCAACTGAACTTTTCCTGTTTACTTTGGTTTTGATATTTAGGGTATCCTTGTAATCTATAAATACTCTTTTGATGTTTTTTAGACAAGTTATGCTCTTGTGAGATACTACTACAAATTTTAACACACTGGAAACATTCACAAACATATTTTGATTCAAAGATTGACTTTTGATTTTGGGATTTTTGTGTTCTTGGTTTTTGGTTGATTAATTGATTTGAGAATTTTCGTTTTCTTCATCCATTATTTTGAGGTTGTTTCTATTCCTTCTTTATTGAACTCCAAAAATTATTTTTCTACTATGAGTGGCTAATTCCCTTAGTTATGGTTTTGGGACCCATAACACCATTCATTTTTGGGCTAGAATTTTAACCGTCGTTCCTACGTGCATAAATTCTAATCCCATGATTCCCATGTAAATATATGTGTCATGATCATTTACCCTAGGTATAAGGTGTTTTCGATGTGAATCATCTGCATAGAAAGCACTTAGAGCAAAGTCAATTTGAGAACACTTGTATCCATTGAGTTTTCACGAATACTCTAACAAGGGTGAACTTTAAATGAGTGTATCTCCTTGAATATATAGATTAAAGTGTCCTACTATATATAAAATGAAAGTTCTTTAATTTTTCTTTCCAATGCATTAGGTTTCACCTTAATACGATATGAAAGTAGAAAGTTATTCCCATTTTACCTCAGCTTGTCCATCTGTCATCAAGGTGATGACTAGGTTTACAAGCAGTCAAATAGTTTACAAGCTATCAACCAAAGTCGTCAACCTAAGGCAGCATCACTGAAGGGGTTGATTACTAGGTTGAAAAGTTCTCAACTAGTTGACAAGCCATCAGTCATGTGGTAAACCATAACCAAAACATAAAGGGGAGTTGATGAATAGGCTGATAAGATGTTAATTAGTTCACAAGCCATGAACAAATTCATAAAATAAAGGATTTCTAGAAATTTTTATTCAGTTTCTTAGGGGTATTTTCATCTTTTCCTCACAGCAAACCATATCACCCCACCACTTAAAACATCAAATAAGAATTATTTTCCTCCATAATAAATCATGTAACACATAATTTCTCCTCTGTATTCTCAAGAACATCAAGATTAGGATTTCTTCCTAGTAATAAGAAAATCAAGATTTCCTAGACAAGAATTAAAGAATTCAAGTTCCAATTTCAAGCTTTCTTCAATAAATCAAGAAAATCAGGTATGTGGGTGTTCATCAATGGGTCCTTTTCACCCATTGATCCCAAAAACCTTATTTTTAAATTAAAAGTATGGTTCTATTCCTTTTTTATGAAATCCTCCATCGACTCATGGATTAATCCACGAACTTCCTAGTGATTTAAGAAAAAACCATGTTTTCAAGTATTTCTAAGTGAATTAAGCTATTTCATGTTTTATATTCCAATTCTCATGTCATGTTCGATCGATTTCATGTCACAGTCTCGAGTTATGAATTAAACTATGTCAAGATGTTGTTTTGCAAGTTTTAACATATCTCCAAGTTCAAGTTCATAATACTCACGTGTTTGATAAATTGTCTATATTTTGGGTTCTTTGAACAATGATTTCATACTAAAGTATTTCATGTTTGGTATCGCATTTTCTTTATAATAAATAAGTGCTAGTGGGTTATGAACACATGATACCTATGTGATTTACATGATTTGAGATTTTAAAGTAACATGTAACTCAGAACGATGATTTATTCACCGTACTCAGATATAATATTTATTATGAACCCAACAGTATTATTTAATGTTAAATACCTCAGTTTACATGATCATGGTTATGTTAGATTATGCATACTTTCTGTTATGATAACACCATGTACCATGATATGATCTTATCAGTTATTATTAATCAGTACTTGCATTAGTTAGTATTTAAGTTTCTTTCAGTTGGGAGTAGAATTTAGAACTGAGTGAACGTAGAGATGGCATCTCACCCGTTAGTTTTGCATAAGGCGCTAGTAGTAGTCCCTAGTTTCCAGACCTACGACGTGACTGTAATTTTGAGGTGTCCCCCATGAGTTAGGTATGATACCTTAGTTTTTTAGGACATCAATTTAGTGATCACTCCAATTCAAGTTCTACTCTAATGGCAAGGATAGAACAAACTTTCTCAATGCGGGTCAAACATTGGACTCCATGATAGCTCACATGGTTTATGTCGGTTAAATTATAGCTCCCATAGTTTCAATTAGTATTCATTATTTCTCAACTTAGGTTTTGTTGACCAAAGCATAAAGATTTTTATTTTTTTCGTTATACAGATTTTAGTCTTTCAGATTGCAGATTATCTTAGAAACATGTTTATGCTTAGTCTAGCATTCTCAATTTTACATGTTCATGTTTTCATAATCAGTACCCATATGTTAGTTATTCATTATTCAGATATCAATATTTCAGTATTCAACTATCAGTCATTTAGTTTATCAGATGAGCTTAGTATATGTTATGTCTGGGTTTTGTATGTTTATGCGTTCATGCTTAGTATATTTGTATATTCAGATCATAGAGTTATGTCAGTTTCCATCATGTACTTTCAGACCTAGTATTCATGTTTTCACACTATTTGTTAGCTTAATTTCTACTTATTCTACAAAAGTAAGGATTTTAAGAAACTAAGTGTAGTGATTCACCGGCTTCTAATATTATGTTTGCTACTCACTCTTTCAAAAACATCAGTTTTCAGCTTATTCTAGTCTATTGGTGAGTCTACTTGCATTTAGCATGAATGTTTGAGGAATATATATGCAATCAATTTTATTTATTACATTCACCCTAATTTTCTCAGTACATCCCAGAAATACTGATTCATATATGTCTATGTGCTACATTGTCTCATAATGTAGGTGTCCGTTCTAGCCTACACATCATAATTAGATATTTGCAACTTCCACCCAGTAGGTGATGAGTTCTCCTATTTTTTGGACTCTAATAATATAAGAATTTTAATGCTCAAGATCAAATAGGTCTTTACAGGTTGTAATGTAGGCTAAGGGACAGGTAGAATCTAATACCCCAAAAATCCAAAAGAATATTAGAACCATGTTTCAAGATCATTCAAAGTAAATTATAGTTCGTTGGTAGTGTTATGAGTGAGTTTGATGTATCTTAAGGCCTCAAATAACTCCCAGCTATTATACGAATAAAAATATTCCATACCAATTAAGTTTTTGGGAAGAATATTGTTATAGTCAACTTCAAATGAGCTTATCTTTTATTATAACAAGAATTTTCTAGATAAAAACCCACCAAATTATAAGAAATTGAATCAGCTTTCCAATAATATAAATTTTACCCAAATTTGATACTCGGGTGAGATGTTATGACACTTTTAAAGAAAGACATCAACCCGACACAATAACACCGCATCGTGGTGATGTCCAAATTCACGTTCTTTCTTTTCTAGTGGAGCACCTTGATAATGCTGCATCGCTCCAAGGGTCAAATTCACGTTTAACAGGGAACCACAATGGTGCCGCATCACGCCTAGGTGCCAAATCGGGATTACCCATTTCTAGTGGCACAATACGATAGTACTACATTGAGCCATTGGAAAATACGGGGATTGTCATTTTCTAGTGGTGCAACGCAATTGTACCAAATTGCGTTGAAGGCCAAATTGTGGATTTCTGGTCCAGTTTCGAGTTTAATTCCCTAGGATAGTTTAGTCTTTTCCCCAAGCCTCCAAATAATATTAAACAAAGGATTTAACCTATTCTAAGCATAATATAATGATTTTTCATTAAATTTCTGTCCAAGAAAACTCTAGGCTTCAACATTCAACCCTAAGAAACTCAAAAATTCACCATTCCTTTTCAAAGATATTTCAAATTCAATGTTCCCAATCTAAGAACTTTCAAGAATTCTTCAATTAAGTTATGTTACAATTTCATCCATGGGCCATTTTCACCCATGGAGTCGAAGAACCCAATTTCAAGTTTAAAGATATGACTTTTACATGTAATTATGAATTTTACTAATAAATTACCATGAATCTCGATTTTATATCATGTTTACATATAATTGTTTGTGTTATTAACCCTACACGTTTTGATGGTGCTATTTTTATATTAAATCCACAAATCCATGATTTATAATATTTCAACTATGATAACATCTCATTTTTTGACTATTCCCATGCTTAGTCCATTCTTTACAAGTGTTTCATGAAATGCCTAAATACTTGGGGTTTTTGAATAATGACCCTTGTTTTGTTTTCAAGTGATCTCACATGGAATGCATTATAGCATGTCTTAAAAATTGTAAAATCCATATCGTGTTTATATGAATTTAGAATAAAACCACCAACTTAGGATTTGTTCATATTATTGTGTGATATTTTCATGTTTATAAAGAATCCCCTTATTAATGTCCTAGTCCCCATGTGTTTGATGAAATTCTTAGTAATTGTGAATAATGATTTCCTTCTATGGTTTCAAATCTTTCAAGCGGTCCTAGTGTTGTTGTTATCGAGTCTTGGGGGTTTGAATACCTGAAAACTTAGTTGTTTATAGAGTTTCAATATGTTACAAAATATATCAAATAAATTATGAGCATATTCAACCACTTAGCTATCAGGATCAGTTACTTGTCCAGTTAAGCTTAGTAAAGTCCCGTAATAAGTTTCAGTTTATTTGTGAGTACGATTCAGCACTGAGCAAACCCAGGGATTCGGGAATACCTATTACTATAGGGTTTCACCTTTAGTAGAAATCCCAGAGATATAGAACTACGTAGCCAGCATAGGCTTGAGATATTTTCCTATAAGTTTAGGGTTTACACATATCTCATGAATCTTCTTGATAGTTTAGGGTTGACAAGATGTCTTCCTGCTAGTTTAGGGTTGACATAGTCATTTTTAGTACCAGTGGGACGGTAATAGAATCCTTTCAACTAGGGTTACAGGTTGGTCCCCGATCAGCTCAGCTTTGGGGCATGTCGGTTAGATGATGCCTTCTACAGTTTCAATTTTAGAACTCAGTCAGAATTAGTTTTGTCTTGCTTTACCATTGCACACAGTTTATCAGTTATTTAATTATCAGATTTTAGTACTTCTATTTACAAATTATATTCAGAACACGTTTATGCTTGGTCATGCATTCTCAGTCTTTATAGATTTCATGCATGATATTTAGTACCTCATGTTGTACATTCAGTCAGTTATTACTCATGAATATGAACCCTTGTATGTCAGCCTAACCTCATTCAGCATACCAGTGTATTCAAAGTATTGATCACATACTCATTTCTTGCTCTATGATGTCTTATATCATAGGTTTGGATTCTCAAATTCCCGATCATACTTATACTTTCCAATGCATCAGAAGCAGTTGTGGTGACTCTTCAACCTTCGAGTATGAGTTACCTTATATTCATTTATGTTATTAGTTCATCTATTTAGTCAGTCGAAGTTAGTTGGGTCTTATCCCATCAACTCCACTGTCCGATAGTTTAGAGGTTTTTAGAATAGTATAGATAGTCAGCCAGATTTTAGTTGTTATTTTTAGCCATTTTATCAGCATGGTTAATATTATTTTATACATAATCAGAACTATGATCAAAACTTTATGTCTTTTTTTAGTTAAATTCTGCATATGACTTCTATCATCAGCATATTGTTCAGTGCTCATAATAGGTACTAGCTCATAGGTTATCTTGTAGTCCCTCGAGATTATAAGAATCGTGTGGCACCTAGGGTGTACTCTCGAGGTATTACAAACTTGTGCGTCTGTGCAAAGTGCACTACACTTATGGATAAGAGGCTTTGAGGCATTTTAAGAGAAGTTTCCCTTTTTTTAGTGTTCATGTTTTTTGAAAGAGCATGATCTCAAATTTAAGTGACTCCCTATTTTAATTTTACTTTCCATTTACAAAGTATGCCTCCTAGAAAAACTAACGAAAAAAGAAAAGTGATCCAGCCAGCACCTCCGCCCATTCAGGATGATCCACTGAATGAGCATGTTTCTCATGTAGAGTTCAGAGTTGTATTCAGTACTCTATTTCACTTTGTAGTGTCTCAGAATGTTCATCCAACTGCTATTCTAGACAAACTAGTAGTCAATACTATCGTAGTTAGTATTCAAGACTTTATCCTCCTCTATTTTCAGGATCCAAATCTGCAAAGGATCCTCAGGAATTCCTACACATGGTCTTGAAGGTAACAGACATTATGGGTGTGAATTTTAGTAAGAATGCTAAGTTAGTTTCTTACTAGTTCTAGCATGTAGCTCACACCTAGTTTAAGTAGTTAAAAAAGGGATAGAGGCATAGACACAGGGCCTGTATAGTGGGAGGAGTTTGCAATAACTTTCTTAGAGAGATACTTCCCGTTGGAGTTGAGGGAAGATAAGGTGTTCGAATTCATTAATTTGAAACAGGGCAACATGAGTATGAAAGAGTATTACCTCAAGTTTACTATTTAAGCTTGGTATGGTTCTCATGTGGTGGCTTATAACATATCTAGGATGAGCAAGTTTGTGTCTAGGGTATCTGACAGTGTTGTTAAGGAGTGTAGGACTGTGATATTATATAAGGAGATGGACATATCTAGGCTTATGGTCCATGCTCAATTGATTGAGGAGCATAAACTTAAGAAGGAGAGAGAGAATAAGAGGGCCAAAGTAGGTAGCTTTAGTTTTTCTCAACCAAGGTTAGAGTGTGGTAACTTTTCCTTATTTAGTGAGAAATTTTCAACCCCAGCTCTATATTTAAGTAGCGCACCAGTACAAAAGTTTAGGAATGACCATCGGGTTGGGGCACCTTGCTACAATATCCAGGGTAGTGTGACCAGTGGTCATACCCATCTGCTTTGTAGAGAATGTGGTAGAAATAACCAAGGTGTATGTAGAGCAGGAATTGATGTGTGCTTTAAATGTGGAGAGTCAGGCCATAGAATTCGAGAATATCCTAAGGTTGGTCTGCAAAGTCAGCACAGTCATCCTCCAGTTCTATTCGGTCACTCGACTCAGTAGGGTGTCACTTCCAGTACAAACCCGGGTAAGTGTTAGCATTAGAAAAGACTTTATGCACTTCAGTCTCGAAAAGATCAGGAAAGTTCTCCTGATGTGCTAACTGGTATGTTGTAAGTCTTTTATTTTACAATTTTATGCTTAACTAGACCCTGGAGCTTCTCTTTTTTTGTAACCCCTTATATATCCGTCACTTTAAAGTCAGTGCCAAAATCTTAGTAGAGCCCTTCTCATTGTTTACCTCAGTGCGTAAATCTATACTATCTAAATGGGGATACAGGAATTGCCCGGTTACAGTATCCTAATAAATCTATTTAGTTGATTTAAGAAATAGAGTAGTTGAGTTTCAGTATCTCGATGAACCAGACAGGCAATAAAGTAGTAGTACCTCAGTGCTTAAGGGTTAGATGTATTGTTAGTCCCCTTTCTAAATCCTATGACAACATATGATCTAGAGGTAAAAGCATGAGCACAAGAATTTAGCAGCAGTGAAGTAGGGTTAGTTGTATGAGAGGTGAACTAGAAGGCTTCGAATAGAATATGAAATAATTTATGTTACTGACTCAAAATTAAGCATGATGATGTGGGGGGTGATTTAGAGATGTGATATTTGTAGGCTATGATGAAAGTAGTTGTGTTATTACTAGTTTTGAGATATCGAAGATGTGTTTTAGAATCTAAGTTTGAAACATTGAAGGTTGAGCTAATAGAAAAAAGATTTGAAAATTCTAAGTTAGTCAATGTTTAAGTTGTTACATGATGATTGTTGGGGCTATAGAAAACTAAGAGTTCTATCTCAGAAGAAAGTACTAGCAGCAAGTTCTACATTATCGGGCATAGTCATTCAGTGTAAGTTTACCAATTATGTGTATTTTCATACCTCAGATTCTAGAGTGAAGTGGTGGAAATACAATTTAGAGATGTTGATTAAGTGGTTCCAAGACTTAGTATGATAGATTTAAGCTAAGGGGTAGATTATAGAATAAGTAACCAAGTCAAGCTCACAAATTCTAGTAGTGGTACCAGCGTATTGTTGAACATCAGTAAGGGAAAGTGATTCCCTACCCAGTCTCATCTTAGTGCAGAGTTTTGAACTTCAGCCATCTTGACATCTACTCATGCTTTATATGTCAGCTCCATAATCATAGTTCCGTTCTTGTACATCATAGAGAATCATATGTTCACAAATTCTAGTAGTGGTACCAGTGTATTGTTGAACATCAGTAAGGGAAAGTGATTCCCTACCCAGTCTCATCTTAGTGCAGAGTTTTGAACTTCAGCCATCTTGACATCTAGTCATGCTTTATATGTCAGCTCCATGATCATAGTTCCATTCTTGCACATCATAGAGAATCATGTGTTCTTGTTGTTCTTCTTATAATAGTTCCATGTTTGCGTAGTTCTATGAATCATATTCTATAAAACTTATGAACTCCAAACTCAGGTCATGCAGCTCATGACTCATATATACATGCTTTATAGTATGTTCAGTTCTAGTACCCATGCTACAGACATAATGATCAGTGAAATTAAAATCTATATCATGCATCATGTTTCAGATTCGATATAATCAGTAATGATTCAGTTCATATATGTCTCGTCCATCATCTCAGTCTTTTCTTTTTATTTCAACCAAGTCAGTATCTTTCGGGGGACATAATATACTGGGGGAAGATGTGTTGTAATCCCCTAATCTTATAGGTCCTAAGCCTTTTATCTTCTCTTCACATAGCAAGATCTCGCGTGAAGTAATGGGTACTCATAGGTGCACCCTCTCATTTCTATCTCATCCTTATAACTATTCTTATGTCATTGCATGTTTTCAAAAAATCAGTTCAATTCATGTATCATATTTCAGAATCAATTATGCAATCATGTCCCAAGTCATGCATGTTCTATACATAATCTCTCTTACCTCAATACAGTATTCTCATTTTAACCAGTCTCATTCGAGGACAAAAGTTCCCAAGGGGAAAATATTGTAATTCCCCAAAAATCCAGACCGATATTAGAACCATGTTTCAAGCTTATTCAAAGTACATTATCATTTGTTGGTAGTGTTATAAGTGAGTTTGATGTATCTTATGGACTCAAATAACTCCCAACTGTTAGATGAAACAAAATATTCCTCATCGATTGAGTTTTTGTGAAGAATGTTGTTATAGTCAACTTTAAATAAGCGTATCTTTCATTCTACTAAGAATTTTCTAGCTCAAGACCAACAAAATTGTAGGAAATTGAATAATCTTTCTAATGATACCAATTTTGCCCGTATACAATACGTGGGTAAGAAGTTATGTAACTTTTAGTGAAAGACAATAGCCCAATGCGATAAGGTCGTGTTGTGATGCCAGACTAAATCACGTTTGTCCTTTTCTAGTGGAGCACCGAAATAATGCTGTATTATGCCAATGGTAAAATTCACGTTCAGTGGGGCACAACGTGATTGCACTGCATCCTGCCAAAGGCCATTTCTAGTAGTGCAACGTGATAGTACCACGTCATACCGATAGGTAAAATTATGATTGTCATTTTCCAGTGGCACAACGTGATTGCACCGCATCCTGCCAAAGGCCAAAATTGGGATTTCCAGTCCAGTTCTAGGTTTAATTCCCAAGGTTATTTTTGTCTTTTCCCCAAGCCACCAATTTTTGTTAAATAAAGGATTTAACCTATTCTAAACATATTATATTGATTTTTGATTAAATTGCTCTCCAGGAAAACCCTAGTCTTCAACATTCAACCCCAAGAAACTCCAAAATTCACCATTCCTTTTACATGATTATCCAACTACAAGATTCCCAATCCATGAACTTTCAAGAATTCTTCAATTAAGGTATGTTAGATTTTAATCCATGACCGTTTTTTACCCATGGAGTCCAAGAACCCAATTTCAAGTTTAAAGATATGATTTTTATATGTTATTATTAATTTTATGCATAAATTTCCATGAATATCAATTTTATATCATGTTTACATGCAATTGTTGTTGTTATTAACCCTACACAGTTTGATGGTGCTATTCACATGTTAAATCCTATATCCACGATTTGTAGTATTTTAAGTATGTTAACATCTCATGTTTTGAGTATTCCCATGATTAGGCCATGCTTTACAAGTGTTTGATGAAATGCCTAAATTCTTGCTGTTTTTGAATAATTATCAACAATGATTTCCTTCTATGGTTTCAAAGCTTTCACGTGGTCCTAGTGTCATTGTTATCGATTCTTGGGGGTTTGAATACCTGAAAACTTAGTTTTTTATAGAGTTTGAATATTTTACATAATAATTCAGATAAACCATTAGCATATTCATCCACTTAACCATCAAGATCCGTTACTTGTCCAGTTAAGGTTTGTACAGTCCTGTAATTAGTATCAGTTTAGTTGGAAGTATAATTTAGCATAGAGCAAACTTAGGGAGTGGGGCATCCCTATTAGTATAGGGTTTGACCCTTAGTAGCAATCCCTGAGTTATAGAACTATGTAGCGAGCATAGGTTTGAGATGTTTCCTTCAAGTTTAGGGTTAACGCATAGCTCATGAGTCTTTCTGATATTTTATGGTTTACAAGATGTATTTCTTCTAGTTTAGGGTTTACACAGCCATTGTTAGTACCCATGGCACAGTATTATCACCCTTCTAACTAAGGTCACAGGTTGGACCCCGATAAGCTCAGCTTTGGGTCATATCGGTTAGATGATACCTTACACAGTTTCAGTTTTAGTACTTGTTCAGAATTCAGTTCAGTCTTGCTTATCGATAAAACACAGTTTATTAGTAATTCAGTAATCAGATTTCAGTACTTCAGTGTACAAATTATATTTAGAACTCATTTTATGGTTGGTCATGCATTCTCAGTCTTTATAGATTTCATGCATTCTATTCAGTACGTCATGTTATATATTCAATCAGTTATTACCCATGCACATGAGCGCATGTATATTAGCTTAACCTAATTTAGCATACCAATACATTCAAAGTACTGATCGCATACTCATTTATTGCACTATGATGTCTTAATTATAGGTTCGGACGCTCAGGTTCCCGATCGTAGTTATACTCTCTAGTGCATTAGCAGCAACATATATGGTGTGTCCTCATCCATAGAGGATAAGTTACCTTGTATTCGGTTATGTCAGTAGTTCAACTAATCAGTCAATCAGAGTTAGTTTGGGGCTTGTCCCATCAACTCTGCAGTCAGACAATTTAGACGCTTTCAGACTTGTATAGACTGTTAGTAAATTTTTAGTGGTTATTATCAACTCTTTTATCAGTATGGTCAGTATTGTTTTACAGACATAATCAGAACTATGATTTAAAACCTTATGGTATTTTTTTAGTTAAAATCCACATATGACTTCTATCATCAGCATATTGTTCAGTGCTCACAGCAGGTACCAACTCATGTGTTAGCTTGTGGATCCTTGGGACCGTAAGAACCATGTGGTGCCTAGGGTGTACTCTCTGGGCATTACATAGGAACTATTCTGGCCATTAATAGTTACTATCCTTTCTAAACATTATAATACATCACACTTTTCATTCAATTTGCCTTAAACAACCATTTTTTCCAATTCTACCTTCACAGACAATGTTTTGTGTTTCCTCATCTCATTAAGGCAATTGACATACACTATGGTTGGAATATTTTATTATATAATTCAATTTGAACAACAATATTTTCCTTTACATTACCCTTCCGATCCACAACACATATTAATTTTTAGCACCAATAGCTTTTATTTGGGGGCTTCTCTTTCATCTTTTCCCTACTTCAATTTCAAACTCCTTAACTTACTGATTTTACTCTAAAGCACTTACGACCTTTTGGATCAAATTAAACTCCACCAAAAAAGGGGATTAAGCTATACATGAGTCTTCCAAAGAAAAATCTAAACGCTAAACTGGGCTAACTAAGATTATGCATATGGGTAGGCAAATGAGGTATTAAACATGGTTATCAATAAAATGGCTATATCATCTCCTAAACCCACACTCATTATTTCTCTTGTCACAAACTCCAGATAAGTTCTAGACATCTCATGCAATAAGGAATGTACAAATAACCTCAGACACATGGCACATGCTCAACTCAAGTAGTATCATTATAGATTCTCAACCAAACAATAACATCAATTCAACATTAAGCCACTTAGTACAAGTGTCAAAAACCAGAGCCTAGGAGTCTAAAAAGTAGTAAGTTACACAATCTACATGCTTTTACAAACAAAACACTTACATCATGCATTGAAATATAAAACCAACAATAATATCTTGCTTACCTAAAACTAAAAAGTAAAATTACCCAAAAAAAATGAAATAAAAAAGGGAATTTCCCCACCCCACGCTTAAAAATCTTCTTTTTCTCCAATTTATAATTTAAAAGTAAATATGGAAATACTCCCTAAGGCCTCTAGGATAATCTAGTAACATCTTTACATATCAAAGGGGTCCAGAGACCCCACACTTAGTCCTTTCCATGCTCCTTAGCTCGGATTTTCGATACTCTGTAATACCCAAGGAAATTTTTCGTTGAAATTTTGTGCGTAAACGCGTTGGGTTCTATCTTCTAGAATGAATTATAAATTTTTCGTGCAAAATGTCTTAGATTATGACCCACCATTGCGTAGAGTATCAAATAATATTTCTAACGATATGTGGATCATCCAAAATGGATACCCGAGCGACGAGTTATGAACATTCCGATCGAACCATGAATAGTAGTGAACAATAAAACATGCAGGAAAAAGTACTGAGGACTGGCGTATTTTTTCACCAACATTAAATGATCATAACTCCTTGTACATAATTATCTAGGTGATCTACTATATGTCAACGGAAAGATCTGCTAGTACATAATTTATGGTCAATCTACTTCAACCTATCAAAAGTGAATTTTTGGGTTAAATTCAAAAAATCATAACTCCTCGTACATAATGATCTGGGTGAGATACTATATATCAACGGAAAGATATGAGAGTCCTCTTTCTAATTAAATTGGTTTCATCTAATTTGAATGTCGGAGTAAAAAGTTATGGTTGATCTACTTCACACTATCAAAACAGTCCACCAAAGGACAGATTTGAGAATTTTTTTGATTTTTAGGGGAATTTTGGTCATTCTCCCTCACCCAAAATCAGTCCTAGCCCTATATTAAAGCCTATTAGAAGCATTATATGTTATATTTCATCAAACTCTCTCAAAAAGAAAATCCTAAGCTCCTACATCCAACTTCAAGAACCTCCAAAGTTCACCATTAATTCTGCAAATTTATTCAAGATTCCAAGTTCCTAGTTCAAGATCTTCAAGAACCTCCAAAGTTCACCATTAATTCTGCAAATTTATTCAAGATTCCAAGTTCCTAGTTCTAAAACTCCAAGAACCATCATTCAAAGATACGATTAACACCTCAAAAATGAGTATCGATCTAAAGTTCAGCATTCAAGGTTTGTGGGGTTTTTCAACAAAAACTCTATTTCGTTCTTGCGCCCAAAAGTAATTTTCTTTACAAAGGCATTATTTTTATTTGATTTTTATGAATTTGAAGCATGAACCTATAGCTTATGATGATTATTATGAAATCTTAATGTTTATGATTTTGAAAGATGAATTTACATGTATGGTGATATAAATCATGAATATTGAATGATATTTATCATGATTTTAATATTTGGGTCGTGAATCCCCATTGAAAATTGTATTTTTTTGAGAAACTGTGTGTTATAAGCACGTTGATGTTGAATATTTGAGATATTTTGAATGATTTGACCTTTTGGTCTTAATGGAGTTGTTTTGAACTCGACTGTGAATATAATCCAAATGTGGTTTATTTTGATAGACGGGAAGCATGATAGCTCCCGGTGTATATTTATATATTACTAAAATTATATTGTTGTGGATTGTCTTTGAAATGATCTGAGCTAAGTCCGGGAGAAATCTTTAGCACCGAGTGGGAGGTATAATGTGACCGTACTTCCCTAGAACTATGTACCCCCGTAGGAGTGAGCCTGAGGCTGATTTATATAGTGATCACTAGTTTGTGTGGATTAAATATTGTTAGTCCTACTCTGATTGCAAGGATAGGTTAGCTCTCCCAACCGTGGGTTGTACGTTGGACTCCATGTAGCTCACATGGTTTATGTCGGTTATAGGATCTCCTAGTGTGTATGTGTTTTGTTGTGTCTATAGTGAATGGTGAAGTGATTTGAAAGTGAAATTGTGAATGTTATTCTTTCAAAAGATTTAAATGATATTTACATTATGAGAATTGATATTCTTGATGAACTGAAAGTGATTGACAAATTATGTGATGACTCACAGGTGTTATTGTACTTATTTCATCCTCTCATGATTATGATGATTTTCTTTCGGCTGTATGAGTCTTTTATACATCCTGTATATTTCTTATTAATATTTATGATGATGATGTTTATACAACTGTATACACCCCCATATACTCGGTTCCTTTCCATGGTACTGACCCACATCTTCAAATGTGGGACGCATTTTCTCAGAATGTAGGTTCAGGTTCTTAGTTCCAAGTTCTATAGTGATTCTTTGGTCATGATGTTCTACATCCTCTATTGTGGTAAGTCCTCATGTTCAAAGGATGTGATGTCTGATGTTGGTTTCACGGAATTGTTTACATTTGATAACTGAGTATGAGTTAGTTGGGGCATGTCTCAATGGCTTGCTGGTTTTATTGATTTTCTTAGAGGCTTGTCAGACTAGTATAGATGTTGGGAGTTGACTAATAAGTCGTATTTTGTTATCTTTCTTAAATTCTTTTATTCTTGGATGATGATTACTCTATTGATATTTGAGGGTTATTTATGGAAACCTAGATGATTTGTGTTGAACTAAATGAAAATGGCTTAAAGGGTTATCTTGGCGGTTCTCATAGCCTCAAGAACAGTGTGACGCTCCGGGACCCATTTTCCAGGGCGTTACAAACTTATTATCTGATACTAAGGTTTTATGGTATCCTTAGGAGTCTGCCAAGCCGCATTAAGTAGAGTCTTGATCATCGGTTTGTAGCGCGCCACATCTATGAGCAAGAGGCTACAAGCCATTTTAGGAGAAAGTGTGATTCTTTATTTCAGAAGTCTATCGTGCTTAAAGTGTCTCTCTCAGCTATTGATTCGTGCTCTCCTCTTTTAGAAATATGCCTCCACATCGAGCGAAAAGAAATAATGATGGTCAGAAACCTCAACCCGCTGACCCATTGAATGAAAACGTTTCTCATGCTGAATTTTAGACAGCCTTTCAGGCGCTAGCCCAAGCTATTACTGCAAATATTAAGGTCAACCCGGCCTTGGATCTACAGCAGTACGGAGGTAATTTAGCTGCTGCCAGGATCCATGACTTCATACGGATGAATCCGCCGGAATTCTCTGGGTCCAAGTCTGATGAGGATCCACGGTTGTTTTTAGAGGAGGTGCGGAAGATTACTCAGGTGATGCATGTATGTGAGAAACATAGTGTGGAGTTGGCTGCGTATTGGTTGAAAGACCTTGCTTATGACTGGGTTGTTGCTTGGAGGAAAGGTAGAGGTGAGGGAGTTGTCCCTACAACTTAGCAAGACTTCCAAAATGCATTCTGGATAAGTTTTTTCCTTTGGAGATGAGGGAGGCGAAAGTGGAAAAGTTTATGAACTTGTGACAGGGCTCTATGACTGTTAGGGAGTACTGTTTAAAGTTCAATCAGTTGGCCAAGTATGCTCCAGACATAGTGGCTGATAATTGGGCTAGTATGAGTAAGTTTGTGACTGGAGTGTCTAGTTATATGGTTAAGGAGTGTAGGTCTACTATGCTGAATAGTGAGATGAATCTTTCTAGGCTGATGACTCATGACCAACAGATTGAGGTAGACAAAATTACAGAGAGAAATAGAATAAGAGGGAATAAGAGAGCTAGGTTCGAGCAGCACGAACAGGGTCAAACTAGATCACAGGGAGGGAGTCCCCCTCAGTATCAGGATCGTTCGTCTATGCCAACACCATCATCTGCTAGTGCTCCCGTGCCTAGGTACCAGGTCATGTACATCCAGGTTCCAATACAGTGCTGGCAATAAGCCAAATCGTCCCCTGTGCCCTAAGTGTGGTAGGGCTCATTCGGGTGAGTGTTGGGGTAAGAAGAGGGGTTATTTTTGTTATGGTGACATGGTTCACAGAGTTAGAGATTGTCCACAGGATGGACAAGGGCGTTGTGACTATCGCCCTCAGACCCAGACTCAGACTGTTAGTGCTCCAGTTCCAATGACTCGCCCAGCCCCAACTCAGAGCGCCTCTTCTAGCATTGCTGGCGGGCAGCGCCAAAATATATTCGATGCTTTACCGTCCCTCCAGGAACAAGAGGAATCTTCCAATATTGCTACTGGTATGCTTCGTATATTTCAGTTTGATGTGTATGCTTTGTTGGATCCTGGATCCAGTTTCTCAAATGTTACACCTTTGATTGCTATGAATTTTGAAATGAGTCCTGAGATTATTCCTGATCCTATCCTAGTTTCTACCCCATTGGGTGGTTCGATTGTTACCCAGAATGTGTATAAAAAGTGTCCTGTTACCGTTCTTCATAGAGTCTTGTTGGCTTATCTGATTGAGTTAGACAAGGTAGATTTTTATGTTATTCTGGGTATGGACTGGCTGTATTCTTCTTATGACTCTATTGATTTTCGGACCTGAGTGGTCAAGTTTCAGTTTCCGAGTGCATCCGTGTTTTAGTGTTCTGGGAATTCTATGTCACCCAAGAGTCATTTTATCTCTTACCTCAAAGCTAGAAAGTTTACTTCCAAGGGGTGTATTTACCATTTGGTTAGAGTCAAAGACACTAAGTCTGAGACTCTAACTCTCCAGTGTATTAACGTTGTCAATGAGTTTTCTAATGTCTATCCGGATGATCTCCCAAGGATACCTCCTGATAGAGAGATAGAGTTCAGGATTGATCTTCTTCTCTATACTCAACCCATTTCTATTTCTCCTTACCGTATGGCCCCTGTAGAACTTAAGAGGTTGAAAGTGCAACTTAAAGATCTACTAGATAAGTATTTCATAAGGCCCAGTGTTTCTCCTTGGGGTGCTCCTATGTTGTTTATGAGAAAAAAAGATGGCTCTTTGCATATATGCATTGATTATCGCCAACTAAATAAAGTCACTGTAAAAAATAAGTACCCCCTACTGAGAATAGATGATTTGTTTGACCAATTGCAAGGTGAAAGTTATTTCTCAAAGATAGACCTTCATTCCGGCTATCATCAACTCAAAGTTAGGGAGTGTGACATTTCAAAAACCATTTTCTGAACTCTTTATGGCCATTTTGAGTTTCCTGTTATGTATTTTGAGTTAACTAATGCCCCAGCAGCTTTTATGGACCTCATGAATCGAGTGTTCAGATCATATCTGGATATGTTTATCATAGTGTTCATCGATGATATACTGCTGTACTCCCATAGTGAGGATGAACATTCTGATCATCTCTGAACTATCTTGCAAATCCTTCGAGATCACAAGTTGTTTGCCAAGTTCAGTAAGTGTGAGTTTTGGCTAAGGTCAATTGCTTTTCTGGGACATACCATTTTTTTAGGGTATTAGAGTTGATCCGCAAAAGACCGAAGCTGTTAGAAATTGGCCTATACTTATTTCTCCGACTGATATCTGAAGTTTCTTAGGTTTAGAGGGCTATTACTGTAATTTTTTTGAGGGTTTCTCCTCTATAGCATCTCTTATGACTCGGTTGACCCAAAACAAAGTGATGTTCTTGTGGTCCGAATCTTGTGAGAAGAGTTTGCAGGAGTTTAAGACTCGACTCACTTCATCCACTGTTTTGACTTTGCCTAATAGTGTTGATGGTTTTGTGGTGTACTGTGATGCATTGAGAGTTGGATTGGGTTGCGTATTGATGCATAAGGGTACGGTGATAGCGTATGCTTCTAGACAGTTGAAACCTCATGAGAAAAAATTATCCTACCCATGACCTTGAGTTGGCTGTTGTTGTGTTTGCTTTGAAAATCTAGAGATACTATTTGTATAGTGTCCATGTTGATGTTTTCACTGATTATAAGATTCTGAAGTATGCGTTTACCTACAGAGAATTGAATCTTAGGGAGAGACAATGGCTAGAATTGTTAAAGGACTATGATATAAGTGTACTTTACCATCCAAACAAGGCTAATGTTGTGGTGGATGCCCTAAGTAGAGTGTCCATGTGTAGTGTTTCGCATGTGGTAGAAAGTAAGAAAGATTTGTATCGTGATATACATCATTAAGCTAGATTGAGGGTTAGGTTGTTTGAATCTGCTAAAGGTAGCATAGGGGTTCAGAGTAGTTACGAATCCTCCTTTGTTTCAGAAGTGAAGGAAAAAAAATACTTAGATGCTAGTTTGGTCAGACTGAAGGAGTCAGTCAAGGACCAAAAAGTAGAGGTTTTCTCCCAAGGGGCAGATGGTGTGTTGAGATTGCAGGGTACATTGTATGTCCCGAATGGTGATGATCCGAGATAGAGGATTATGGATGAAGCGCACGGGGCACGATATTCTATTCATCCTGCTGCCACCAAGACATACCGAGACATACAAGAAATCTAATGGTTTAATGGCATGAAGAAAGATATAGAAGCGTTTATAGCTAAGTGTGCAACATGCCAACAGGTTAAGTTTGAACACCTGGAAGTGGGAAGAGATAAATATGGACTTTGTGATTGGTTTACCTCCTTCCCAATAACATCATGATTCCATTTGGGTTGTGGTTGATAGTTTGACTAAGTCTGCTCATTTCTTTCCTGTTCATACTTCATATACTGCTGAGGATTACGCTAGATTGTATATCCGAGAGCTAGTCAGATTGCATCGAGTTCCCTTGTCTATCATTTCAGATAGGGGTACTCAGTTCACTTCACAATTTTGGAAAGCTTTTCAGAAAGGTCTTGGTACCCAAGTTCTTCTGAGTTCTGCTTTTCATCCGCAGACCGATAGTCAGGATGAGCGGACCATCCAGACTTTAGAGGATATGTTGAGAGCTTGTGCACTTGACTTTAAGGGAAGTTGGGATGATCACTTCCCGTTGATAGAATTTGCTTACAATAACAGTTTCCACTCTAGTATTGGCATGGCTCCGTTTGAAGTCTTATATGGGAGGAAGTGTAGATCACCCATAGGTTGGTTCGATGTGGTTGAAGCGGCTGTGAGTGGTCCTGATTAGGTATTTAAGGCTATTGAAAAAGTTAAGTTGATTAGGGAAAGGTTAAAAACAACGAAGAGTCGTTAGAAGTCATATGTGGATGTTAGAAGGAGAGACCTTGAGTTTGAAGTTGGTGACCTAGTGTATCTGAAAATTTCACCCATGAGGGGGGTGAAGAGATTCTGATAGAAGGGGAATCTTAGTCCCCGATATGTTGGTCCTTACATAATTCTTAGTCGTGTTGGTAAGGAAGCTTATGAAGTCGAGTTGCCTTCCGAGTTGTCCTCTGTTTATCCAATATTCCGTGTCTCTATGCTTAGAAAGCATATTAGTGATGCTGTGGTAGTAGATTCCTCTGTGAGTACTGATATTCAAGAAAATCTTTCTTTTGATGAGATTCCTATTGAGATTCTTGATTTTAGTGTCCGAAGACTAAGGAACAAAGAAGTTCCCAAAGTCAAGGTGTTGTGGCGAAACCAATCTGCTGAGGGTGCGACTTGGGAAGCTGAGGTGAATATGCGATCCAAGTACCCGCACCTATTTTCCGCGAACTCCGATCAAGCCGAAGGTACCGTTCTTTCCTAAATCATGCACTTTTGATAAAAGTTGCAGCTGTTCAGCTGTCATTTATTATGTGTTCAGCTGTAGTTTCTTGAATTTATGCATTCTATGTTGCATTCGGAGTGAGAAACGATGTGATGATGAGTGTAACGAGTGGTTTCAGTTGTATGCTCTATTCCCAATCTAATCTTGTCATGTCTAGTGTCATTCGAGGGCGAATGTTTCCAGGGGGGATGATGTAATACCTCGGGAAATTTTTCGTTGAAATTTTGTGCGTAAACGTGTTGGGTTCTATCTTCTAGAATGAATTATAAATTTTTTGTGTGAAATGTCTTATATTATGACCCTCCATTGCGTACAATATCGAATAATATTTACAATGATATGTGGATCATCCAAAACGTACACCCGAGCGACGGGTTATGAACATTCAGATCGCACCATGAATAATAGTGACAGTAAAACGCGCAGGAAAAAGTACTGAGGCCAGGAGTATTTTTGCTCCAATTTTAAATGATCATAACTCCTTGTACATAATGATCTGGGTGATCTACTATATATCAACGGAAATATCTACAAGTCCTCTTTCCAATGAAATTACTTTCATCCAATTTTTCTATCGGAGCAAAACATTATGGTCGATCTGCTTCAGCCTATTAAAAGTGAATTTTGGGGTTAACTTCAAACGATCATAACTCTTCGTACACAATGATCTGAGTGAGATACTGTATATCAATAGAAATATATGAGAGTCCTCTTTATATTTAAATTAGTTTCATCCAATTTTAATATCGGAGTAAAACGTTATGGTTTATCTACTTCAGACTATCGAAACAATCCACCAAAGGACAAATTCGAGAATTTTTTTGATTTTTAGGGGTGTTTTGGTCATTCCCCCTCACCCAAAATCCATCCAAAGCATATTAGAAGCATTGTATGTTATATTTCATCAAACTCCCTCAAAATAAAACCTTAAGCTCCTACATCCAACTTCAAGAACCTCCAAAGTTCACCATTAATTCTGCAAATTTATTCAAGATTCCAAGTTCCTAGTTCAAGAACTTCAAGAACCTCCAAAGTTCACCATTAATTCAACACCCTTAAACTAAGTCAAAAAGAAGAAATTTTGAAAATTGTGCGATTGTTAGGTGACGCATGCCCATCACACACCGAAGGTTGTGTAGTACATGCCAACCACACACCTCACCAAATCTCTATTTGCAATTGTCATGCAACGCATGGCGTTTGCATGGTCTTAACTTTTTGAAGAAGTAGAAGAAAAAGAGAAGAAGAAGAAGAATATCGTTGGAAAGCTAATTAAATTATATAAAATTTTGTGAGTCTTGTGATGAAAACTTCTAACTATATCAAAAGTTATACACATTAAAAGTACGCTCTTGTAGAATCAAATACCAAGATATGGCCGAATCAAAGGCTCTTAGCTCAACTTTGCTCTAAGTGATCCCCATGAATGTTTTTCACCTCAAAAGCGTTCCTAACACTAGAATAACTATCATGACGCATATATTCGCATAAATATCATGGGATTAGAGTTTACATACGTAGGAAAGATGGTTCAATCTCTAGCTTAAAAATGTGTCGTGTTACACTAGAGCCCAGGCAGAATAACAGAGTAGGGGAAGAGTAACATTGTTCCAAATAATTATTCTTGCATGTATTGAGATTTTATTTGTTTAATAATATTCTTAGTGATTCTTAACGTTCAGAACCTACCTATATTCATTGCTTTCTTTACAAGACTGGTAAATATTAGGAAAAGAAGATCACAACAATAATTTGAATATAATTATATTCCTCTAATTAACTTGACACTGAAAAGGTAATGGTTGATCTGGGATATAGGATAAGGATTAGTAAGGTGACATTTCGAGACTCAAATGGTAATGAGTAAAATTAACTAAAGGCATTCAAAAGATGGTTAGTGATAACTTATCTTATCCTGGATGTAAGATGTTGAGATAGTTCAACGATGCTCGATAAACCTACGTAGTTAGATAAATCTTGAGGTAACAAAGTCCTAGTGTTTAACTCAGATTGTTTACAGCCAAAAGCATTCAAGGCTCATTACTTTTCACTATTTATGACAAAATCCCCCTATTTAATTTCCTGCACTTCCGACTACTTTCAAAAATTTGAGAGATGAGTTTGAACTATTGCTTGTGGGATCGACCCTAACCTTCTTAGGCTACAATATTTGACATTGACAATACGGTATCTTTTCGGAGGGTTTAGTTTAAGGATACATCAAATTTTGGCATCATTGTCTTGGAATGCAGTTATGGATTGGTTGATTAGTGTTCAGATTTTTGGCTTTTACTTTTTTGTTCTTCTTTTGGTGTATGCTAGTGTATTCCCAAATCTAGGACTCGAGGCAATCCCTCACTCGCACTTTATCCTGAGTCAAGGAGAATCCTACAATAGAATTATAGGATGTTAGACCACGATTGAGAAGTTATCATGAGGGGATTCGAAATAATCTACATGACTTGCCTCCCCACCTCATCAGGAGACAACTGAGAAAACTACTAATTAGTTATTAGAAAAAGAAAATGATACTAATGTGATGAGGGATATAGATGACCGTCATGTAGCTTAAGAGGCACAGTGAGTGAGGTAGTGGTATAAAGCTGATTTTCTAGGAAAACTAAATAGGGGAAGGAGAAATAGAGTTCAAGTTCTCCAAACTTATCACTATTGGATAGTTTATGATGATCCAGAGAAAGATATGGGGTACATAGTGCCTATTGTTACAAAAACCATCATTCCTCCTTCATTACTATAGGGTGAAAAGGCATTCTTCATAAGAAATGGAGAAAATTAAGGGGTTCGTCAAAGAAAGAAAAATCATACTTTCCTTCTTAGACATTACTAATTCCATAATAAAGTTTTTTAATATAAAAGGTGTGTTTGCTGACCTACTAATTGATGATGCAAATATGTACCTTATTAATTTTGTTGGGAACTATACTTCTTAAATTTTGCCTGGGTGGATCAAGAAGTGCTAAGACTCAAGTTGTTCCTATTCTCTCTAACTGGTGAAGTGACATTATGATTAAAGGAACTACCTCGAGGCTCCATAACTACTTGGAATAAGTTGCTAAGGTAGTTTTTGGATTGGACCCATTTTTTCTGCCTCTGAGGATGCTGCAACCAGAAGATGAGATATATAATTTCAGGTAGGTGCACTTTGAGTAGAAGCATGAGGCATAGTTTTGGTTTATAAAATGGTTAATAATAGTTCCCAATCATATAATTTTGAAGAATAATTAAATTGAAATATTATATTAAGATCTGAATGATAGTTCTGAAGCTATGAAGAATACTGTTACTAGAGGAGCATTCATGAACCTATGTTGGGAGGTACAATCAATGATCTTAGAACAAATCTTTGTTACGAAATAATGGTGGAAAACTAAATAGGAAGAGAGTTTGTGCTTACACAATCAATCATAGAGTTAGTTATGATTTAGTAGCTCAAGAGATTGTCCACATAGGATAGAGTTTAGGTTAATAACAAGGCAATTTGTGATGAAGATTTTTGAGAAGTTGAATGCTATGGGCACATAGGGTAAGGCTTCTATATCTTATGATTTTGATGTGGATAAAAACAAAAACTATCTTGATAAATAATTGGAAGGTTCCCAAACCTAGGTCCAGTCACCGGATCAAGGTAATTGGAACTCGAGGCAAGGGAACCAAGGTCGAAACTACTCTAGTGTAGATATGGTGATCGAAGCTATGAAAAAAATGGTGATTGGAGACAAAATAATATATACAAGGAGCAGAGTAGTGTTTAAATTCTGCTAGGGAACAAAGATGCTTATTCTAGAATTAGAGAAATATAGTACAAAACTGGTCAACGGTTAAGAAAGTCAAGAAAATAGCCTTAAGGAGATTATTGTAGGCATATTAGGTTTAACCTTAAAGGTAGACATGCTACTAGGATCAAATATCTTGAGAAACAGTTTGTCCAATGTTGACCACTTTAAATAAGAATCAATTAGGCACTCTTCCAAACAACACTATGTAAAATTCAAAGAACGACAATCATTGTCTAGCCATCACTACATACAGTTGTAAGGAAATCATTGATCCTCCTATGCCTGTAGTTGTTAAAGAAATATATTATGCTGATTTTTATGAGGCACCTAAAAAGGAATCTAAAAAGCTGGTGACTAGTTCTAACTTCTCATAAAAATCGACAAGTGTTGACAAAGGTAATGGGAAGGCAGATAAGCTGGTATTGAAGAAGATCGCATGAACTCCCATACCATTTTTTCATAGGATAAATCAGAAGAAAGAAGAAAGAAAATTAAAAAAATCTTATTTTTATGCTTAATGGGTTAAGCTTGAATATTTCTCTTCTTGAAGCTCTTGAGCAATTGATTGGATAAGCGAAATTTATTACTGAGTTGTTGACAAAGAAGAAAGTTATTAGTTATGAATATGTTAGTAGGTTGCATTATTTCAGTGCAATTACATCGTGATCTTTGGCGCAAAAGAAAGGTGATCTCGGAGCTTTCACAATTCCATACACCATTGTAACATGTTGGTAGGTTTCATCATTGTAGTACAATTACATCATGATCTTTGGCGTAAAAGAAAGGTGATCTCCGAGCTTTCACAATTCCGTGCACCATTGCAACATTTGGATTTGCCAAATCTCTTTGTTACTTGGGGGCCATCATTAGCTTGTAAGACCCCGCAAAATCCTAGTATGTCAGTCCTATATAGCATGCCAAAAGAGGTCCCAGACATAGAAAATTTTATCAGTGTCAAGACATAGAATCATTTTAGCCTTTGAAATTGGAGAATATTATTTTCGACCTTTCCGACCTTAGTATGCCGATATTTAAGTTGATTCATTATCAAGGTCACAAGTAGGTCATCTTAGGCAAGTTTCAGATTTTTTAGACTATCGTAAGGGTGAATTTGGATGTCCAAAATAGCAAGGGTCGCGATAGGGTTGTGCCGCGATTGCCAGTTCACCAAGTCTCAAGGTCGTGTAGGGAGGGCTACTTGACCCAAGCAGGGTTTGCGACACGATGTCGACCCTGTGCAGCAAATTTTATCCAGGTTTATGGGGGGAAATGGGTGATTTTCCTCTTACATTATTCAGCCTTAACACAAAAGTAAGCCTCCAAAAAGTCTAACTCAATCATTATTTCAAAATATTCTCTCAAGATCAAGCCCTAGGTTCATCAAATTCATGTCTAAGCCTCAGGAGTTCACTATCATTTCTCATGAATTCAGAAACTAAGGTTTGTTAGGGTTTCATCCTTGGGTTTCCTTTAACCCTTGGAGTATAAGAACCCTATTTGGGTTTCCTTTAACCCTTGGAGTTTAAGAACCCTATTTTAAAACTATAATTTTATTGATTTCATGATTTACATGTTTGAGTTGGATTGGGTTCATGTATATAGTGTTGTATGCTTTTCAAATCTAGATTCATTCAAGTTTCAAGTGAATTTATTAGCAAGAATGTACAATCATGTGATCCTTATGTTAAATCCTTGAATTTGTAAGTTGAGTGTTGTCGCCATGATGTTTATATATTCATGATTTCTATGCGAAATACTTGTGCTCCGCAAGTGTTTGATAGAATTCATATATAAATTGAGTAGTGAAGTTATGACATGTTATCACGTGGTCCCATTTATGTACAAGTTCATGCCTCTCAAATCTTTGGCGAAATATCTAAATGAAATTCATGGTGGACAAATAACTAATGTAATGCTTTCAAGATTTTGCCATGCTTTACTAGTGATGCGGTAGAGTCTTAGGCGTATTCAATACCCAACAATTTAGTTGTTTACCTAGAATTACAGTAGCTACAGAATAGTCTCAATTACCCAACAAATAGTAGTTCTCAGTTAGTTACATAACTCAGTAAACTCAGTCTATTTAAGTCAGTCAACACGATCAGTAAAAATTTAGTTAAGTATAGTACAGTCTAGTGATCATTTCAGCGTCTATTCAGTTGGGAGTAGGATTCAGCACCAAGAAAACCTTGGGATTTGGGCATTCCTTCCACCAGAGGGTTTGACCCTTAGTAGCAGTCCCTGCGTTACAAAACTACATAGCCAGTGTAGGGTAAGTTGTCCTCCTGCTAGATTAGGATTGATGAAACTATATATATAGTTCACGAGTCTTCCTGTCAGATTCGGGTTGATGCAGCATTGTTAGTATCCCTTGCAATGTGCTAACACCCTTCCAACTGGGGTCACAGGTTGGACCCTAACTCATCTTATAATAGGGGTATGTCGGTTATATGAACACTCCCATAGTTAAAGTTTCATTCTTAGTATTCAATAAAGAACTCACAAAGTTCTACAGAACAATGACTATGAGTTTTTAGTTATATAGACATCTGAGTTTAGTACTCAGTAATTAATATTCAATCTCAGAATTTAGTAAAGAACTTAGATAGTTCTACAGAACCACGGCTATCAGCTATCAGTTACTTAGCCATCATAATTCAGTACTTTAGAATCATTCTAAACCTCAATTATCAGTATTAAGTTATACGAACTCAGTACTTTAGTTTCAGTTTAATTCAGACAGGGGTTATATACATAGTGTTGCCGAATTAGCATGATTAGTGGTTACAGTTTTGCATGCACTTTTATTCAATTATTTCATGATGTCCATTCTATCAGTTATCATATCATTTATATGAACTCATGTATATCAGCCTACCTTACTTATAATACCAGTACACTCCACGTACTAATTCATACTTTTTCTTTGTGCTATGATTCTCATATCATAGGTTCGTACGCTCTAGGTCCTGAGCTTACTTAGCAGTTCAGACTATCAGCAGTAGATATAGTGGTGAGTTTTCACGACCTGAGCTGAGGCCCTAGCCGTGATGGGCATCCCGAATTGTAAAGGACCGAGCACCCTTCTATAACTAGAAATAATACACACTTTCATATAATATGAAGGAAAATGTGCCCTTGTCTAACTGACAATCATACATACTTTCATATAATATGAAGGAAAATGTGAAAATATAAAAAAATATAGAATCTTGGTCAATATCATAATTCAATTGAACAATCTGGAATGGAAACCATAAACCCCTAACAACGTCTAACATTACTCTGTGAAATCTCTAACAACTAAAAATGACCTTTGTTTGAAATCTGGGACAAGGCCCCCAGTCTGACCATGAATCAAAATAAAATAACAATAACAAGTTTCATAAATAGGACTTCTGAAGTAAAGGAGGCTGACCAGCTGCAAACTTCCGACAAGTCAATCTTCTACTTAACGGGACCCCAGGACTGTGTCTCAGAATCCTGAATTATAGGGGGTTAATATAGATATACTGGTACTCAGAGCAATCCAAAATAATTTATTTATATAAATAAAATAGATGAGGGAAAGTCATGAAACATCATGCATGATATAGTTTAAATTACATGGGAAACTTCAAAAAATGATCATTCAAAGGATTCTGTAGTTGCAAAACCATTCTTTAATTACTTCTGAGCTAGGTGTTACACCCTACAATTTTACAGTCCACAGGCTTTATGGAATCCTTCCTTAACTCGGCATCCAAGCCACAACCCAAGTTTGCTGCAAGGGTTGGGGTTTCCATTATCGCGATTTAATTTACACGGACTATTTTTTTTCCATAGCGCCAAACTCATCCAAAACACATAATTACAATACTAAAAGGAATTATGTGCCCCATTACTCATAATTCCTATCCAAGAAACAAATCTTCTCTCAAGAACAAGCCCTAGCCTTAGAAATTCAAGATCAATTCTCAAGCGAAAAAGCAAGAACGCTCATGAATTCATCAACCCAAATATGTTAAATGTTCATCCATGGGTCACTTTCGCCCATGGTGTTTAAGAATCTAATTTTCAATTAAAAGTTATGATTTCAAACCATGAACCTCTATGAATTGTGATTCTATACCATGTTTACATAAAATTATTATTATTATTAAACCCCACACTCTTGCTTAATGTTATTTGCTGATTTTAATTATAAATATTGATGCTGGTGTTGAAATCATTCTATTTCTACAAGCTTTAAGCTATTCCAATATTTAGCTTACACTATGAATATCAAGTGTTTGTTGAAATGCCTACAAGAATAAATTTTGAATAAACAGTTTCTTATTATGTCCTCAAAGTTTTAATACTCTTTTGATATTATGTTTATCGATTCATGGGGGTTATAAATATCCAAAAACAAAGCTGTTTTCTTAGTCTCAGTATCTTGAGAATAGTTTCATACAAATCATGAGTGCCATTAGTTCAGTGTATTATCATAATCAGTTAAATTTGGAATATTCAATATTTTGAGTCAGTTCATTTGGGAGTAGGATTTAGCATCGAACAAACCCAGGGATGGGGGTTCACCTGCCAGTTGAGGGTTTGAACTTTAGTAGTAGTCCCCACACTTCATAACTACGTAGCTAGCGAAGTTAAAATGTTAACTTTCTAGTTGAGGGTAACCCTTACTCCTTCGAGATAATACTTAAGTATATCCATGAAGCCAGTGTTAGTGCCCGTGCCATGCTACTGACACCCTTATAACTAGGGTCATAGGTTGGACCCCGAATTACGCACGTGGTATATCGGTTAGATGATAGCTCCCATAATCTCAGTCCACTGATCAGATCATTAATTTAGTTTAGTTTTGCTTAACCATAGCGTACAAATATCATTTATTCATTTATCAGTACTCAATATTTTTGTTTACAGATTATATTTAGAAAATATTTTATGTTTTGTCATGCATTCTCAGTATTTATAGATTTTATGCATTTTATTCAGTACTTCATGTTGTTCATTCCGTCAGTTATTACTCCTGTACATGAAACTAAGCATATCAGCCAATCTTATTTAGCATACCAGTACATCCAAAGTAATAATCACATACTCGTTTCTTGCGCTATGATGTATCATAACATATGTTAGGAAGCTTAGTTCTTGAATCGAGCATAGACTTTCCAAATCATCTAACCAAGCAGTGGTGAGTCCTCAAATTTTGAGGACATGGTTTATTTATCTCAAATATTTCATTAGTTTCTGTATTTTTTCATCTAGTCAAAGTTAGTTGGGGGTCTACCTGTAATGCCCCAAATCTGGAACTCAGGATCCTACACAGTGCTTATGACCCCGAATGACCAAAAGCTAACTCATGATTGATATCTATACCTGAATACTAAATAATACATTGTATAACTGCAGAATAAAAGCTATAGGGCCATAAGTTTCAAAATTAAATAACTGATAAAAACATATCATCTAGATGGGTTATAAAATACCTAAAACAACTGAAATAATTGTCTGAACAACACTGTAGTTTGAAAGCCTCTAAAACTGAATGTTTGAATAGGGAATTGATGGGACATTTCCCCAATTAAATCCAACTAATGAAATAAACTAAGTACTAAAAATACTAATATAGTAGAACATCCTCAAATGATGAGGACTCACTACTAGTCTGTCTGTCAAATGTCTGAAATGCTATTGATGCTCTGGAGCTCGTGTCTCTAAACCTATGGTATGGAGTAAATCACCATAGCACAAATGCGTCAGTACGATTGAATGTACCGGTATGCAAGTGAGGTAGGTTGAATGCAAAAGGTTTCATATGCATGAACTATGCTAGCTGACTGAACAATATGAGCATGAGAATACATGCATCGATGAGTAGCGGTAACTGAAATCTTGATGATACTGACTACTGAGTCTAAATACTGACAACATGAGTTATTGGTAACTGATATAACTAATATTATTGATATAACTTATACTGATACTTAGCGACTATGTCTGATAGTCTAGGTTCTGATGGAACTAGCTGAGTTTCGTACTATACTGAGTGACTGTATCTGACAGTCCTAAATCTGAAGAACTATCTGAGTTATTTTATTGAGACTAATACTGATACTGAGACTGTGGGTAGTAGTCATCTAATATATATGCCCGAAGTAAAGGAATATAGCTGAGTTGGGTCCAATCTGTAACCCTAATTGGAAGTGTGTCAATACCGTCCTACTAGTAAAGACAAGTTGTGAGTGATCCCTCATATAACAGGTACTCATAGGAGAATGGTAGGACCCTCATATAATAGGTTAAGCCACCTCATCTAGCCTCAAAATAGTAGGTTTGATGTCTCAACCTATGCTTTCTATGTAGTTCTAGCGTAAGGACCGCTTCTAAGAATCACACCCTCTAATAACAAGGGAGTTCCTATCCTTGGGCTCACTCGGTGCTAAATCCTACTCCCATCTGAATAGACACAGAACATCATTAACTGAACAGAATTAGACTGAGTTCCTTGGGTTTCGTGACGGACGGAATACTACTGAGATTTATTGAATTACTGAGCTTTTTGAGAATTACTGGGTTACTGAGTTTTCCTGAGTCACATGAATGATTGAGTTCTATGGTTCATGGATTGATTGAGAGTATGTTTAAAACATGACACTGAATCTAGGCACACAACTATATTATTGGGTATCAGTACCCCCAGGACTCGATAGTATAAAAATGACAAGGCATGATATTTTTGAATACATGACCAACATCAACAATCCATAATACAATAAGTTGGGGATTTCATGACGACATGGTTATCATAATCTTGTACATGGTAGGAATGCATATAATCAATGTCCTAATTCCATATTCTAACATCATAAGCATTTCAACAAACATCTACATTGCACATCAACAGCATGGGAGTAATTTGAACATAAGGGTAAAAGATGAATCCATACTTAAGCTACAATTGAGCTATATTACATAATTTCTAGCCTCTTAGGCATTTTATCAAACACTTAGGTTGCATGACTTAGGGCATGTCATAATCATAAAATTAACATATAATAACCAACTAAAATTCATGGTTTTGAACTCATATGCTAACATATTTTTATAAAAATACATAAGGATTCCAACTTGGGAATCATACAACAAAAACCACTTGAACATAATCAATCCATAGCATGAATATTAGAATTTATAGTTTAAAACAAAATTCTTTGGCTTCATGGGTGAAAGGGATCCATGAATGTATGCTATGCATACCTTGGATGGAAGATTATTGAGGATTAATGGTGAAGTTGTTGAAATTGGATCCTCAATTAAAAAGCCCTAAGCTTGTTCATGTTGGATTTTGAGAAAGACAATTCTAATTTGGTTGAAAAATAGTTGAATTACTTGTTTTTGGGCTTATATAGAGATGAGAAATTGGCCATTTTACCCTTGAGGACGCAGTTATTTAGTGACTAAAAACTGGGTGCTGATGCTATAAACGACGTGGCACATTGATGGTTGTGACGTGATACTCGAGGCGTCGTACCATGATTACATCGACCATTAGAAGTTTTTGCTCTAGCAACCTACAAAAATGTTGACAAACACGATTGGTGATCCAGCACACCAAAATCGCGTTGGTCCACTATTTTGGAACTCCGAACATGATCTAAATATGTTCCAAAAAATTTAACACTTGTTCGTAATCACCTATTGATCTTCCTGATCATGAATTTAAAAAAATATAGACCCCTTTAAGGATGTTAAGGTCGCGTAATAAGATTGCCAAATTTCAAAGGCTAAAATAAACTAAGTCTGGAAGCTTAGCTAGGATTTTGTAAGTATGGTACCCCTTGACAAGCCTAAAGGACTCAATTAAGCATAAGAAATTTACGAGGTCTTACATTGCCCCATAAGCTCCACAGTCAAGCAGTAGAGGCTTTTCAGACTAGTATAGATAGTCAGTCAGTTTTGTTATTATTTTATTAGTTTCGACATTTGTTTTCGGAAGCTGTTTCCATATTTATGATTCAGTATTGATTTTAGTTGCTCAAACCTCATGGTTTATCAGTTGTTCTTCTTCATTAGTTGTTATGTTATTTAGTGCTCGTAGCAGGTACTGGCTCATGGATTAGCTTGGGGCCTCTCAGCACCGCAACCACTGTTTGACATCCAGGGTGTACTCCCGGGGCGTTACATTAACATGCCTTAACTGAAGAATTCTTGGAAGTTTTTTGGTGAATTTATTGAGAATTTAACTTGAATGTTGAAAGGGCTAGGGTTTGTTCTTGAGATGCAATATTTTGATTTGGAGAGGATTGTGAAAAATATTGCAATAATGTTGTTTTGGGAGCTACATCCCGTGTTAAAATGAGGGGAAAAGACTAAAATACCCTCCTAGACCTAGGATTAAATGATCTAAAAATCACCAGTGATGCGATTAGTGAGGCATCGCATCACTCAGCTAACGTGATAGGCGACGTATCGCATTGACCATACTAACGCGATGGGCGATGAATCGTTTCCTTATCGCGTTGACTAGCTATTTTGAGCATCCAAACAAACCTCAAACCTTGTTCAAAAAATTCAAAATTCACTTTAAATGAACTATCAACAACCCTGATCATGAATAAACTTAGAAACCGACTTTTTGGAGTTGGGAAGTTCTAGAATAAAATCATCAAAAAATTAAAGGCAAAAAATAAGACTAAGTATCAACATTTTAGCTAAATTTTTGGGGTCTTAGTCCTCTTATGCATAAATGATGTGCTGAATTGCATTAGGAGGAGTATGGGTATTACAATATCTCTCCCTTAGGAACATTCAAACTCAAATAAGACTGGTTAAGCTGAGATTTTCTGAGGAACTGAGATTACATATTGGATTTGCATAACTAAAAACATGATCATATCGTGACTCACTGAATTGATTCATGAGTGCATACAATGACGTGAAGGTGACTACATGGCTAGAATTGAAAATGGAAAAGAGATAATCTTTTAAAAAAAATATTACATTGAGCTGAGTCTGACTTTGTAGGGAATAGTTGAGTGTACTTGGTACACATATCTTCTTCTGCTTCCTAAGTGGCTCCCCTAATGAACTGATTTCGTCAATGAACTTTGACCAAGGGAACCTTTTTATTCTTTAGTCTATGATTCTAGCAATTAAGGATGCTAACTAGGATTTCTTCGTAATAAAGACTACGCTAAACATATGTAATTTATAAAGGAACATCCATAGATGGGTCACCAATACATTTCTTTAACTAGGACACATGGAACACTTAGTGGACTGATGCTAACTCTATAAGCAACTCAAGCTCATAAGCTACCTTTCCAAAATGATTCAAGATACTGTAAGGGCGTAAATATCGAGGACTGAGTTGCCCCTTTCTGACAAATCTCTTTCCCTTCATGGGAGAGATTCCCAAATAAACTAAGTCATTAACCTCTAACTTAAGATCTCTCCTCCTTACATCTGCAAAGGATTTCTGCCGACTTTGGGTTGTATTAAGCTTTTCTCTAATTACCTGAACTTTCTCCAATGCAGTAAATATTGAATCTGGCCCTATCAACACAACCTCACCTACCTCAAACTAACTGATAGGAGATCTACACCTCCTTTGATAAGAAGACTCAAATAGAGACATTTGAATACTGGAGTGATAGCTATTATTGTAAGTGAACTCAATCAATGGCAAGTGATCATCCCAAATGCCCTTAAAGTCTAAGACATGCTTTCAACGTGTCCTCTACGGTCTGAATGGTACTCTCTGCCTGACCATCTGTCTGAGGGTGAAAGGTTATACTTTGATAAACTTAGGTGCCAAGACCCTTCTAGTACACTCTCCAAAATATAAAGGTAAACTGAGTACCCCTTCCAAAAATAATGGACAACGGGATTCCATGCAACCTAAACAACTCTCTAATATAGAGCTAGGCATAGTCCTCGGCTGAATAAGAGGTATAGACTAGAAAGAAATGGGACAATTTTTTCATTCTATCTACAATAACCTAAATCGAATCATGATGGCGACGTGAACGAGGAAACTATGTCAAAAAATCCATGCTCACCTCTTCCCACTTCCAAGTGTTAATACTAAACTTCCGTATAGAACTAATAGTCTTTTGGTGCTCAACCTTGACCTACTGATAATTAGAGAACTATGCAACATCCATTTTCATCCCACTCCACTAATAGATTTCTCGCAAATTGTAGTACATCTTAGTGGCCCCTAGATGAATAGAGTAATGTGCACCATGCGCTTCTGCCAAAATCCGCTACCTCAGGTCATCTATATATGGCACACGCTGTCTACCCTGGCAACGTAACACCATTTCTCCCTTCGAACAAAACCTCTACTTTATGATCTCTGACTTTCTCCTTTAAGATAACCAGACCAGAATCCCTATCTTGCTTTTCTTTCATTTCGGCAATAGAGGAAGATTCTAATATACTTTAAACCAATACACTAACCTTGTTTGAGTCTACCTAATAAATACCCAGTCTGGTGAGCTGATGAACTTCCTGAACTAACAACTTCCTATTACCCTAAACGTGAGAAACACTACCCATAGACATCTTACTAAGGGTATCTGCCACTATATTATCCTTGACCCGGATGATACAGAACACTCATGCTATAATCTTTCAACAATTCTAACCACCTTCTCTGAAGAAGAGTTAACTCTCTTTGTTAAAACACATACTACAAACTCTTGTGATGCGTGAACACATTAACATGTACCCCATACAAATAGTGTCTCCAAATCTTTCAAGCAAACATAATGGTTGTTTATTCAAGATCATGGGTAGGGTAATTATTTTTATAGGGTTTAAGTTGTCTAAAGGCATAGGCTATAACCTTACCTATTGCATCAAAACACACCCCAAACAGACTCTGGAAGCATCACAGTACAAGAAAAACTCATATGAACCATCTGGTAGTGTAAAAACTAGGGTTGAGGTGAGTCAAGTCTTCAACTCCTAAAAACTCTTCTCACAAGAATATGACCACTAGAACATAAATTTCTACTGAGTCAATTTGGTTATAGAGGGTTCCATAGACAAAAAACCTTCAACAAACCATCGGTAATAGATGGCCAAACCTTAGAAACTCCTTATATTAAATAGAGAAATGGGTCTGGGCTAGTTCCTCATTGCTTTGGTCTTTTAAGGGTCAAATATAATGCCATCATTGAAAACTATATGGCTAAGGAAAGCTACTGATCTTAGTAAAAATTCACTCTTACTGAATTTAGCAAAAAATTGATGGGCTCTAAGAGTATTCAATACTACTCTTAGGTGGTCTGCATGATCATTTCATTAAGGGAATATACAAGAATATCGTCAATGAATACAATGAAAAACATGTCCAAGTACTGTTTGAACACTTTGTTCATTAAGTCCATCAAAGTTGATCGGGCATTTGTAAGACTGAAAGACATGACTAGGAATTCAAACTGACAGTTTGTAACATCCCCAGTCTTGTACCGTGGATGCTACACGATGCTCGTAATCCCAAAGAGCCACAAGCTAATCCATGACTGATATCTGGAACTCATCACTGCATAATATACTATAAAAATGCAGAAAATTGGCTGAAACTTGCCATAAAGTTCAAAACAAAAATACAACTGAATAAAGTTTAACAATATAAAAACTAAAACATCTGTCTGAACAACTAGTCTAAAAAATATTATAGTCTGAAAGCCTCTAAATCCTCTGAATAAGAATTTGATTGGACAATCCCCCAACTAACTCCATCTACCAAAATACTAAATCTGATGCAATAAAGAAATAAGGGAAATCCTCGAATGATGAGGACTCACTGCTAGGTCTACTGCTGCTGGATGAATCTGAACTGCTAAGGGTACCCTGGATCCTATGCTTCTGAACGTGTGGTGTAAAACACCATAGCACAAGAAAAAAGTACGAGTCAGTATATGAGAATGTACTGATACGCTAAATGAGGTAAGGCTGAATGCAAGTGTTTACATGCATGAACAATATTGACTAAATGTCATGAGACTATTGAATGAGGATACATGTATGAATGCATAAACTATAGCTGAATTCATGGAAATACTAAATACTAAATTCTACTAAATGGACTTCTGATAACTGAGTCTACTGATACTGATAAATGATTGACTGAGGTTGAGATCATTACTAACTAGATCTGAATATACTGATGATGTAAATGATTAACTAAATCTTAGATCAGTCCTATGTAGCGGGTGATCTCTAAATCTACTAATAATAGAGATGATTGATTAACCCTGAGATTAGTCCTATATAGCGGGTGATCTCTAAATCTATTGATACTGATACTGATCGATTGTATCTAACAGTCCTGAATCTTTGATACCAAACTGAATTCTATTATTGAGATTGATTATGAAATTGAGACTGTGGGAAGTAGTCATCTAATCGATATGCCCCTTGCTAGATAGTTTAGGGTCCAACCTGTAACTCTAGTTGGAAGGGTGTCAGTACATTGCCATGGGCAAAGAAAACTTTTGTTGAGTCAGTCATATCCAACGGGTGACCCTTGAGGTCAGTCCTATCTAACGGGTGATCCCTGAGTATGTCAGTCCTATCTAACGGGTGACATCTTATACCTACACTAGGGACTGCTGCTAGGGATCTCAGTCCTATCTAACGGGTGATCCTCCATCCCTAGGCTTGCTCGGTGCTGAATTCTACTTCTGACTGAAAGACTCTGAATTAATTCTTAGACTATACTAGGTTGAGCTGGAGCTGTTACTGATCATACTGATTAACGGAGTTAAGCTGAGTTCTCAGAGTTTCATTGACTGGCAGAATACTACTAAGTTCTAAATTGATTACTAAACTGAAGCCAGAATGCTACTAACACTGAGATTACTTAGATTTCCTAAGTTCTATAACTATCTGAGTTCTACTGAGTTCTGTAACTGGCTGAGATTACTATTGATCATGGCATGACTGAGTTTATCATGAAACTGACACTGGCTCTAGACAATCAGCTAAGTGGTCGGGTGTTAAATACCCCCAGGACTCGATAACATAAATAATACAAGATAGTACAACTCGTACATAACATGACAATAGTCCATTATTCATAATACAATCAATGAGACATCTTTTCAAGCACTGGGAAATCATAACCATGTAATCATATAGAGAGACATGCTATTGTCTCATAACTCATTCAATAACCAATACACATGAATAGGAATGCATATAACATATCATAATTCATTTACTAAGGCTTTTCAACAAACACTTGGCATGCGTGAACTTATCCATAATTGGGGTTTCTTGTCAACATCCTATAATGACCCTTTTTCCTTCACACAAGCATTTTATCAAACATACAGGGAGCATACTTTGATAATACAATATTCAATACACCTAATTAACATGGTTACATCAATCAACACGCATCTTCCAGCGTTTATTATTAATATGATGAAATTCACCTAATACTAGGACCAAAGTTTGGAACTATGTAACAAAAACATGAATTAAAACTCAACAACATCATAAAATTCAATCTCAATTCACATAAATCATGAAAACTCATAAATAACTCATAAATATCTTTATAATTTAAAAAGTGATTCTTGAACTTCTTGGGTGGAAAGAACCCAAGATTAAACATCTAACATATTTGAAAAAAATAGATTCTTGAATTTCTTGAAGACTCTTAAAAGGATTCTTGAGATTGCTTAGAAACTTAGGGGCTAGGGTTTTCTATGTTTGACAGAGAATGCCTTCGTTCTTGAGGAATAGTGAAAATAAATGAGCAATTTATGCTATTAAGGATTTAAATCTCGTGTATAGACTAATTGGTGCTTTAGGGAAATTAATAAATTATATCTAAAATTTAAATAATGGTACTTGAAAAAAATCCTGATTTTTCACGCTTGCTCGATGCGGTGAAATCATGCCAATTCACTGGAAAGTGGACGACTAAGAAAACTGGCTGGTGGCACGATGCGGCGGAAATTATGTTGCCACATTGGTTGTGAACTGGAATGGCATCGCGAAGTGGTGGAATCGCGTTGGTGTACTGGAATTCAATAATTCTAAAATTAAGCCTTGGCGCAACGCGCCAATATTGTAGAGGCTCACTGGTTTTTGACAATTACCATTTTCGTTGTATCCGCGACCTACTAAAGTGCCAGGTGGTACACTGTCTTACTAAAATGGCTCTAACTCTTCGCCCGAGTGTCAGATTTGGGTGAATTTGGAACTGATGGAAAGATTATTCAATTCCCCACGTGATAAAAAGTCAAAATCTTAAAAATACCTAAGGAAATAAAAAGGTATTCATCTATGATGAAAGATCTTTGATTTTCTAAAGATGAATCAAAGCTAGATAGAAATAGTGGGTATTATACTATATCGAGTTCTTAAAGCTATTTTCAAAATGTCATATTCTCTGACTCTGAGCTGATAATAGCCATATCTGAGTTCTATATTAAAGAAGTAGTTGTCACCCTGAATTTGGTCAAATAATTCATTGATTCAGAGGAGTGAGTACTTATTCTTGATGGTGAATTTTTTCAACTGACGGTAATCGATACACATATGAAGAGAACCTTCTTTCCTTCATATAAAAAGGACTGGAGCGCCCCATGGGGAAACACAGGCCTAATAAACCCCTTATCTATAAGGTCGCTTAGCTGATCTTTAAACTCTTTGAGTTTTGTTGGAGACATTTTATATGGTGAAATAGAGATCGGTTGGGTATCTTGAATTAGATCTATTAAAAAGTCAATTTTCTTTTCGGGAGGAACACCAAGAAGATCTTCAAGGAACACATCTAGAAATTCCCTTACATATAGAAACACATCCCTTGGATATCATTTTTCTCACTCTATGATACGAAACAAGTTGACCCCTAAATGTTTAAGCACTACCCTTACATTCAAGGACTGGTTCATTCGGATACTGAATATGAACAACTCAGTTTCTACATTCAATTGAAGCATAACATAAGTGTAGCCAATTCATGCTGAAAATGACATAAAAATAAGTTATCTCTATCTCCACATAATTAACTGAAGTGACTTTCTTGGATATTACGATCGTACAGTTCATATATACCTGCCTAGCTACTGTAAAGTCACCTACTGGGATAGACACTGAAAAGGGTTCTACTAATATCTCAGGACTGATGCCAAAATAAATAGCTATGTAAAGGGTTACAAAAGAAAGAGAATTCTAAGATCTACAAAGCATAAACATGTAAATGAAAGACCTTTAATATGCCGCTAACCACGTCAAGAAAATTTTACTGATCCTATCGGGAATTAAGTGCATACAATTTGTTGTGTCATTGGACACTGGTTGCACTGGGAGCGGCACAATGCTAAGTCGGGACATCAGATGGATCTGAAGGATGATAGGGCTTACCTTACTGAGCACTCTATGGGAAATCCTTGATCTTATATCTTGGCTTTGCATACCCAAAAAAAACATCACTTCTAGCTCTACGCACAACATGATGGTTTCTACCGTATGTCTTGCAAAGAGGATTTGTGCGACCAATACTCATACTTCCCTGAGGTGTAGGGCGCCCTATCCTGATTATTGTTTCTATGTTTTAGTGATGGATCACTATCTAAAGATAGAGCTAGGGATGAATATTTCTGAAAAAATTAAGGGCTATTACCACCCTTCGACCACGACTGAGCAAAACTAAAGCCACCTGTTCTAGCCTTCTCACTCTCCCTCTCTTTCCTTATACTCTTACTCCTCAATCTATTGAGCATGGACCATCAACCTAGACAAGTACATATCCTTAATTAAAATTATGGTTCTACACTCTTTAACCGTGTTATCAGCTATACTAAAGACTAAATTACTCATTCTAGACCTATAATCAGACACAACATTAGGAGCATACCTAGCTAGTCGATAAACATAAGATAATACTCATACAAACTCATGATTCCCTCCCTTAGATCAATACTCATGCACTTTATCATTCCTTAACTCTAAGGGAAAGAACATATCTAGAAAAGTTATAGCAAACTCTTCCCATTCAACAAGTCCTGCTTTTTCCCCTGTATCTCTCTTCCAATGCTTATACCAGGTGTGAGAAACAACCTACAACTGGTAATCACCTAACTCTGCACACTCACTAGAAGTTACACCTATAATACCAGTTACCTTCTGAACAATGTCGAGGAATTCCTGTGGATCCTCATCAGACTTAGATCCCAAAAATAGAGGAGGGTTCATTCAAGTAAAGCCTCGAATCCTAGATATGATAGTATTGGTGACTAGAATGGATGGGAATGTAGCCGACTTATCATTTTGGGCTTTTACTGCATTCCGCTCTGAATTTGGCATGAGAGGCAAGCTCGTTCAGCGGATTTTCTTAAAGAGGTAGAGGTATGAGCTAATTCTTGTTTCTCCTTTTGTTAATGTTTTTGAGAGGCATGTTTTGTAAATGGAAAGTAAATTAGATTGGAAAGGGAGTTTAAATTTAAATCATGCTCAATCACATGACATAAACATTGAAAGAAGGGAAACGTTTCCTAAATGTCTTGCAACTACTTGCCTAAAAGTGTGGTGTGATTCACGCCCATGCACAAGACTCTACTCAATGCGGCTTTCAGACTCCCTTGGAAATTTTAAAACTTTAGGCTCTAATACAAATTTTATAATGCCTTGAGAGGACACCCTGGACACCACACGGTACCTACAACCCTGTAGGACCACAAGCTAACCCATGTTGGTACCTCCTATGAGCATTGAATAAAATAATATAGAAAGATGTATAACTAAACTAAAAATTATATAAAGTTTTAAAATATAAAAGGCAATACTAATTCAAAATACTAAACACATCTTTCTGAAAATAATACCATAAGACTCTCAATAACATCTGATAAATGAATAACTAACAAAAAGTGTCTAAAATTCACTATCTGACTCACTGTGGAGTTGATCGGACAAGCCCCCACTAACTCTGACTGACTACTTATCTAAACTGAAATAAACATAAATGGTTCTCTAAATATGAGGACTCACCACTACTACTGCTGCTAATGCGTTAGGAGGTCTAGGTTTAGTCAAGAACCTAAGCATCCACATATATGATATAATACATCATAGTGCAATAAATGAGTATGCGGTCGGTACTTTGAATGTACTGGTATACTATATAGATTTAGGCTGCTATGCATGGATTCATATGCATGAATACGAACTGATTGTATGTATGTCGTGAAATAACTAATGTATAGCATACACGAAAGCTATAAAATATGAGAATGCATGACCAAGCATATGACATGAAACTGGGATAGTCTGTAAACTGACATACTTAAATTTTGATACTGTATAACTAGTGAATATATGCTATGGTCAAGCAAGACTTAAACTAATTACTAGACTAAAACTGTGGGATCTATCATCTTATCGACATGCCCCAAAATAATTTAAATGGGATCCAACTTGTAACCTAGTTGGAGGTGTGTCAGTACCATTCCACGGGTACCAACACTTGCTGTGAGGATCCACTAATGTATTGTCTCGAAGGAATAAGGATCACCCTCAATGGGAAGGGACCTAATGAGATATGTGTCAAGCCTTAACTCGCAGGTTAAAATCTCTACCTACGCTAGCTACATAGTTCACGAACACAGTTTTTGCTAGTAAAAGTCACATCCTCAACTGCCAAGTGAGCCCCATCCCTGGGTTCGCTCGGTGGTAAATCCTACTACCAATTGAATTGACTCTAATTACTGAATTAAACGGAGCTTACTAGCATGATTACTGAAGAAACTGACAATGCTATATCTAAAAACATACTGACAATGATAAGACTAAGTAAAAAACTATGTTTTGGGGTATTCATAACCCCTAGGACTCAATAGTAATGAAAACAAGATCATACCAACACTTTGAGAACATGCCATGTAATTTGTTAGGATATACTATCAACCATATAATTTGTGATATAGTATTATATTTTCATCCCATGAAAAGACTATTTATTATATTAATAAAATATTTATTTAAATAGATCATTGCATTAACATGTGTGTCCTTTACTTGTATAGTGGACAATTTTGTGTATGGAGTATTTTAACTTATGCACGGAAGATTAAAATTATCGGTTCTTATAAGTAATAAATTAACGTTCACAATCAAAGATAAGGTAGGACAAACATCTTGATGATTGCAGCATAAGATTAAATATAATTTAATCTTAATTATGGGAGTGGTAATATTCTGACTTCTTGTGCTACTACATTTTGTATGTATTGAATAGACAACAACAACAACAACAACAAAAAACCCAGTATATTTCCATATCGTGGGGTCTAGGGAGGGTAGAATATATGCAGTCCATACCACTACCTCTAAAGAAGTAGAGAGGCTATTTCCGATAGACCCCCAGCTCAAGGCAAAGACAGTATACAAGAAAAAAAACATCAAAAGCATGTATTGAATGGACGAATTAGAGATATTCATTTATGTTCTGAATATTAATAAATGATTTCTGTAGACCATTACATGTACTTATACTCTTAATCTTGATATAATTATTTTTATCTATGTGGTTTGTTTTGTTGTTTTAATCTATTAAAAGGTGACACTCTTTTGTGAGTCAATATATTCCTGATAGGTTGGATGATTACGAATCACTTAGTGAAATATTAATTAGTTGATAGAACCATGTCTTGAACTTGAGATATAAGACACCCCTTTATGGTTTCTTATAAGTTTTCACGTGAAAATCCTGCAGGTAAATTTTGTATCCGTCATGTGAAATAAGTTATGCATTATAAATAATGGATTAAATTAATTAATGAGTTAATTTTTTTAGAGAATTTAATTTAATTTGTTGGTGTCGGTAATTCTAACATGGGGAGTTTAATAAGATATAATGGTAGATTTTAAACTTAAATCAAGGAGTGCAATTACAGATGTTTAGAGGAATAATTTGTAATTTATTATGAATTGATAATTCTTTCATAACCGAATTAATATCATAATTGGAAGCCTCTCTTAATAAATCTGTGGTCCCTGGTATACCAGATTAACTAATCAATTTTGAAAAAGCAAAAGGAACTTACTAGAAGAAGTAATATTATTTACTGGTCTTCTGGAAGGGAAATAATATCTTCTGACTTTAAATAGTTGAAAACCTTTTGGACAACTAAATAGGCCTAAAATATTTTGGACAACTAAAGATGCCTAAAAATGTTTGCCTCTTGATTTTCCCTTGTTTATGAGAAAACAAGAATAAATAAGGTTTAGAGTTCAGTAGATAAAGAAAACTCCATCTTTCCTTTAAGTCCAAAAAGACTTGACCACAGAAGTTTGATAAGAAAAGGTTAAGTCAGGCAGTAGTAGAAGACTGCAGAACTGAAGGCCAAGGCATTGAACAATATTTGTAAAAGCTTCAAGAGGTTATTTTTTTAATTCTGATTTTGATTATGTTTGCTAGATTATATGTAAGTTATTGATCCACTAAAGTGTTATCCCGCAAAAGTAAGGATCACTCTCAACGGGAAGGGCCCTAATGAGATGTATGTCAACCCTCAACTGGCAGGTTAAAATCTCTACCTACGCTAGCTACATAGTTTTAGAACACAGTTTTTGCTAGTAAAAGTCACACCCTGAATTGAAAAGTGAGCCCCATCCCTGGGTTAGCTCGGTGATAAATCCTACTCCCAATTGAATTGACTCTAATTACTGAATTGAACAGAGCTTTCTGACATGATGTACTGGAAAAACTAACAATGCTATATCTGAAAACATACTGTCAATGATAAGACTAAGTAAAAAACTATGTTTTGGGGTATTCATAACCCCTAGGACTCAATATTAATGATAACAATATCATACCAATACTTTGAGAACATGACATGTAATCAATGTTCAAAACTCATTCCTTGAGGCATTTCATCAAATACTTTTAATGCATGGCTTAAGCATTGAAGTAGTTTTGAATGATTGTAGTAGTAGCCTGATTTTGACATTAAATCCCCAAAATAAAAGCTTAAACCAACGAACAAAACCATTTAAACATGTAGGATTTAACAACAACAACAATTTCATGGAAATATGATATAAACTTGAAAGTCATGGAAATCTATAGGTAATATTCAAGGGAACATTTAAAAATCATGACTTTTAACTTAAACATGGATTCTTGGACTCCATGGGAGAAAATAACCCATGGATGAACATTTAACATATCTTAATTGAAGAATTCTTGGAAGTTCTTGGTAAATTTCTTGAGAATTAAACTTTAATGTCGAAGGGACAAGAGTTTATTCTTGAGAGTTAATGCTTTTTATTTTGAGAGAATTGTGGAAAATGAGGCAATAATGAAGTTTTGGGACCTAAACAATGTTAAATAGAGGGGATATTACTGAAATAACTTCCCAGACTCGGGATTAAATGGGTTAAAAACTGCCTAGGGTCGCGATTGGCGACACGTCGCATCACTCAACTGATGTGTTACATTGACCCTATCAATGTGATGTACGACGCGTTGCGTCCTTATTGCATTGACTTGCTATTTTGAGAATCTAAACAAACCTTAAACCTTTTATGAAAAATCAAAAATTCACCCAAAATGAACTATCAGCAACCCTGATCTTTAGTTAACTTAGAAATTGACTTTTCAGAGTTTGGAATGTCGAGGATAAAATCATCAAAGTTTAGAGGGAAAAACTGAACTAAGTCTTCAACATTATAGCTAAATTTTTGGGGTCTTAGTCCTCTTATGCATACATATAAGCTGAATTACACTAGGAAGAGTATAAGGCATTACATTGTCACAAACATCCCATTCCATTCCATCAACTGGTCTTTCTTTGGTATCATAAGAAAGCAGGAGTAAGTTCTTAGTTACCTAATTCTCAGTGAAGGAAAGATCAACTCTTTTCACCAAAAATTCTTTACCAAACAACTGAGAAAAAATATTATTTAAGTCTAAGGATGCAGGAGAATCCGGTGCTTGTTGTATTTCTGAGATTTTAGCTTTTTCGCATTTTTTAAATAACGTAGGAAAAAGCGATTTTTTAAGTTGATAAATTTCTTGTTCAATTGGTGACCTAAACCCTTGGTTTAAATTGTTCATCATAATTTGCTGAGCATAAACTTCCAAGTTTAAGGAGGGTTCAATGCTGACTGGCTCTATTATGGCTTCTGGATTTCTTACAGAGTGTGTTGAAGTAGTAACATCATCCATTTGATTTAGAGAAAGAGAGATAAACTAGTTTAGTTTAGGGATGATTTTATTTTTAGGAAGATGAGTTGGATTAGTTGAATAATACAGACAAGATGGTCCCAAAAATGCAGCCCCATCAACAATCCTATTAGACTATTGAACAAAATAATGCAATATCGGGTCCTATTTTGTTCATCATTTAATTCATTGAAGATGGAGAGATGAAACAAATATTTCTGGTTGAAAACGTTTCTTCAATGGCTATCAATGTTGTTTTTTGGGAATATGGTAATATGGATTTATATAATAAAGAAGAGAAATCAAATTGATGATAGCATGTGGCTTTTTTACACTGGTTCGAGATTTTACTTCTACTTCTTCGTGTGCTCCATCAACGTGATAACACATCTGGTGAAAACATAATAAAAGTGGTGTATCTACAATGGTCATTACAACTTTTGAAAGTTAATATATCACCCGCAATGTTAAAGTGTATTTTAATTAATTTGAGACAACCTCAATAATCACTTTATATCTTTTCTCCATTTTTAATAAACCATACTAGACATTGAATAAAAAAATTGTCAATGTAACTGTTATTTATACTGTTATTCTCATCTTTACTAATACACCATATTTAATAGTATTCTGACGCACCCAACTAAACAACCCTTATATGTCAAAGGATACAACAAGAACAAAAATCTTACAAATTCCAAAAATATTTAGGTCAATTTTGACCATTTTCTCTAAAGAACTTTACCAAACTATTTTCTAGATTTCACTCAAATCATAAGGGGATGTCTGGTATGGAAATAGGATAAACAAGGTTATTTAGTTGATTAAAACATTAGATAGAATAAATTATCCTATGATAAATACTGAATAAATCATCCCATGGTTATAGTGATGAAATAAATAATATCAAAATTAAGTAATATATCCGATCAAATGTAGAATAAAATAATTATATATTTTATACTAAAATTATGTTTATCTCTTATACCATACAAGTTGAAAATGATAATATTAAGTTGCTCGAATTACAAACATTCAACACTTTTAATGTCAATTTTGTGAGTTCGAGTTATCAACAGACCAAAACCAGTGTAACCTTGAGTAATTACAAAAATGAAAATATTTCCTTCCCATTGAGCACTGGCGATATGGTGAGCTTCATGACAACAATTACTTCAAAATTCCTTCACAAAATTCGATTTACTGCATTGAAGCTTTTCCCACCTTCATTTTCAGTAGATATTACAATAATTACCCCTGTCGAGGAGAAAAACTCATCTGAAGAACCAACTATTTCTCCAAGAAATAGGATTGTATAGGGTAGGGGTAGTAAGGTAATTCATGAAACTCAACTTAAAATGTATTGGTTGGATTCTTTGCCAATAGTTGCAGTGGGTTGCTTCTCAATTCAAGGATCTATTCCTAGATGACCAAACACAAGAAAAACTATAAAGACGAAAAATAAAAGTATGTGGGAATATAAATAGCAGACCCAAGAGTTTTACGTGGATACTCCTTACTCAAGGGAGAAAACCCATGACTTGCCTCCAGGATTTCTAATCTCCACAATATAAAAGAAACTCTTGAATTCACGCTCCATACTTCAAGATTAAACTCTTAATCATTACTCTCCTAGTAATAACTCTATTATAAGGAAATACAAATAGTAACTCTACTACTCTATCCTCTAGCTAACTCTAACTGTACACAACAATCTAACTCTTGCTTGATCAATCACCTTACTCTAGATGATTAAAAAACACTTCTATGTCATACCGCAACTCCTTCAAACAATCATAAGCACAATAGGCAAACATTTAAGAACATTAAACAAAGACTCAACTACAACAAGGAAGTAAACTATTACTTGATGAACAATAAATTCCTAGTTGTTCAGTAGAGTTTTGATTTCAGTTTCAATAGATATTTAGCTGTAAGAATATGTAAGCATTAGTTTTCTTTTTGAGGAAGATGAGAAATATATGTTATGACACAAGAAAACCTAAGAGAGATCCGTTGGTTGAGACAAGAAGGTGGTAATAGCTTTTTCACAAACTTGTTTACTTGTGTCAGCTGTGATAGGTGAGCCCAACTTGTTTCCTCAGTGCTATCTACTTTGTCATCACAAAAACTCCAGGAAAAAAATTTGTCAGTCATCAAAACTAAGAACTTAAAAAAATACCCCTTTTTGATGATGACAAACCCATGCAAGCATGCAATATCTTTGTAGCATCCACACATAGTACAATCTGCAACTCAACAACTTAGGCCATACTATCCCAACCAGTTTGTGCAAACAATTTCCCCGAGAACTAATACCTATAAGTATCACGTATTTTATGTCCCCTATCTCTGAGCATCAAGTTCCTCCTTAGAATGAGAACCCATATCTTCCTCTACTACAGCCCAGCTATATCCCAACCTCTCTAATGCATTGCAAGATATATAAAACTTCAAACTTCCCCCTTTTTCCATCATCAAAGAGGTTAAGCAGTAAACCAAGCATAGATATATATAAATATTAAATCATGGCCATTGAGGCTATATTTAAATGAGCAGAAAAGGGTAGAGAAAAATACAGCAAATAGAAACACGGTAATTGATGCAAGGATTACGAGAAAGTATAAACCACTATTAAGATAGAGGCCCAAAATAAGAGAAAATAATAGTATTAAGGTCATAGGGAGAACAGTCCACTCTATTTGAACTAACCTCCACTTCCTCTGATACACACTGAGAGCTAGAAAAGACACATGCATAAAATTTGATAATTAGTTTTTTTTATGAGTGTGTAGTTCATGCCCTCTAAGAGATCCCCGAATAAATAGAATTGGACTAGTAACTAGAATATTTGATACTATCAAGGAAAAAAGATACTATAAAGTGTGGCCATGTTCATGGAACTACTACTAGTTGATAAAACATGGCCACTATTCAAGAATAATGTAGGATACTAGTCCCGAATAACAACCTGGTCCCTTCATGATGATGTAACTACACAAGGTACACAATATTTGAGCTGTTTTGTCTTTCTCCTTAGCTTTTCTTCGTTGCCATAGGTATATATCTGTTAGAGATATGAGACCAAGTTACACATAAATAAATCATCCAACCTCGATACCTTCTTGCCAAATCATAGCCATTATAGAAGGACAAAGAAGTGCAACAAGCATTTACCTTGGTCTTACCAATTCCAGCCTTGGCCTATTTCACTCAAATGGTTCTCTACGAAGTGCTTAGGTAAAGATGTCAGCAATCTGATATTCAGTATTATAGAATACTATCTTGATTAAGACCTTTTCCACATTACTTCTTAGGAAGGAAGGTCTGATAAAAAAATATTTTGTTGTTTAATGTGAAACTATATTCATTGCCATATTGACTACACTAGTGTTGTCACAGAATAATAGAACACGGTCTGAGAGAATGCCATAGTCTTCAAGTTGTTTCTTGATCCACAAAAGTTATACATAACATGATGCATGTAAAACATATCTAGATTCGATAGAGTAGAGAGCCACTGAGTTCTTTTTATGGTACCCCAGTCTCACGACCCTAAACTACCCCCTAGTCATAACACACTACTTAGAACCACAAGTGATCCCAAGATAATCGATGTACTAGAATAATGCTTGAGCAATTGATTTAAAAATATATATACATATATATATAAGTTAAACTAACTGAAAAGAAGCATAATCACTGTGAGATAAGGTGTTTAAACATAAAACTATTTAAATTTTACAACACTAAAATCTAAGAGAATGAGGAACTAAAAACTACATGCAATGGCTCTAACTAACCATCTATGAAGCCTCTATATAGGACATGACCCAAACTATTCCAAATTAATACATAATAATAAGAAAATGAAATATAGGAACTACAACTAACAAGAGTCCTTAAAATAAAAAAACTTATCACCTCCTAGTTGAATTCTACAAGTTGTTTAACCTTGATGTCTTGGCTACATTTGGTAGCTACATCATGAAACTATGTAGCCATAGACAGATATATGTGGTCAGTACTTTGGAATATAGTTAGAGAATAAGGTATGCACTATTTATGAAAATACATAAATATGCTTTAAAACTGAGGACATAAATCATTTATAGAAATATAAATTCAAATCATGTTTGTATGTAAAATTTGTAAGGCATAGTAAATTCTAAAGTTTGAGCCAAAAAGTTTCTGTAAACTTGGAAGCTGTAGAAACATGAATATAGTATTAAATCTCAAGTTAATGTTGAATATGCAGTAAAACTGTACTATGGGTCATGTATCAATACTAGGTATGAAACTGTGGCACTTGAATTGATGCAATGACCAAGTACTAACATATGTTATATAAAACTAAATAACTAAATATAAGGTCAGGCATATCTAAATTGAAACATAAGTTGACCATGAAAATCTAATTCAACACTAAGTGTAAATATGTACTGAAATAATATGAATAACTAAATAATTGATATATTGAACACTTGGTCAAGAAAATTTGAACTAAACCTAATTTGAATATTGAACTAAAAAATATGGGAGCTAACTACAACTGACATACCGCAATATGAGCAAAACTTGGGTCTAACCTGTAACCCCAGTTGGGAGAGTATCAACACCATGTTAAGGTTACGAACATTGGCTGGTATGGATCCACTAATTTGATATCCTGAATTGATTAGGGTGTCATGCCTCTACTGACGGGGACCCCTTATAACCTACGTTAGCAATGTAGTTCTAGAATTTAATGACTGTTACTAATGACTCATACCTAAATGATGGGGGATCCTAGAGACTTGTATTCACTTGGGGCTGAGTATTACTCCCACGTGGATGACACAGAATCGTAAATTGGAATATTCACTCATAAATTATATGCTCAAGTCATGGCATTCTTAAAAACCAATGCATGTTTAATATGAAATATTCAAAAATATGTAAAATAATGAATGTCAAAATTCCTAGGTATCGAGTGCTCGTAATCCACCATCTTTAAGTAATGCAACTGAACATTATAATATTAGAAACTGATCATAAAAAGTGAATTTCATGAATAAAGCCCAAAATTTCAACAATTGATCATAATGTGGAAATTCATGATTCTTGAACATAGGAGGATGTCATAGTTATGGAAAAATATGTATTCATGGTTTAATTACAAAATTATCTTATGAAATTGGAAAAAACTCATATAGTTTGATCATGTCCTTGAAATATGGGTAATATTATATAAATCATACATGGGCATGAGAATAGCATGATTGATATAATATGGGCGTAAGAATCCATGAATAATCATTAAAACATGCTTATGAGTTAAAATTATACCATAGGGGATTGAATTTAAGCTTAAAATAACAATTGGGTAAAATTCCTAGATTATGAAAATATTAAAATTCATGAATAAAAATCATATGTTGGGCATGAGGATGAAAGGATATCCACATAAAATACCCACATAGATGATAACTTTCGATTCTTAGATTAAAGTTTTGGGGGTTTTGACTTGGTGATGAAAACACCCAATTTCTTGCTTCCGTAGAAGAGAAAAATCACGTGTTTATTGAGTAATTTGGTGTTGTGCTGAGAATGAGGGATTTAGGGGTTGTTTTGGCTGTTTATTCATCCTAAAAGTAGCTTAAACAATGTCGTTTTGGGGTTAAAATGTGGAAAAATACCCAGAAACCCCTTAGAAATAATCTGGAAGTCGCGTGGTAGTAGTCTTGATGACTTCGATCGCGACTTATAGGGGATGGCCACAAGTTGTGGTAAGAAGTACGATTTCAATCTCCACTGTCAAGATTACTACTCCTTCCTAATGACCTGTAATGTGACATTACAAGTCATAGTATGGAAGCATTGATAGTGCTTCAGTATTTAGGCCATAACATTTCACCCAGATATCAGATTAGGGAAAAATTTGTATCATTGGAAAGCTAATTCAATTATCTAGATTATAATAGATCTTGAGATTAAAAATTCTTAGTATAACAAAATCTATGCTCATTTGAATATTAATATAGTAATATTCATCACAAGAATTCATTCACAAAGGGATGTTTTGAATTATCTATAAGTTAGGAGCTATTTGGGTTTTTGATATATGTATACCATTCGTCCTCAAATGAAAAATAAATTGGCTGAAAGAAAATAAAAAGAGTTGTAATACCAAACTTAGAATTCTATGTGATTAATATTGACATGATTACTAAATTTACAACTAACTTTAACTACCTTTAAAATTTTAGAATGCACTAGTGCCGTCTTGTTGAATTCTGATGTTGGATAACTGACATGATACTAATTTCTGAGTCTAGATATCCATTATGGTTGGGACTGAGTTAGAATAAGGGTAAGGCAAAAACGAATTCACAATTAGCATGAATATAAATAAATAACTGACATAATACTAATTTCTGAGTCTAGATATCTATTATGGTTGGGACTGAGTTAGACTAGGAGTAAGGCAAAAATGAATTCACAATTAGCATGAATATAAATAAATTACCTCATGGAAGAGGTATATTCATACAAATTTGGATAGTAAAAGTAAATGAAACAAACAAAAACTATTGGAGCTTATTTGTCTATGTGAGACCCCGATAATCCCAACTGATAGTACAACCATGATTCAAGCTCATGAAAAATTAATTTTAGTAATTTGGTAGTTTTTTGATTGATTTTGATGTATATTAAAGCCTCAAATACGTCCTAGCTATTAGACGAATCAAAACATCCCTTACCGATTGAATTATTGAGAAGGATATTGCCATAGTCAACTTCAAATGAGCATATCTACCATTGTACAAAGAATTTTTTAGATAATACCCTCCAAGAGATAGATAATTGATTTATATTTCCAATGATAACAATTTCATCAAAATCCAACATCGGATTAAACGTTATGGTCGTTTTACAATGAGCTGTCCGGGCTGCCAAAGTGCGATGGGAAGGCCGACAAACCGTCACTCCTGCGATGGACCATCTCCCACATCGACAAAACTGAGACATTAAGCCTGTTTTCTGGCCAAAAATTGATGGATTGAAGGGACGTTCCATCCCCAAGGCAATGGTTCATCGCTCAAACTATCGTGAACCTCCGTTTAGCGATTTTAAGTCATTTTTAAAAGGATTTTTATTTTTTTCCACCTTTTTTAAAACCTAATTGCATCAAATAAAAGTGTACAACTCCTCATTCCTCCATAATATCAAAATTAGGGTTTCTTTTGATATTAATACCCAAGAACAAGATTCACACCCTTCTTCAAGAAAACTCAAGAATCAAAACGTCACCATTCAAGAACCTTTGAGAAAAGTTATTATCTTTTCAAGATTCAAGCTTTTAAGGTATGTTAGATGTTGATTCATGGTTTCTTTCCACCCATGATGCTGAAGAATTCTTTTTGAAGTGAAAAGATTCTGTATTTATGAATTCCATGATTATGATTGAATTGAAGCTCATGTTTATGTTATTGTTGGGTTTTGATTCATGTTTTAGATTTCAAATTCAAGAGTTAATCCTAGTAGGTGATGATTTGTATGATTTTCATGATAAGCCTTTCAAATTTTATGTTGATTGATGTAGCTATGTTATTTATATGTATTGTTGGTTGTAAAACCAAAGCATGCTCCCTATATGTTTGATTAAATGCCTCGGTGAATGAAGTAATGCCATTATAGTATGTTAATATGAAATTTCTCTTTGTGTACAATTTAATGTATGCTAAGTGTTTGTTTAAAGGATTTGGTGAATGAATTATGAGATATTAGTATGCATGCCTATACATCTACTAGTTTATGACCTCAAATAATTAAAAGTATGCTTTAGTGATTGTATTGCGAATAATAGATGATTTTCATGTTATTCAGGAATTGTTATGCTTTACTTTTATGCTATTGAGTCCTGGGGATATTTTATACCAAAAAATTTAGCTATGTTCCTAGAGAAAGTGCCAGTTATAGTACTCTCAGTCAAGTCAAGATTAGTAGTATTTTTATTTAGTTACAGTATTTGGTAGTACTTAGTCAACTTCATGACTTACGAAAGTTTAGTAATCTTAGTAAAATCCTAATCCAATTCAGTAATCAATTCAAAACTCAGTAGCATTCAGTCAACAAATAGAATTAAGTAGTATTTCCCCAATCAATAGAACATAATGAACTTAGCTCAACTCAGATAATCAGTATGATCAGTAACAAATTCATCTCAGTTTATATAGTCTAAGAATCAGATCAGTGTCTTTTTAGTTGGGAATAGAATTGAGCATCGAGCGAGGGTAGGGAAGGAGGCTTCCCTGTTAGTTAGGAACAATCATTACTAGCAGTACTTATACTACAGAATTGTGTAGCCAGTGCAGGATGAGGATCCACCCTTTAGATTAAGGATTGACTACCTCTCTAGAGTCACCCATTAGATTAGGCTTTGCTCTGCCCAGGTGTCACCTATTAGATTAGGCTTGGCATCCTGGTCTCAGAAGTTGTCTTTGCCCATTGCACGGTACTAACACCCTTCCAGCTAGGGTTACAGGCTAGAATCCACTAGTTTAGATTTGAGGCATGTCGGTTAGATGACTACCTCCCACTGTCTCAATTTCAATCTCAGTATTCAGAATAGAACTCAGATTAGTATTACGAAAATCAAGACTATTATATACAGTAACTCAAGATTGTAAAGAACTTAGAAAGTTTCATAGATGCAGATATCACCCACTAGATAGGCTTGATCTCATATTTCAGTCAATCATTCTCATTATCAGTAGATTCAGAGATCACCCCCTAGATAGGCCTGATCTCAACTTCAGTCAATCTGTATCAGTATTAGTAGATCTAGAGATCACTCTCTAGGTAGGCTGAATCTCAGGTATCAATATTAGTAGACTCAGTTATTATAAATCCAGTTATTAGAATTCAGTATTTAGTGTTACTACGATTTCAGTTATAGTTTATGCACCTATGCATGTATCCTCAGTCAGTAGTCTCATGTAATCCAATCAGTATTATTCATTCATGGAAACCCTTGCATTAAGTCTTACCTCATCTAGCATACCAGTAAATTCTTACGTACGGATGTACACTTTTCTCTTGCACTATGGTTTCTTATACCATAGGTTCAAAAGCACGTGTTCTAGAGCACCGTTAGCAGGACAGATTCAACCAGCAGTAGTAGACTAAGCAGTGAGTCCTCATCATTTGTGGATGTTGCTTATTTTATTACAACATTAGATTTAGCATTTCAGTAGATAGAGTTAGTTGGGGCATTGACCTATCAACTCTACAGTTTAAACAATTTTAAGGTTTTTCAAACTAAATGTTCTGAAAGACTAGAGTATTTTTAGACAGTTATCTTAATTATGATTTTGTTAAACATTTTTTAGTTTAATTTTAGATATTTGAACCTTATGGAAAGTTTTCACCAGTTTTCCGCATTTATTTTAGTATGTTATTTAGTTCTCAGTTACAAATATCAATCATGGGTTAGCTTGTGATCCTTTAGGATTATGAGCAACGTGTAGTATTTGGGGTACCATACTCAGGGCGTTACAGTCTGATTGCTTGACTGAATTATTGGTTATACATACTAACTCATATCGAAAGTTTATAAATCAATTGAAGTATCCTTTGAATAAAAGGATATTTAGAACTGTAAATTAATAGTTGGTGACATGCAATTTTTTAGGGTCATTAGAAAAGGAATATTTGATACCTTCAACACTCCTTGTAAGAAGTTCTAATAATTTTAAGAAGAAAAGAATCTTGTGCATGATCTGAGTGAGGTATCTGAATAATGAATCATAACATGTCTAAAAATCTATAACATATAATATAGGCATACAAAACATAAGCAAGGATATAATTACTATGCCTTATCTATGCAACTCCTAACTTTCAATATTAGTCACACTTATCAAATACTCCCTAACCTATACTTTTCCACTCAAAGTACTATATTTTATTTGAACCCACCTATAATCTCCACATGGGTGGTGATAAATTCTTCTACCAAAGTCTGAGTTGAACTAAATTCAATTACCATATTTAAGTCAAACTCAATGTAATACCCCAGAAAAATCCTAATCTTTATTCAATCCATTAGAGCTTGCCAATGGGTCACAAACTTGGAAAAATTCTAGCTAAGTTTTCAGACTTAGTTTATATTTATCCTTCAAGAGTTGGAAATCTCATTTCACAACCTTAATGTTAAATAAATTTCTATATATTAGTTAATTCATGATCAAGGACGTCAATAGTGATTCCCAGATGAGTTTTGGATTTTTTGAACCTCGTTTAAACCACGTTTTGTGTCCCAAAATAGTGGACCAATGCGATCTTGGTGCGCCGTGTCGCCTATCACATAGGTCAATATTGTTCTAGTATTTCCAATCAAAAGTATTGAGTCTTGGTGAATACATGGAGAGACGCATTGAGTATCGCGTCAATGCTATCGATGCACAACGTTAACCAGTACATCAGTACCCAATTTTTAGATATTAAAATAGTCGCAACCCAGGGTTATTTCAGTCTTTTTCCCATGCCTATATAATCCTAAAACACAATATTCAATGATTATTCACCAAAGTACACTTGTTTTCTCTCAAATTCTCTCAAGAACAAGCATTAGGGTTCTTAGTTCAACACTCAAAACTCAAAAATCCCACCATCAAACTTATAGAAGTCAAGTATTAAGGTATGTTAGATGTTGATTCATAGGTCCCTTCCATCTACGAAGTTCAAGAATCCTTTTTCTAAATTCAAAGATTATATATTCATGAATTGTCATGAGTTATGTGAATTGATATTCATGTTCGTGTTGTTGTTGGGTGTTAATTCATGTATTAGATTTCAAGTTTCAAGATTTGATCCTAGTATGTGATGACTTACATAATATTCATGATAAAACATTAAATTGTGATTGAGTTGATGTAGCCATGATGATTTATATGTATTGATTGTTGTATGACCAAAGCATGCTCCCCATATGTTTGATAAAAGGCCTGTTTGAATGAGATAAAGTCATTATAGCATGTTTGCAAGAAATTCCTAATTATGTATAAGTTAATGCATTCCAAGTATTTGATGAAATACATTATTGTTTAATATGCTTCTCTATAACTTTACAAGTTTATGACTTTAAAGTGCTAGATGAAATGCCTCATTGATTGTATTATGAATGATAGACCATTTTTATTTTATTCAAGAATTATCATGCTTTATATTATCCATGCTATCGATTCCTGAGGGTATTTAATACCCCATAATTTAGTTGTATGCCTAGAGCTAGTGTCAATTTCAAGACAACCTTAGTCGTGCAATAATTAGTAGAACTTAGTCAGTGATAAAACTAAGGATAATTCAGTAACTCAGTTCAGTTTTGTTAAATAGTACGATCATTAATAGCTTAGTCAGTCCTAGTATGAACTAGGAAATCAGTTCAGTGTCTTTCAGTTGGGATTAGGATTCAGGACTGAGCGAGCCTAGGGATGGGGGCACACCCGTTAGTTAAGACTGGGACCCTAGAAGTAATCCCTAAGTTCCAGAATTATGTAGCCAGCAAAGGTATAAGATGTCACTCGTTAGATATGACTTACATACTTAGAGATCACCCGCTAGTTTAGGACTGATCTCAGGGGTTACCTGTTAAATTAGGACTGACTCCATAGCAGTTGTATTTACCCGTGGCATGGTACTGACAACCTTCTAGCTAGGGTTATAGATTCAACCCCAATTAGTTCAGAAAAGGGCATGTTAGTTAGGTGACTACCTCCCATAGTTTCAGTCTCAGTCTTCAGAATATAACTTAGATTAGTACTATGGAAATCAGGACTGTTAGATGCATTCACTCAGCTCAGTAAAGAGCTTAGATAGTTCTATAGATTCAGAGATCACCCGCTAGATAAGCTTGATCTTAGATTCAGCCAATCAGATATCAGTATTAGTAAACTAAGTTATCAAAAATGTAGTTGTTAGATCTCAGCATTAAGGGATACTACGATTTCAGTTATAGTTTGTGTACTTATGCCTGCATTCTCACTCTGTCATGTTCATGTTACGTAGTCAGTTACAGTTCATGTATAAGAACCCTTGCATTCATACTTACCTCATCTAGCATACTAGTAGATTCTCACATTCTGACGTATACTTTTCTCCTATGCTATAGTGTCTTATACAGTAGGTTTAGAAGGACGGGATCTCGAGCACCCTTAGTAGTTCAGATTCAGCTAGTAGCATTAAACATAGATGTGAGTCCTCATCATTCAAGAATGTTCCTTATTTTATTATTGCATTAGATTTAGTATTTTAATATATGGAGTTAGTTGGAGAATTGTTGCATCAACTCCATATTCAGACAGTTTAGAGGCTTTTTCAAACTAGAGTACTTTCAGACAGTTGTTGTAGTCTTGGGATTATTATAATTTATTCAGTTTTATTTTAGTATAGAACCTTGAGGAATGTTTTTTACCAATTTTTTGTATTTTACAGTATATTATTTAGTACTCAGTTATAGATATCAGTCATGGGTTCACTTGTGGTCCTTTGGGGTTGTTAGCACCGTGTAGCGTCTAGGGATCAGAATTTGGGGTGTTACAAACTTTATAGTAGAGCCTAAGGTTCAATAGTGTTTTAGGAAACCTAAAAATCCACATCTAGTAGTGTCTTATGCATGGGTGTATTGCGCACCACATTATGTATAGGAGACTATGAGATGCTTTAGGAAAAGTTTCCATTCTTTCAGTATTCATGTCGTGCGAGTCAGCATGACCTCCAGTAACACCCTCAGTCTAATCTGTTTATTCTTTTTGTTTACAGAATATGCCTCCTCGAAGAGCTAATGTCCATAGAAATGATAACCAGCCACTTGAGGTCGCAGATCCCTTGAATGAGAATGTGTCACATGCAGAGTTTTGGGATCTTTTCAGTCTCTAGCCCAAGCCTCGACAAAAAATATTCTAGGTAACTGTTAGGCTACAGCCCCACCTCAGCATGATGCGGATTTACCCACAGCTAGAATTAAAGATTTTATGAGAATTAACACGCCAGAATTCTTTGGCTCAAAGGCAAGTGAGGACCCACAACTTTATCTTGATGAGATGAAGAAGATCACCCAAATTATGCATGTGTCTAAAGATAAGAGTGTAGAGTTCGTATCTTATAGGTTAAAGGATGTTGCTTAAGATTTGTTAGTCATGTGGAAGAACAATAGAGGGGAGGTGCAACTTCTATGACTTGGAAAATAATGTAGGATACATTCTTAGACAAGTTCTTCCCACTTAAGATAAGGAAAGCAAGGATAGAAGAGTTGATGAACCTGATATAGGGCTCAATGAAAGTAAAGAGTATTTCCTCAAGTTCAACCGGTTGTCTAAGTATGTCCCTGATCAGATGACCGACCCTAGAGCAAACATGAGTAAGTCTGTGACCGGTGTGTCTGGGTTGGTGGTTAAGGAGTGTAGGACTTCTATGCTCAATAGAGACATAGATCTTTCTATATTGATGATGGACACTCAGCAGATTAAGGAAAATAAAGCCAAGGAATGATAGAGAGAGTAAAAAAGAGAGCCAGGACAGGTAGTTTAGTTTTTCTCAGCCAGGGTCACAAGGTGATAACTGTTCTCAGCATAGTCAAAAATTTTTAGTCCTAGTTAAATCTTTAGCTAGTGAACCAGTACAAAAGTTCAGGAATGACAATCATGATGGGGCGCTAGGCTCCAAAACCCAGGGTAGTGTGAGATGTGATCATACCTATTTGGTTTGTGAAGAGTGTGGTAGGAATCACTAAGGTGCATATAGAGCAGGTAGCGAGGCATGTTTTGGATGTGGTAAGCCAAGCCACAGGTTGTGGGAGTGTAGAGTTTTGGTTCAGAGAGGTAAAGATTTGTGTCAGTAGGGCACCACTTCCAGTACCACTAGTGGTCAACGTCAAAATAGATTTTATGCACTTCAGTCTCGCCATAATCAGGAAACTTCCCCTAACATAGATTCGGGTATATTATGAGTATTATATCATAATGATATGCTTTCTTAGATCCTTTTCTCCCAGTCGAGCATAAGTTTTCAGCGTGAGTCAGTCAGTAAAGTTGCAATTCAGTTTAGAAGTCTAGAAGTAAAATTCATATGGTTTGTTTTTCCCATCTTTCCGTCTAGTCATATTATTAGAAATCTCAAGAATGTAACTACTCCCAGATAGGTGTCCTGTGTATCGCCCCAGTATCTAAGTGAAGTAAGCATTCTAAGAGGGACATAGTGTCCTATGGGGGAGATACGCTTTGATTTCCTTGATGCTTTTATGTCCTTAAACCCAAATAGTTTCATTCTAATATTTTCCTTACAAACTCAATATCAGTCATCATTGCATATTCAGTCATGAATTCATGAGTTAGGTATCCATGCATTAGATATGTATGTCCATTATAAAATTTCAGAAAATTAGTAATGTCGGTTATATAGTTATGCTTTACATGTTCAAGTATAGTAAGTAAGTTCAATCTATCAAAAATCTCAGCTTAGTCAGTATCATTAGAGTACGAATGTTCCCAAAGATGAGATATTATAAGACCCCGCAAAAAGCCTAATCTTGATTCAGTCTATTAGAGCTTACCACGTGGTCCTAGGCTTAGAAAAATTCTAGCTAAGTTTTCAAACTTTGTGTATTTTTGGCCTTCGAAAGTTGGAAATCTCATTTTGAGACCTTAAAGTCCTATAAATGTCTATATCTTAGTTAATTCATGATCAAGGATGTCAATATGGATTCCCGGAAGAGTTTTAGATTTTCCAAACCTCGTTTAGACCATGTTTGGTGTTCCAAAATAGTGGACCAACGCGATCTTGGTATGCTGCATCGCTTATCATGTTGGTAAATATTGTTCCAAGATTGCAGTCAAAAGTACTGAGGCTTGGCGCGATAATGCTGCGACGCGTCGAGTATCTCATTAATGCCATCGATGCACCGTATCGACCAGCACGTCGGTACCTAATTTTTAGTCATTAAAACAATTACGATCCCAGGGTTATTTCAGTCTTTTTACCACCACTATACAACCCTAAAACATGAGATTCAACCATTATTCACCAAAGTACACTTGTTTTCTCTCAAATACTGGCAAGAATAAGCATTAGTGTTAGTTCAAGACACAAAGCTCGAAAATTTCACTGTCAACCTTCTTGAAGTCAAGTATTACGGTATGTTAGATGTTGACTCATGGATCCCTTCCACCCACGAAGTTAGAGAATATTTTTTCTAAATTCAAAGATTATATATTTATGAATTTTCATGAGTTATGTTAATTGATATTTATGTTCATGTTGTTGATGAGTGTTTATTCATGTCTTAGATTTCAATTTTCAAGATTTGATCCTAGTATATGATGACTTACATAATATTCACGATAAAACCTTAAATTGCAAGTGAGTTGATGTATCCATGATGATTTAGATGTATTGATTGTTGTTTGACAAAAGTGTGCTCCCAATACGTTTGATAAAAGGCCTATGTGAATGAGATAGAGTCATTATAGCATGTTGACAAGAAATCCCCAATTATGTATAAGTTAATGCATGCCAAGTATTTAATGAAAGACATTATTGAATCAATCATGAGACATTAATATGCTTTTCTATACATTTACAAGTTTATGGCTTTCAAGTGCTAGATGAAATGCCTCATTAATTGTATTATGAATGATAGACCATTGTAATGTTATTCCAAAAATGCCATGCTTTATATTATCTAAGCTATCGAGACCCGAGGGTATTTAATAATCAATAATTTAGCTATGTACCTAGATCCAGTGTCAGTATCAAGAAAATATCACTCGTAACATAATCAGTAGAACTTAATCACTTACAGAAATTAGAATTACTCAGTGACTCTAGTCAGTTCAGTTAAACAGTACGATTGGTAGCAGCTTAGTCAGGCCTAGAATAAACTAGGAAATCAGTTCAGCGTCTTTCAGTTAGGAGTAGGATTTAGCATCGAGTAAGCCTAGGTATGGGAGCACACCCATTAGTTAGGAATGGGTCCTAGAAACAATCCCTAAGTTTCAGAACTACATAGCCAGCGTAGGTATAAGATGTCACCCGTTAGATAGGACTGACATACTCAGAGATCACCTACTAGTTAAGGACTAATCTCAGGGGTTATCTGCTAGATTAGTAATGAATCTATAGCATTTATCTATACCTATGGTATGGCACTGACACCCTTCCAGCTGGGGTTAAGATTAGACACAATTAGTTCAGAAAGGGGCATGTTGGTTAGATGACTACCTCCCACAGTTTTAGTCTCAGTCTTCAGAATAGAACTTTGATCAGTACTACGGAAATCAAGACTATTAGACACAGTCACTCAGCTTAGTAAAGAACATAGGTAGTTTTATAGATTTAGAGATCCTCTACTAGATAGGCTTGATCTTAGATTCAGTCAATCAGATATTAGTATCAGTATACTTAGTTATCAGAATCTAGTTGTTAGAATTTAGTATTAAGTGATACTACAATTTCACTTATAGTTTGTGCAATCATGCATACATTCTCACTAAGTCATGTTCACGTTATGTAGTCAGTTACAGTTCATGCATATGAACTCTTGCATTCAGCCTTACCTCATCTAGCATACCAATATATTCTCATATACAGACACATAATTTTCTCTTATTCTATGGTGCCTTATATCATAGGTTCAGAAGCACGGGATCCCGAGCACCCTTAGCATTTTAGATTTAGCCAACAACAGTAGACTTAGTAGTGAGTGCTCAACATTTGAGGATATTCCTTATTTTATTATTGCATTAGATTTAGTATTTCAATAGATGGAGGTAGTTGGGGGGATTTCCCCATCAACTCCTTATTCAAACAGTTTAGAGCCTTTTTCATACTAGAGTACTTTCAGGCAGTTGTTTTTGTTTTTGTATTGTTATACTTTATTAAATTTTATTTCAGTATTGAACCTTAAGGCATGTTTTCTGCCAGTTTTCCACATTTTACAGTATATTATTCAGTGCTTAGTTATAGATATCAGTCATTTGTTGGCATGTAGTGCTTCAGAGTCATGAGCACCATGTAGCATCCGGGGTTCAGAATCCGGGGAGTTATACTCAAAGTCACAAGGTTCTACACATAACACCATAATACTAGTCTAAGCTACGAATTCAATATCCTATGTGTTTTCAGAGCTCACATCTCTAGAATAATACTCCTTACCACTTCAAAAACTAACTCCAACCTCTTACTTGGAATTCACTATCGGACAATGCATTTATCCACTTATATACAAACATGACATTCTAGACTATAATTATTACCAAATATGAACTTCTAGGAAACCAACCTACCTATGAATTTTCCCATATTCTCTAATATGTTTATCCATAAAAACATTCATGCACTATCCCTACTAATTCATAGGAAATTGAATTAGCTTTCTAACAATATAAAATTTGCCTAAATTCGATATTTGGGTAAGAAGTTATGACTATTTTCAGTTTTAGTTGTTAAACACCGTCATTCAGGAGAGTAGGCGCATCATAGAGTATGTTAAAATGGAAATTGTCAATTTCCAGTGAGGTACCATAATACCGACATATCACACACACCATACTTTCACAGTTGTCCATTTCCAGTGTACCAATGCGATTCCACTGTGTCGCGGTGAACTTTCAGGTCCCAACCAAAGTGGCAACGCAATACCACCGCATTGCGCTACAATGCATTTTCCCAATTGGCATTTTCAAGAGACATGGAGCAATAGCATCACGTCACGCCAGGTGACTATTTCAAAAAATTTTGATGGAAACTAAATGTTTCGACCAAGGTTAAAATACTCTTTTCCATGATTTTAACATGCCCAGATACAAGATTTAATCCCTAAAAACATTTTAACTCATAATCACTCAATTTATCCCCAAATTAAAAGCATTCTCTCTCAAAATAATAAACCCTAGCTTCAAGTAAACAAGAGCAATCTCGAAGGATTCATCAAGAATTTAAAGAAACTCACAAATTAAGGTATGTTAGGTGTTCATCTATAGGTTCCTTTAACTCATAGAGTCCACGAATCCGTTTTCAAAACACAAGATTGTTGAATTATGACTTCCATGCTTGAATTGAATTGAAATCATGTTCATGTTAATATTGGGTTTAGTCCATGACTAAGTTATAAGGTTTTATGAAATTAATCATTGTATGTGTCGAATTGCATGATTTTCATGATAAACTCTTCAATTTGCAAGTTGATTCATGTAGCCATGATAACTATATGTGTTGATTATCATATAACATAAGCATTCCCTCCATGTGTTTGATAAAATGACTATGTGAATCAAATAGTGCCATTATAACATGATAGCATGTATTCCCCGTTCATGTATAAGTAGATATATTACAAGTGTTTGATTAAATGCCTCTATGAGTGAACTATTGACAAGCATACATTGTTATGATTTTAAAGTGTATATTACGCTTTATTTTTCATGCTATCAAGTCCTGGAGTTATTTAGCACCCGAAATTTAGCAGTGTGCCCAGAGCTAGTGTCAGTTAAAGAATTTTAGTCATTTCACAATCGACGGTACTCTCAGTCAGTTATAGAACTTAGTCAGTTATAGAACACAGGAAAACTAAGTAAACTCAATATCAGTCTAGTCCAGTGTAGTATACTCAGTTCAATGTCTTTCAGTTGGAAGTAGGATTCAGTATTGAGTGAACCCAAGGATGGGGGCTCACCTACCAGCAGAGGGTGTGATCTCTAGAAGTAATCCTTGCATTCTAGAACTACATAGCCAGCGTAGGTTGAGACGTCAAACTTTCTAGTTAAGGGTTGATGAGGTGTTTTAAACTACAAGATGAGGGTTCCACCATTCTCATTAGAGTACCTGCCAAATAAGGGTAACTCTTTAGTGTCATTACCCATAGCATAGTACTAAAACCCTTCCAAATGGGGTCATAGGTTGGACCCCAACTCAGTTATCTTATTTGGAGCATGTCGGTTACATAATTACCCCCTGCAGTCTCAATCCCAGTCTTTAGAGTAGAACTCAGTTCAGTTCTACAAAATAAGGACTGTCAGATACAGTCAATTAGTATTTGTAACTCAGTTATCAGTGACTTTAGATATCAATTACTCAATATCAGAACTTCGAACTTAGCTTCTAACAAGTTTAGTCATAGTATTTACTTTGTGCATATTAGTGCATACTCAGTATTTACAGTAGTATTGTTATCCATGTACTCTCATGTTCAGTTACTCTATATCATACAGTTAGTTATTATTCATCCATATGAACCCTTACATTCAGACTTACCTTTTCTATCATACCATTAAATTCGATGTACTAACGCATACTCTTTTTTTGTATGATATCTCATTTCACAGGTTCGGACGTCAGGTTCCCAACTGTGCATAGATAGACTCAGATTTATCCAACAACAGAAGATTAGCAGTGAGTTCACATCATTCAAGGATATTCTTTATTTCATTATTTATGTTGACTCAATATTTCAGTTAATGGAGTTAGTTGGGGGATTATCCCATCAACTTCATTTTCAAGCAGTTTCAGGTAGATGCTTTTCAGACTGGTTTTTAGTCAGTATTCAGTTTTACAAATATTATCACAGATGATATGTTTTGGTAGCATTTACAAATTTGGAACCTTATGGAATTTTAGCCTATTTTTTCTAAATTTATTATAGTATCCAATTTCAGTGTTCACATCAGATATCAGCCATAGGTTAGCTTTTAGTCCTTCGAGGTCGTAAGCACCGTCTAGCATCTAGGGTACAGACTCAGGGCATTAAAAACTTAGTATTAGAGCCTAAGGTTCACCAAATTCCTAGGGAGAATTAAAGTTGCATCAAGTAGAGTCATGTGCAAGGGTGTCTAGTGTGCTACACTTATAGACATGAGGCTATGAGATGTGTCAGGAAATAGTTTCCCTTCTTTCATTATTCATGTTGTGCAAGTGAGCATGAACTCAAGTTAAAATCTCAGCCTAATCCATTTCCTCTTTTTCATTTACAGAACATGCCTTCAAAAAAGACTAACGAAAGGAGAATCGAAAATCAGTTAGCACCTCATCCCATTTAGGCAGATCCCCTGGACGAGCATGCCTCCCATGCAGAATTCTAAACTATATTTACTGCTCTAGCCAACTCCATAGAAGCTCAAAGTAAATGGATAGTTGTTGTTCCGTCAAATCCAATGTCCAATACAGCTACAGCCAGGATACGGGACTTAACTCGAATGAATCTTCCCCTATTCTCATGATACAAAGACAGATGAGGATCCACAGGAGTTCTCGATTAGGTTCAAAAACTCATAGATATTATGGCAGTGACTTCCAATGAGAGTGCTGAGTTAGCTGCCTATCAGCAATTACATGTAGCTCATATGTGATTTAAGTATTGAAAGGTAGATAGAGGCCCAGATACAGATCCCATGGAGTGGGAAGAGTTTGCTAGTGCTTTCGTAGAGAGATTATTTCCCTTAGAGCTAAGAGTAGCTAAGGTGTTAGAGTTCATCGATCTCAGTAGGGTAGTATGAGTGTGAAAGAGTATTCCCTCAAGTTCACTCAGTTATCCAAGTATGCTCCCCATGTAGTAGCAGACAGTAGGTCCAGAATGATCAAGTTCGTATCTAGGGTATTAGATAGTGTGGTTAACGAGTACAGAATTGTGTTGTTAATTGAGGAGATGGACATATCCAGGTCATGGTCCATGCTAACAAAATAGAAGAGGCTAAGATCAAAGAGAGAGAGGAATAATAAAAGAGCTACAACACATAGCTTCAATTTTAATCAACCTAAGCCAGAGGGCGGTAACAGTTCCCTGTTTCATCTAAAATCTTCAATTCTTGCTTCGTCCTCAGCCAATACTCTAGTACCTAAGTTCAAAAATGGTAAGAGCGATATGGCGCTAGGCTCTAAATCTTAGGATAGTATTAGAAGGGCTTGAATAAATCCTATTTGTCAAATATATGGCAGAAACCACAAGGGGGTCCACGGAGCTGGTAGTGATGTTTGTTTCGAGTGTGGCAAGCCAGGACATAGAGTTAGAGATTTTCCTTCGTCAGGTTCTCAGGTTAAGCATACTCGTTCCTCAGCTTAGTCAGGTTACTCAAATTAATAGGGCACTGCTACCAGTGCCACCAGTGGGCAATGTCCAAATAAGATTTATGCACTTCAGTCCAGATAGGATCATGAAAATTCTCCTGATATGGTCGCTGGTTCGTTATAGATCTTCAATTTACATATTTATGCCTTGCTAGATTTAGGAGATTCTTTATCTTTCATAACTCCTTATATAGCAGTTAACTTCAGAGTCCGTCTAGAAATCCTAGCACGGCCTTTATCAATTTATACCCTAGTGGGTAAATCTATCATTGCCCGAAGGGTATACAGGAACTGTTCGGTTATGATATTTGAGAAAGTTACTTCAGCATACATTATAGAGCTAGAGATGGCAGATTTTGATGTCATTCTCGGCATAGATTGGCTTCATTCGTGCCTCAGTTGATTGTAAAAATAGAATAGTTAATTTTGAGTTTCCAAATAAACCAGTCCTTGAATGGAGGGGTAGTACCACAACTCTTAAGGGTCAGTTGATTTCATACCTTAGAGCAAAAAAATGATATCCAAGGGATGTGTCTATCATCTTGTGCAGATTAAGGACTCTAGTTCAGAAACTCCCAGTCTTGAGTCAGTTCCAGTAGTAAATGAATTCTCAGATGTGTTTCCCGAAGATCTTCCTGAAGTTCTTTTGATAGGGAAATTAACTTCGGAATAGACCATCTTTTAGATACTCATCCCACATCTATTTTGCCATATAGAATGGCTCTAGTAGAACTCAAAGAGTTAAAAAGGCAGTTGAATAATCTTCTAGATAAGGAATTTATCATAGCTAGCATTTCCTCATGGGACATACCAGTTGTATTCATGCGTAAAAAATTCGACTCTCTCAGAATGTGTATTGACTACTATCAGTTGAACAAAGTAATAGTCAAGAATAAATATCCACTTCCAAGAGTCGATGACTTGTTTGACAAACTTCAGGGCAGCCAGTTACTTTTATAAGATAGATCTCAGATCAGGCTATTATCCTCTTAGTGTCAGAGAATGTGATATTTCAAAAATATCTTATAGAACCCGGTATGGTTACTTCTAGTTTTTAGTCATATCCTTTGGTATTACTAATTCCCCGGAAGCTTTCATGGGCTTAATGAATCATGTCTTCAAATAGTTCTTGGACATGTTCATTATAGTTTTCATTGATTACATTCTTGTCTATTCCTATAGAGAGAATATCATGCAGATCACATCAAAATTGTACTTCAGACTCTCAGAACTCATCAGTTGCTGGCCAAATTTAGTATGTACAAATTTTTGCTAAGGTCAATAGCATTCCTTTGTAATATTATTTTCGGAGATATAATTAAAGTTAATCCTCAAAATATCAAAATGGTGAGAAATTGGCCTAGACCCAACTTTCTATTAGTATCTGGAGTTTCATGGGTTTAGCTGGTTATTATCATCGATTTATTAAATATTTTTTGTCTATTGCATCCCCCATGTCTAAATCGACTCAGAAGAAAGTCTAGTTTCAGTGGTTAGATTCTTGTAATAAGATTTTTTGGGAATTGAAGACTCGACTCACCTAAGCCCCAGTTTTGACTCTACCAGATAGTTCAAATAGGTTTTTTTTGTACTGTGATGCATCCATAGTAGGTTTGGGTTATGTTCTCATGCAGAGAGGTAAGGTCATAGCCAATTCCTCTAGACAACTTAAGCCCTATAAAAGAATTATATGACTCATGATCTCGAGTGAGAAGTTGTAGTGTTTGCCTTAAAGATTTGGAGGCATTACTTTTATAGGGTGCATGTTCATGTATCCAAATATCACAAAATCCTTCAGTGTGTGTTCCCTCAGAAAAATTTGAATTTGTGTCCTTGAAGGTAGTTAGAATTATTAAAAGATTATGATATGAGTGTTCTGTATCACCCGGGCAAGGCCAATGTAGTAGCTGATGCTCTCAGCATACTATCTATGGGTAATGTTCCTCATGTTGAGTATAGTAAGAATAACTTAGTTCGAAAAGTTCATCAGCTTGCCCGACTAGGTGTTCACTTAGTCGATTCAGCAGAAAATAGTGTGTAGGTTTAGAATAATTAGTTTCTAAGGTGAATGAAAACCAGGCTAGAGATCCCAATCTTGGTAAGTTAAAAGAGTCAATCAGAGATCAAAAGGTAGAAGTTTTCTCCAAAGGGAGAGATAGTGTGTTGAATTGCCAGGGTCATTTATGTGCGCCAGATGTAGATGACTTGAGGCAGCGAATTCTTGAAGAAACACATAGTGCGCATTACTCGATTCATCCAGGGGCCACTAAGATGTACCCTTATTTATAATAGATCTATTAGTGGAGTTGGATGAACAGGGATGTTACAGAGTTTGTAGCTAAGTGCTCTACATATCAGTAAGTTAAGATTGAGCACTAGAAGCCTAGTGGGTCCATGCAGGAGTTCAGTATTCTCACATGGAAATTGGAAGTACTAAACATGGACTTTGTGATAGGTTTGCCTCGCAATCATCATCATCATAATTCTATTTGTGTTATCGTAGATAGGCTGAACAAATCAGGTCATTTCTTGCTAGTTCATACTTCTTTTTCAGCCAAGGACTATGCCAAACTCTATATAAGAGAGTTGGTCAAGTTATACAGAGTTCCAGTATTAATTATCTTTGATGGAGGTACCCAGTTTACCTCTCATTTCTAGAAAGCATTCCAAAAGGGTCTTGGTAGCCAAGTTCATCTCAGTACAGGCTTCGACCCTCAGACAGATGGTCAAGCAGAAAGGACCATTCAAACTCTAGAAGATATACCAAGAGCATATATTGTCGATTTTAAGGGTAGTCGAGATGACCACTTGTAAGCCTTAGAGCGTGTTCAGTGAAGTGTAAATCTAGCCCTAAAAGGTTGTGAAGTGTATTCACAAGAGAGAAATATTTTGAACCGTGTAGAATTTCATCAAAATACGTCATTGGAGGAGGAAGTTATGGTCGTTTTATTAAAACCAGTCGGAACAGCCCAGGTGCGATGGCCGGGTTGACGGACCGTTAAGCTTGTGATGAACCATTGCCCGTTCCATTGCAACCAAGGCACTGACTCCCTTTCTTGGCCCAAGTGCGACAACCAGGATGACAGACCATCAATGCCATGATGGACCATCGCTGGGACCGTCACCTCTGAGGCATTGTGGCCGCATCCTGTCCAGCATGCAATGGACAATCCAAAAGACCATCAAAGCTGCGATGGACCATCACTGAGACCATTACCTCGAGGTAGTGTATCCTTTTCCTGGCCAACGTCCGATGGATAATCTGATGGATCATCAAACCTAGCGACGGACTGTCACTTCAACCGTCGCAATCCCCGATCGGTAATTTTAACTCATTTCTAAAAGGGATTTTGGGGTATTTTCCTACTCTTTTTAGACCCTATTTATATGCGATCAAGGCTCACAAACTCATTTCGCATCTTCAACATCAAAAACTAGGATTTCTGCAAAAATTAAAACCCTTCTTTCTTTTTTAAGAAATGTCAAGGGAAATTAAAAAATCAAGAATCTCTCCAAGAGCCTTTAAGAATGAGTTTCCTAAGGTATGTAGATGTTGATTCTCGGGTCCCTTTCATCCAAGAAGCTCAAGAACCCTTTTCTAAATTTCAATGATCATATGTTTTTGAGTTTTCATGATTCATGTGAGTTGAAATTGATGTTCATGCTATTATTCAGTTTTGATTCATGTTTGTTTACAAGGTTTTCAAGTTTTGACACTAGTATGCGATATTCATATGATATTCATGATAAACCCTCTTCAAGTTTCTTGTTAAGTGATGCGTTCATTTAAATTAAGTGTAGAAATTCCTGAATAAGCAAAGCATGCACTCCTTGTGTTTCATAAAATGCTTATGTGAAAGAATTAGAGCCATTATAGCATGTTGACTAAAAATCCCCAATTGTGTACAAGCCCATGCATGCCAAGTGTTTGTTGAGAAGCCTTAGTGAATGAATTGTGACATGATAACATGAAATTCACTAATTATGTGTTCTTTAATACATGCTAAGTGTTTGATGCATGACTATGTCGAAAGGAGTATGAGCCAATAGCATGTCCCCCTATGTTATTACATGTTTATGATTCTTAAATGCTTGAGGAGATGATTTAGTGATTGTGATGGTGAAGGAATGTCCATGGTCTTGATGATTCAAGAATGGTTATGTTTTACTTTTAAGTCATCTAGTCCTGGGGGTATTTATACCCAATAATTTAGCTGCAGTCTAGAGCCCATGTTAGTTTTCTCAATAATCTCATTCAAGCCATGATTTTTAGAACTCAATGAGTTATAGAACTATGTACTCTCAGACAGATACAAAACATAAGAGATCTCAGTATCACTAGTATCTAGCCTCAGCTCAGTACTGAGCTCAGATCTAGTTGTATTCAAGTGTTTAGTTTGGAACTCAGTATCATGCAGTCAGATAAAGAGATTCATTAATATTCCATCAGATACGAAACCAAGTGACTTCATCATAACCAAGTTATATCATTCGAGAAACATGATCAACATCAGATTTTGCTCAGTTTAAGTTTGGTTAAGAATCAGTTCAGAGTCTTTCAGTTGGGAGTAGGAGGTAGCACCAAAAGAGTGCAGGGATAGCAGCTCCCCATTAGAAAGGTAGAGTTGTTAGGATCAATCCCTAAACTCCAGAACTACGTAGCCAGCGCATGATGCAGGAGTCACCCGTTAGGAAAAGGCTTGACTATTATACTGCCTTAGGCTTGACTTTATGTGAGGGTCATCCGTTAGAGAGGCTTGACTAGAGTTGAGGTCTTTACCCATGTCATGGTATTGACACTCTTCCAGCTAAGGTTACAGGTTGGACGCCACCAGTTCAGATTTGGGGTATGTCGGTTATGAGAGCACTACCACAATTGTAGTTTCATAAATTCATGGACCACCTACTAAATAGGCCTGGTCCCTAATAAATTTATTCAGTGTCAGTATTATCCGATCCAGAGATCACCCATTAGATAGGCCTGATCTCATTCTCAAGTTCAGTTGAGTAATCTCATTATCAGATCCAGAGATCACCAAATAGATAGCCTTGATCTTATTCTCAGATTTAGTTGAGTAATCTCATTTTCAGATCCAAAGATTACCCGTTAGATAGGCCTGATATCGTTCTTAGATTTAGTTAAGTAATCCCCTTACCAGATCCATAGATCACCCATTAGATAGGCCTGATCTCGTTCTCAGATTTAGTAGACTAATTTCATAATCAGATCCAGAGATCACTCGTTAGATAGGCCTGATCTCGTTCTCAAATTCAGTTGAGTATTCTCATTATCAGATTTAGTGATCTTCCGCTAGATAGGTTTGATCTTAGACATAATCATTTCTTATCAATAATAGTAGATTCAGGGATCATCCGTTAGAAAGGTTCGATCTTAAATTCAGTTAGTTCAGAGTATTAAGCTCAGCTTTCAGCCATTGATATGAGTAGATTCAGTTAATCAGTTTCAGTACCATCAGTTTTTGAGATCACTTACTAGATAAGATTGATCTCAACTTCAGTACTCAGTTATCAATATCAGAAGATTTACTTATTCAGTATCTCAGTTTAGTAATAAGTTCAAATGTTAGTAAAGCAGTATCCGAGTTTCAATATTTTGAGTTGTGATGAATTTAGTTATGGTTTGTGCATTCATGAATATGTCCTCATTCACTACTCTCATGATTATTCAGTTAAGTAATTGTTCATGCATAAGCCCTTAAATTTAGCCTTACCTCATCTTCATACTAAGTATATTCATGTACTAACACATTTGTGCTATAGTGTTTTATTTGACACCATAGGGTTAGAGGCACGGGATCTAGAGTACCCTTAGCAGCTTAGTCCCAGACAGCAGTAGTAGACATAGCAGTGAGTCCTCTTCATTTAAGGATTATCCTTATTTTATTATCACATCATATTTAGTTTATTTTCATTAGACAGAGTTATTTGGGAACATGTCCCATCAACTCCACAATTTAGACAGTTTAGAGCATTTTTGGATATATATATCAGTATTAAGTTTTTAATTTTGAGTACTTTTAGAAGTTTTGAACCTTATGGCTAGTTTCCGCATTTATTATTTATATAATGCAGTGCCCAGGTACAAATATAAGTAAAGGGTTAGCGTGTGGTCCTTCGAGATCATGAGCACCGTGTGACATTCTAGTTCCAAAAAATTAGGTCGTTATACCAGTTGCCTGTGATCGAGTTTACATATAATAACAACTATTATTCTAGTGTTTAGATGGCTTTATTTGAAGCTCTCTATGGTAAGAGATGTAGATCTCCAATTGGTTGGTTTGAGGTAGGTGAGGACATAGTACTAGGGCCTGACCTAGTTTTCCATGCCTTAGAGAAGGTTTAGTTAATCAGAGAAAGACTTACGGCTCCCCAGAGCCGATAAAAATCATATGCAGATATGAGGAGAAAGGATCTCGAGTTTGAGATTGATGATTTTATGTTCTTGGAAATATCTCCCGTGAAAGGAGTAAATGAGTTCGGCAAGAAGGGAAAACTCAGTCCCCGATATGCTGGTCCTTATAGAATTTGCGATAGTTTTGAAAAGGTAGCTTATGATCTTGAGTTTCCTTCAGATCTAGCCTCAGTGTATCAAGTAATCCATGCCTCCTTCTAAAGAAATACATTGGTGACCCAGCAGTCATAGTTCCTTTAGAACATATGAATATTTAGAATGATCTCTCTTTCAAAAAAAACAAGTTCAGATCCTCGATTATCAGATTCGCAGACTAAGGAACAAAGAAGTCCACTTAGTCAAAGATCTTTGGCAGAATTAGTCCATATAGGGAGATATTTGGGAAGCAGAGGTAGATATGTGCACCAAGTACCCTGACCTCTTCTCCGCAACTTTAGATCCAGCTTAAGGTAACTGTCTTCCTTAATTTTATTCAGTTCTATGTTCAACTATAATCATAACTTGGTATCCATTAACATACCTAGATATGATATTTAATCCCTAAAAATGTTTTAACTCATTACTCACTCAATTTATCCCCAAATTAAAAGCATTCTCTCTCAAAACTACAAACCCTAGCTTCAACAAAACTAGAGCAATCTCAAAGGATTCACCAAGAACTTCAAGAAACCAACATATTAAGGTATGTTAGGCATTCATTTATGGGTTCATTTCACCCATAGAGTCCACAAATCCATTTTCAAAATGCAAGATTGTTGAATTATGAACTTCCATGCTTGATTTAAATTGAATTCATGTTCATGTTATTATTGGGTTTTAGACAATGAGTAAATTAAAAGATTTTATGAAATTAATCATTGTATGTGTTGAATTACATGATTTTCATGATAAACCTTTCAATTTGCAAGTTGATTTATGTAGCCATGATAACTATATGTGTTGATTATCGTACAACATAAGCATGCTCCCATTGTGTCTGATAAAATGCCTACGTGAATGAAATAGTGACATTATAACATGATAGTATGTATTCCCCATTAATGTATAAGTAGATGCATTACAAGTGTTTGATTAAATTCCTCTGTGAGTGAACTATGGACAAGTATACATTGTTATGATATTCCAGAGTATATTATACTTTATTTCATGATATCAAGTCCTAGGGATATTAAATACCCAATAATTTAGTTGTGTGCCTAGAGTCATGTCAGTTATAGAATCTCAATCAAGTCACGATCAGTATTACTCTCAGTTAGTTACATATCTCAATAGATCTCTGTCAGTTACCGAACTCTGGAAAACTCAGTAAACTCAGTATCTATCTAGTCTAGTTCAGTATACTCAGTCCAATGTCTTTCAGTTGGGAGTAGGATTCAGTACTGAGTGAACCTAAGGATGGGAGTTCACCTGCCAGTAGAGGGTGTGACCTATAGAAGCAATTCTTGCATTCTAGAACTACGTAGCCAACATAGGTTGAGACATCAAACCTGCTAGTTGAGGGTTGATGAGGTGTTGTAACTTGCTAGATAAGGGTTCCAACGTTCTCATTAGAGTACCTTCCAGATAAGGGTAACTCTTCAGTGTCTTTACATGTGGCACGATACTGACACCCTTCCAAATGGGGTCACAGGTTAGACACCAACTCAGCTAACTTTTTTGGGGCATGTCAGTCAGATGATTAGCTCCAACAGTGTCAGTCTTAGTCTTCAGAATAGAACTCAGTTTAGTTCTAAATAATTAGGACTGTCATATACAGTCAATCAGTACCAGTAACTCAGTTATTAGTAACTTGAAATATCAGTTACTCAGTGTCATAACTCAGGACATAGCTTCAGACAATCTTAGTCACAGTATTTATTTATATGCACATTAGTGCATACTCTGTATTTACAGTAGTATTAGCTATCCATGTACTCAGATATTCAGTTACTCTATATCATACAGTTAGTTATTGCTCATACACATGGACCCTTGCATTTAGTCTTACCTTATCTAGCATATCAGTATATTCCACATACTGACGCATAATCTTCCTTTGCGCTTTGATGTCTCATATCATAGGTTTGGATGCTCATGCTCACAACTATGCATAGAGAGACTTAGATTCAGCCAGCAACAGTAGATTAGCAGTGAGTCCTCATCATTCGAGGATATTCTTTATTTCATTATTTCAGTAGACTTAGTATTTCAGAAGATGGAGATCGTTGGGGGATTCTACCATCAATACCACTTTCAGATAATTTCAGTTAGAGGTTTTTCAAACTAGGTTTTAGTCTGTATTTAGTTTTTCAGATATTATCACTGATGATATATTTTGTTAGCATTTACAGATTTTGAACATTATGGCATTTCAGCTTATTTTTTCCATATTTATTAGAGTATCATATTTCAATGCTCTTAGCAGATATTAGCCATGGGTTAGCTTGTGTTTCTTTAGGGTCATAAGCATCGTGTAGCGTCCGGAGTACAGACTCAGGGCATTACAATCCCTAAGAAAACATACCAAGAATTCTCAACTAATTATGGCATATATGAAAAGATTTTCCTTAATATTCCTTTACACTTATAGCCTTCGATAAAATAAGTATACTCTAATCTTTCCCTGATAAGGAACATTTACTATCTCCTATATAAACCTTTGTTCATCAGTTTTCATCTCCACTATTTTTATATAAGTGGTGGTCATTGAAATTTTACAACATTAGGACATGAAGCATGAAAGAATACTTTAAATAAATTTGACACTTAGCTGGGGCTGGAGAAATAGAGAATAAAGGCATATGTTCACAAAAAGGATATAAACTGAGGACATAGATGCCCTATAAAAATATTCACTGGTCAATATTGGTGTACCATTAGTTTTTTGGAACTTCGTATACTGTAAAACATGAGTACATGTGTCATGAGCTTCATGACTAGAGTTCGGTGTTCATTAATTCATGGAATGGGAGTTGTACTTCTAAGCGAACTGTTACTCCTCATACTAGGAACTAGGAGCGTACATGATTCTATAATAAGTGCATGAATATGATATATTCTCATAGAGATAACATGAAAGGCATGAATAGATGTCATAATGATTGAAGTACAAAAATTTGTACCAAGATAAAAATGGGTTGGGTATGTTTCTCCCCTGTTGTTATTCTAGAACACACTAGCATCACTACTAAAATCTAAAAACCTTACTCGGTTCCTTTTTCAATCATCTCCCCTTTATAATTAATCCATTATTCCAAGTCTATCGACCTCTGCAAGAATCTTTGAACTAAACTGTAATCACTCTACTCTAGATCTTTGGATATAATCAATACACATAAATACTAATCCACTCCTGAAAGACTATATCTTGAAGTGTAATACCCGCTGCTTGTACATTCTTCTGAGATACAAATCTTAACTTTCTATAGCCGCAATGGTCATCATATAGTAACTTAAACACTTACTAACTAAGAATATTCTAGAGTATCACTGTACCCTTAGTTCACACTTTTTTTATCTTCTTGATTTTTAAACTCTTCTTTCTTTTAGCTTAATCATCAACAATTTAAACTTAGATTCTAACACGTAATGTAGAGGTCCCCAAAATATTAATTAACTATAATAACTTACTACTACTTGATAAAATAATGAACGTAGTAAGAATAATGTAACACTATCCCACTCATATTTTTATGAACGTACTCAACCTTAACAAGTTTCTATATCTTTGTGGTCACTACCTAATCTCTATCCTCACTAAATCATTAACACACTCTAAGTCCTCTTAATTTCTAAATCTCTCTCAAAGTCCCATTAAACAATATACACAACACGTTTTCGGTTATATAGTTATATAATGTACAAAATTTGGGCAAACACTATCCCCACTTTACTTCTACTACACTTTTAGGCCTATACTACTAAGTCTAGGTCATGGTATCATAGGATTTTTAGAAGGAATCTGAAGGAATTTCTTACTTTCTCTCAGTGCATGATTTTCATGAACATGAATGAACTTTTTCAATGTTCGACTGGTTCTTGTCTAAAAATATATGAAAGATTCTTTTGATAAGTTACTCAAAATGATTTTTCGATGAGTCCTTCACGTTCCTTTTTGAAATTTGTTCTGTTATTTGTTGTCGCAGTACATAATACGAGTCAAGGATACTTCAGAAGCATCCTATCTACCTCCTTAGATAGTGTCAAGCTAAATTGCTCAGAGTATTCAAAAATATTGCTGCACCCATGTCGGATCTATCAAAAATATATAATATTTGAAGGATCAGACTCAACACTTTTCGACATTTTTAAAGAGTTCGAGCAACATAGTTAGCAAGTTAAAAGTCAAAAAATAAGTTGAAATGGAGAGAGTATATTTTTGTAGTGCTCATTAGAATGAATCAGATGTGTGTCTTTTGCATCTTTTACTGTTTTTATTGATTCATATTAGGAGTATTAGGTGAGATTATTTTTGATATACTTTAATTCCTATAAAGCTTCAGTGTATGATTCTGATTTGCCTAGGTAAAATGAGTTTGTGTTGGACATTTTGGAAGTTATTTTCAGTAGAAGTGAATAAGATTATGATTTGCAAGTTTTGATTTGCAAGTTTTCTTTGAACAGTATTGTGACCACTAATTAGCAGTATTAGAAAATGTACCTTTTGATATTGATTTATTCTTTCTAGCTTCCCTTAGTTGGATTGTACAAGATTATCTAGCTTACAGTGTACTTTAGACATTTTTTTAGACATTTTTTTGAATGTTTAACTTATAGTGAACCCAAGAAAAAGAAGAAAAGAAAATTTAGTTATTTATGTGCATATTTGATAAGAAACTGTTTTGAGTAAAAAACTTGTAATACGTTTATGGCAACATTAGGTATGTCTATCCATGTGTACAGTGTAGTTTTGAGAAAAAAACTTGTAACACATTTATGTTAACATGCTAGTTAGCATGAATTTCTTATATTGTTGTGATCAAATCTTTTTTTGCTCAATTTCAAGCTATAAAAATGACTCTTTACTATCCTTTAAATGATGAAGAATTATTGACTAGGAGTTTGAAGACATTAAAATTTGTATGAAGAAATAATTGTACAACAAATTTATATTATTTTTTTTTTCAAAAATATTAATATTAATGACGACTGTAGGTTGCATCTGAAGGTGTATTTCCTCTATATTGAAATTGCCTATTATAGCAAGGTGAAGTCACCTCTAGTCATTTTTTGTGGTGGCCTTGGGTCACTACTAAATTATTTCATTCAGTGGCGACCCTCTTGGTGGACCCTTGCCTAGTTTTTTTTCTGGCGATGTAGAAAATATTTTGTGGCGAGGGAAATCGTCACAAAAAGCCTCTTTTGGTGGCGACTCTTTTATGTAGCCACAAGTAACATTTAGTTACTGTTATAACACCAACGACCCCCCAGTCGCCACTAAATGTCTTTTGCTGCGACTTTTGGAGATATAGTGGCGACTTTTGTTTCTACTAAAGGGGTTATTTCTTGTAGTGAGGTTTGATGTCTCAACCTACGTTGGCTACGTAGTTCAGGAACTCAAGGATTTCTTCTAAGAATCACACCCTGGCAGGTAAGTCCCTATCCTTGGGTTCACTCGGTGCTGAATCCTATTCCCAACTGAATAGACACTGAACTGAATACTGAACTGGACTGGATTAGTACTGAGTTTACTGAGTTTTTCTGAATTTTGGAACTAACTAAGAGTACCACTGATCATGACCTGGATGAGACTATTCTGTAATTGACACTGGCTCTAGGTATATAGCTAAATTGTCAAGGATTAAATATCCCCAGGACTCGATAGCGTAAAGAGTAAAGCATAACATAAATCTTGAAGGCACAACAATGGCCCCATGTTCATAATTCACTTTTTAAGGCATTTCATCAAACACTTGTAAATCTTGAACTTGTACATGTATAGGGATGCATGCTATTATGTCATAAGTACACTAACAATTCACACAGCCATTTCAACAAACTCCTTCAAGGCATAGCTTTAACATGGGAGTTATTTAGACATGTAGTTCTTTCATGCGTTCATAATTAAGATCAACAATGGATCAAATTGCACAATTAATTCACTTAGGCATTTTGGCAAAAACATGGGAGGCATCACATTATACTTGGGCGTGAAATAATTTAATATATCATGGCTACATTATTCACTTCAATTTCAAAGGTTTCAACCCACATGATAACATAAATTCATGAAATTCATTAAAAAGATCACCTTGGAAATCACACAACAAGATTAACATGAATACAAACAACCCACAACATGAAAATCATGATTTAAGATTTTTAAAAAGGCGTGTTGAACTCCAAGGGTGAAAGGGGCCCTTTGATGAACACTTCACATACCATTATGCTTGTTTTTTATAAGATTGATGGTAGAATTCTTGAGATTTCAATCTTGAATTGAAAACCCTAATGCTTGTTCTAGAGAGAGTTTGAGAGAAAGTGAGTATATCTTGGTGAATTGGAGATTAATTTCGTGTTTTTGGGTCAATAAGGGTGGGGAAATTGACCCATTTACCCCCATAACCCGTAACAAAAATTTGTTGAACTAGGCTTTCTCTCGCGTTGTGACCCCTACTTGGGTTGACCACCTATCGTGACGCGACCCCTAGCTGGGTTGACTAGGCCTCGCGATTCAGGGCCAACCTGACCAGTCACTATTTTTAGCATCCAAACCCACCCTTACGCTAGTCAGAAAAACTCGAAACTCACCCGAGATGGCCTGTAAGGACCCTGATTATGAAACAATTTGAAAATTGACAAAATAAGGTCGGGAAGGTTGTGAACTAGGATTGCCAAACTATAAAGGCTAAAATGACTCTAAGTATAAATACCTAGCTGTATTTTTTTCTAAGTCTAGGACCCCTCAATTAATATATTATACAGGCGTGCCCTCTGATCCCAATAAATACATTATGCATGCATGCACTCTGATCCCAGTTCATATATTGTACAGGCATGCACTCCGATTCTAATAAATATATAGTGCAGGCGTGCACTCCGATATCAATAAATATATTCTACACGCATGGACTTCGATATCAGTAAATATATTGGGTAGGTGTGCACTCCAATTCGATATGAAATGCAATACATGATGCATGGGCTTGATACTCCGATCCCAAATCAAGAATAATGTCAAGAAAAGAACTTTGTGTCTTAAGCCAGATCAAACATCAATTTCAAAGTCAACTCAACTTATCAAGTGAGAGTATAATCATTAGCTAGCTTTTTAAACAATACATTTACCATAGAAAATCAGCCATAGGGCTAGCAAATAGGCAACAATAGTTCATGGCATCCAATTAACTTATTTGATCCCTTCAAACAACATCAGTACCCACATAGATGCTCGTCACAATCACCTATACGAGACCCCTATTTCTCATTACTTCCATTATACATAACTAATAAATAAACACATTGAAAAAGAGTCTAAGAAAGTCTCAACTTGCCTCAAAGGAAGTTCAAACGTCAATAAACAAATTTTCCCTTCCGTATAGCTTCTGAATGGTCAAAATCTGTTCAAATATATATTTTTCATGAGGATAAAAATCTAATGACTCCCATATCATTATATTTATTTTGACTCGAAAATATAGACAAATCTCAATTTCATTGAATTTCAAATATAAAACTAACTCATAACCATCTACGCCCATACAAGTTTAACTAGAACATATCACATCTCATATGCCAATAACATATCCAAGAATGCAAATTAAGTTCAAAATCCTAAAGAAACAAATGAAACAATAACTATTAATTGTTAAAATCTACGCTTAAACCTCAATTTTCTATCTATTTTAGTATCCTATACACAATATGATCATATAATAACCTATTGCTGCCAATACTAGTGTAAAAATTTAACAATTAACAGTTTTCAATCTTAAAAAGGATGCAACTACTTCCAAAATAGCATTATATTCCGCCTACAGAGCCTATTTCTAATTCCACCAACTCTAGAAAGAAACCATGAAAACTTCCCACAATTAACTATATATCTCATGTTTCCCGTGGCCTAAAATAGGACAAAACCATTTATGACCAGCCAATTAATTCTTGTACTTGTTAAGCAAAGTAATCAATTCATCCTTTAAATTTTTATCAATTGTCGTGCACCCAAAATAATATATTGTACCACTGCACTTAGTAAATCATTCTAAACGAACCAATTAAGAGTTAATTTCACACAGATTGTCTAACCTACATTTGAACTTGGCGAGAATTGCTTTCAAAGACTGGAGTGAAAAGATCGTAGTGTTAACTGTCGTGCTTCTCTTCTTATGATTATCTGATTCTATTATTATTATCATTATATTGTCAACTCTTTCTGCTTAAAAATTAATCTTACACATATGTCTCAAGAGTTAAGAAAATATCAATTTGACCCATTACTATGAAATAATGTCTTAAAATTACAGTGCGGGTTAAAATAGGATAAATTTATAAATTAAATTTTCAGGGTCATTACATCATCCACAATTAAAATAAAAGTTTGTCCTAAAACGTAAAGAGAAAGAAGGTATTTGGGACTATTAAAGAGATGTGGATATTTTCTTCGCATGTCGAACTTGATCTCTCAAGTGAATTTCTCCATAGGACGATGCCTATATTGTACTTTAACTGATTATATGTCCTTTGACCTCAGTTGTAAAACCTGCCTATCTAGAATAGCTATAGTCTTCTTCTCAAAAGCCAGATTCTAGTCCAATCTTGTTGAGTCCCATTGAATTACATGTGAATAATCCAGATGGTACCACTTCAACTTAGAAACATGAAAAACTGGATGCACAATGGAAAGACCTGGTGGCAACAAAAACTCATAAGAAACTGGACCAACACGCTGAAGAATTTCAAAAGGGTCAATAAACCTCGGACTGAGCTTTCCTTTTTTCCCAAACCTCATCACACACTTCATGGGTGATACCTTCAACAAAATGCATTCACCCTACATAAAGTACAAGTCACAGACCCTCTTATTAGCATAACTTTTCTGTCTACTCTGAGCCGCTAAGAGCTGATACAAAATCAATCTCACTCAATCGCTCAAATCTGTAATAAAATCAATCCGCCAAGGTTTAACCTCAAAATAAAACCACCAAACTGGGGACCGACACTTCCTACCATACAAAGCCTCAAATGGAGCAATTAGAGTATTGGAATGGTAGCTATTATTATAGATAAACTCTACTAAGGGGAAAAACTGATCCCAATGACCCCATAAATCCATCACATAATCCTGCAACATATCCTCCAACACCTGAATTGAAACACCCTATATTATGTCCCTTGGAAAATTCTTGAACTTTGAGCTATCTACTATGTTCACAACTCAACTTATATGGTCTTGTTATGGGTCAGGTGACCCTAGTTGTAAGGTGTCAAGTGTATGGTTGTTGGTTTTTGTCTTATTTGTGACTTGGTGAAAAGAGTCATTAGGGGTGGTGATGATTCGTTGGATGAACCTTAACAAATTAGAAAATTAGTGGCTTGACTTGGCTCTGAGTACAAGTGGCTCACTAGAAGTCGTGCAGATAGATTATGAGTAGTGACATAAAGTCGAAGGTTGTCTAGTGTCTAACCCATATGGGAACTATATTGTTTACGACTAGACCCAATAAGTTTTTAGGTTAGGTTACAAGTGAGATCATAGAGTTGTTAGATAGACGGTGTATGGGTGTCCAACTTACTGTCTAGGATACGACTCAAGGCTACAAGTCATATGATGTGGTGACGAGTCAATGGGTTGACTCGTAACAAAAGATGGTTTTCTTACAGCATTTAAGTTGAGGATATTCTAGACATTTTAAACTTTAAGTCCCTTTGATACCACGACTTAAAAACTTCCTTGCAACTTCATTAACACAACATTTGTAATGACCCCAGACTACCCCTTAGTCATAACATGGTGCTTAAGACCACAAGTTATCCCAAGCTAACCTTTGTACTGGCATAACTCATGAGCAACTGAAAAAAATAAGTTCGAAATATGACTAACTCGAGCCTTTGAATCAAAAGGACTCATCACCTGTTGACTGGAAGCTGTAACCTATCATAATATAGTGTGCGCGCTACAACTCGTACCTATATTATGAGACATTGTAGTACGTAGACGTATATATGAATCAGTACTTTTGAAATGTACTGAGCATGCGGGGGTGAATGCTTAAGTAAAATAGTAATTTAATATATTCATATACTTTCAAATAATGCATGCTAAGTGTAAGTGACTCACCTTGAGCTTGAATAAAACTGAAAGCTGAAAATCATAGAAAGGCATACTAAATAAACTTTTTGAGCCACTCACTTAGTTCTAAAAGCTATACTTTTATTCTGTTTTAGGACTTAGAGACTTTGGGAGGTTCTTCTAATCGACATAAACCACGTGAGAAGTCATGAAGTCCAACATCTTACCCACGTTGAGGAGAGTTGTTCTACCTTTGCCATCAAAATAGAACTTCTTATCTTAAGTGATCATTGTCTTAGCCTACTATGGGCAATCTTAAACCTATGGTGGTGCATATTTCTGGGCCATGAGACCTTTCGAATGATACCCAACTCAATGCTAAATACCACTCCCACTCTTATGCTCAGACTTTGGAAAATCCACCCTAAAATAGCACAAGGGTTATAATGAAAATCAATTATTCATCTCTTTCTTTAAATATCAAACTATAAGAACAATGTGGATTTCTTCTCTTATCTTTGGATCAAAAGATCAATTTCTTTCTTAAATCTTGGTAAACAATTTGTGAACAGGCTCAAAATCATAATCGTGTTGAGATATCAACACTTAAACTTAGGGCTTTAAAACCCCTACTTTAAACTCATGCAAATTCATGGCAAAACGTCATGCTCACTAAAATTCTTGAAATAGTTCAACAATATCAAAGTAATGAAGTCAAACTCACATTATCATGCTTAAGACTCAATTGAAAATCTGTACAATCATATCACACGCATAAAGATGTGAAAATAGACATGCAATTCAACATTTAAATCACTTGTAACATCAAAATCTTCAAATAATGATAATTAGGCATGAACCCTAAATTGAAATTCATGTAAACTCAATCTTTAAAACTAGTTTTGGGCACAAAGATGAAAGAATATCCTTGTTCATAACCCCGCATACCTTAACAGAATGGATTCTTGAAGAAATCTTGAAATTGAAGCATGAATCCTTGTGCTCTTGAGAGTAAAGCTTGAATTATTGTTCTTGGAAAGAGGGAGGGTTTTAACGTTAGTTGATTTGAAGAAGATGGGAAAATAATTCCCCCTTTTGAGTTATAAATCGTGTTTGGTTGGTTGCAGATGAGGGAAAAGGACTAAACTAACCCTTGGCCTCTTTTCCCTATTTAAATGATACTCGTGGTGTGACCCCGAGAAATGGGAATGAACCTTGCGTATTTTCTCCCAAAAATGGGAATGGATCTCACAACACAAGCCTATCATGATATCTTACTGCCGCTCACGAAAAAGGTCATAACTTTTCGCCCGAGTATTGGATTAAGGAGAAATATGTATCATTTGAAAGGTAATTCGATTATCTACAATTTGGAGTATCTTATCCTGCCAAAATTTTAAATACAAAATGTTATATTCGTTCAAATATGAACCTTGTAGAATTTAATACTAAACTTTGGATGAATCTAAGGTTCTTAGCTCAACTTAGCTCTAAGTGATTTATTTGAACATTTTTCACCTCAAAAGAACTCCACACACTGGTATAATTATCATGAAACTTATATTCACATGGGAATCATTTGTATTAGATATTATATGCGTAGGAACAATAGTTAAAATTCTAGACTAAAAATGGAGGGTGTTCCATTATCTCTCCCTTGAAATAATTCGTCCTAAAATGATGGACAGTAAATTATTGAGACTTTAGAAGTATGAAGTAATGTAGACATGACATGTCTACTAGAAAAGGATATAACTGACTTGAAACATTAAGACTTCCACCATGAAACTGATTTTCTGAGCTGACTTGACTCTATTGACTTATAAGAGTCTGATTCATGCTGAGAGATTAAAATTCACATCAAATGCTCATAATTTGATCATACCTGTAGAATTGTATAGTGATAAGTGATGCAATAATATTCCAAGAGTTACCTAGGATGGAATAACGTACGTAACTTCTCATTAGGAATTGTTCTTCAACGAAACATGCATAGGAATCAAAAGAAGAGAGCTTCATGGCATCGCCAAGTACCTTAGGTAAGCCAGAAACTTGAGACAATAAGACTAATATCGTACAATGGGTATTACACTATCTGAGATTACTTCAAAAACTAAAATCATTCACTGAACATTTATGAATAGAATCATGACTAAATATTTGAATTGTTGATATGATCCATGGACTAAACTGAATTACCTTATGGTATGGACATACTCATGAAACTTCATATAGTGAAACTAGATGGAAAGATGGAAAACCATTGGAACTTTTCTTTCTGACTGCTAACCTAATTTGTTGGCTGTACAAACTAACTCATACTGAGAGATCACACTCAATTAGAGCATTTCTTCAACACTCTTTGTAAGAAGTTCTAATAATATTTAGGGAATAGAGAATCTTGGGAATGATCTGAATACGATATCTAGATAAGGAATCGAAACATAGATACAACTTAATGCCATGGAATAAAGGACTATAAAACACAAGCTAGGATAAAAGTACTAAGCCTTAGGCAATGCAACTTCTTACTTTCAAGCTTAGCAGCACTTCTCAAATACTCCCTCAACTATACTATTTCCCTTTAATACCATACTCCTTTGATTCAACTTATAATTCTCAAATAGGCATTGATAAATCCCTCTAGTAAAGTCTAGACTAAACTAAATTCTCTCACTATGATCAAGCCTAACTCTAAATCACAAGGTACAACACGCCACACCATAATATTAGTCTAAACCACATGATTCAACCTCCTATGTCTGTTTTAGAGCTCACACCCTAATTATAACATGCCTTACCACTTCAATGACTAACTCGAAACTCTTACTATGGATTCGTTTCACTAGCTCATATTACAGTCATCCACTTACATCACATCCTGACATTCAAGCCTATCTTTATAACCACATATGAACTTTAATGCAAACACCCGTAAAGGCATGCTTCATATATTCTCTAAACTTCTATCAATAAAAACTCTCACGTACTACCCCAAGAACATACACACACAATTTTAACTAACCACGACATGTATCAAAGACTTGGCCTCAATCTTACTTCACACATATAGCCTTATCTAAAATAGGTAGACAACAATCTTTTATCCATAACAAATATTTACTTTCTCCTATGTAAACAACTGTTCATCATCACTATCTTGACATAAGAAAAGGTCATTGAAATCTTAGAACATGAGGACCTGGAGTATAAAGGGATACTAAGCATAACTGGACACTTTACTGAGGCCTGAGGAATAGAGTATCAACATCATGGATTCACCAAGGAGATCTAAACTGGGGGCATACATGACATAAACTAAATTTTACTAAGATCATGATTTTCTGAGAACTAATCCTACTTTGAAGCATAAGTTCATACATATCATAACCTATTCAATTTAAGACTGGAGTTCATAGATTCATGCGGGATAACTCAAATCACAGAGTGAAGTTGTTACTTGCTTTCTAGAAGCTAAGAATTCACTTGAGTACACATGAAATGTATAAGCATTGATCGTTGGAATGGATCTCTCACGAGAGACATAGATTTGGTGTGATAATGACTTAAATCCAAAGAATACTCTAGAGTAAAAAGGGATCACTATATCATCATAACTCTTACTGACATGTATCACAATCTAATTCTAAAAACATGATTTGGTTCTGCACTCTACCATATCCCCCTTAGGTCAAATCTAACATTCTAAGCGTATGGGTCTACTCCATATTCTCGAGGATGAACCAAATTTCTTTGCTCTAACATTCTACACATAAATGCTAAACTCACATGAATAAATTATATTTCAAACTTAATGACTTCATTCTTGAATAACCCCTACATATACCATCCTTAGGTTTCTAGTTTCAATAATCATCATCAAAGACATACACTCTTATTTGCAAACATATCTACCGCACTAAAAACATAATCATAGCCTACCAGGATTGCACTTCTGTACTTATATTTTACCCAAATCGTAAGAATCAAAATCATACTTAAATACTCAACACTAGCTACCCAAAACTCCTCAACTTAGCTATTAAGAACACCATATATTATATAACTAGTCTTATTCCACTTAGATACTCAAGGGTACTAAAACCTCACACGATACTTAATAACCATAGAAAATAATGCAACCCTATATCACCTTTGGCATGCCTCTACATCATACATAATCTTAAATCAATAAACATAAATTCTCACATGCATTGTTTAAGCCTACTAGATCACCTCCATATAACTAGTATCACTAACCAAGCAATCATTATTTTCACAATGATAGTCATTCACTATTACAACTTAGGGTCTAGTTCTAGGCATGATTATCAACCCAACCTCACATACTATTCTCATTTAGAAGCTATAAAACAAAATATTAAGAAACAATAGTCCACGAAAGCCTCAGAATAACAATAATCGATCATAATCATATAATATATCTTATCATAATATGTTAGCATTTCCTCCTTCTACACATTAAGACTATTTACCCATCTATACACCTAAATTACTTTTATAGCTCTATATGTTTCAAGAAAACTCCTATTTTTCAACCTCTAGGGAAGCCTAAATTAATAATACTCAACCACCAAATACTTCATTAATATCTTATACCTTTCTAACATAACAAATATCATCAATAACTCTTTTCCTACTTGAATCAAACAATAATTCACCCTAACTAATAACTCATTCTCTACCTTTCACTGAACTAACACACAAGGACATATCACCTTACTACTAACTCGATAATATGTAAAAGTTCATCTATGTACATTCAATCAATCTATCTCACCACTTTTCTTGTCACTACACATCTAACTATAAAAAGGTTTTACTACTTATGGATCATAACACTCTAGGTCATAATATCCCAGGAATGCAAACACTATTTAACAATCCAGGTTCATACTATCTCTTATTATGAGCACTATTTGTATTGAAGGGTTAATGATGAATCTGAATACATATCTTACTATATCTTAACTAAAGTACTCATGGGGATGAGGAAATAACATTCAAATTAACGAAGTTATCACACACTAGCAAACTTATCACACACTGATAGTAAATCTGAGAGCATCACGTTGGGAGGAATTGGAACTTACTAATTATGTTATCTCCAGAATATATCATAGATAGAGAAGTATGGATTAACACATGAATCGGCAGAAGTTTTTGAGGGAACAAATTTACAGAACGTTCTAGATACGAAATAAAGGAAACTTTTCTTAAAACCCCTATAGCCTCTCAAAGAAAAGTAAGATGTCTCCATACCGTTCTATAAGACTCTACTAGATATGGCTTAACAGACACCCTAGGACACTTAAACCTTGTAAGTACCAAGTTTTTAACGACCTAAGACTACTCCTAGTCGTCACATGGTGCTTAGGATCACAAGTGATGCCAAGCTAACCCTTATACTGGCATAACTCATGAGCAACTGAAATAAATTCATAAGTTTGAAACGAAATAAGCAGAAGATAAATCTTTAGCAGATTATCTTCAAAACAAACAATTTAAAATGATTACAACTCAGCTTAATACAAAACCAAAACTTAAATCCAATACATTAACTCTGCTGACTGTTTATGAAGCCTCTACTAGTATTGACTATAAGTAGCCGGGACATAACCCCCATCTATCCCAAATCAATACGGTTGAATAAACAAAAATACAATAATACTCAAACTATGACTGACTCAAGCCCTTGAATCAAAAGGACTCATCATCTATTGACTAAAAGTTGCAACCTGTATGAATATGGTATGCGCGCTACAACTCGTACCTATATTATGAGATAATGTAGCACATAGACATCTATGTGGATCAATACTTTTGGAATGTACTAAGCATGTGGGGGTAAATGCATAAGTAAAATAATAAATTAATATATTTATATACTTTTAAATAATGTATGCTAAGTGTGACTTGATCTTGAATAAAATTGAAAGCTAAAAATCATGGAAAACATGAATAATAATGCCATTGAATAAACTTTGTGAGCCACATACTTAGTTCTAAAAGTTGTACTTTTATTCTTTTTTAGGACTTAGATACTTTGGGAGGTTCTTCTAACTGACATAAACCATGAGAGTTGCCATAGAGTCCAATGTCTTACCCACATTGGGGAGAGTTGTTCTACCCTTGCCATCAGAATAGAATTTCTTATCTTAAGTGATTATTTTCTTAGCCCACTTTGGCAATCTTAAACCTACGGTGGCGAATAGTTCTGGGGCTGGAGATCTTTGGAATCATACTCAAGTCGGTGCTAAATGCTACTCCCATTCTTATGCTCAGACTTTAGGAAATCTACCTTAAAATAGCACAAGGGTTGCAATGAAAACCAATTATGTTTCTCATTCTTTAAATCTCAAACTATATGAACAATGTAGATTCCTTATCTTGGCTTAGGATTAAAAGATAAATTTCTTTCTTAAATCTTGGTAAACAATTTGTAAAAGATGCTCAAAATCATAAACTTGTTGAGATATTGTAATGCCCCAAAAAACGAGTCCCGGAGCATAACACGGTGCTTGAGGCTACGAGTAGCCCCAAGCTAACCCTTTGAGCCATTTTCATTCAGTTCAACAAAAATCAACGGGGTTTCCATCATTAACCCTCAAACATAAATAGAGTAATCATCATCCAAGAATAAAAGAATTTCAGAAAGATAATAAAATATGAGTTATTAGTCAACTTCCAACATCTATACTAGTCTAACAAGCCTCTAAGAAAATCAATAAAACCAGTGAGCTATTGAGATATGCCCCAACTGACTCATACTCAGTTATCAAATGTAAACAATTCCCTGAAACCAACATCAAACAACACGTCCTCGGAACATGAGGACTCACCACAACAGAGGATGTAGAACAGCGTGCCCGAACAATCACTGTCGAACCTGGAACTGAGCACCTGAACCTACATTCCGAGAAAATGCAGCCCACATCCAAAGATGTGGGTCAGTACCATGGAAAGGATCCGAGTATATGGGGGTGTATGCAGTTGTATAAACATCATCATCATAAATATTTATAAGAAATATGCAAGATGTATGAAAGACTCACATAGCCCAAAGAAAATCATCATAATCATGGAAGGATGAAATAAGTACAATAACACATGTGAGTCATCATATAATTTGTCAATCACTTTCAGTTCATCAGGAATATAAATTCTCATAATGTAAATATCATTTAAATCTTTCGAAAGAATAACTTTCACAATTCCACTTTCAAATGATTTCACTATTCACCATAGACACAAGGAAACACACACACACACTAGGAGATCCTATAACCGACATAAACCATGTGAGCTACATGGAGTCCAACGTACAACCTACGTTGGGGAGAGCCATCCTATCCTTGCCATAGAAGTAGGACAATCGATATCAAATTCACACAAACTAGTGATCACTATATAAATCAGCCTCAGGTTCACACCTACGGGGGCACGTAGTTCTAGGAAAGTAAGGTCACTTTATACCTCCCACTCGGTGCTAAAGATTTCTCCCAGACTTAGCTCAGATTATTTCAAAGACAATCCACAACAAAACAATTTTGATAATATATAAATATATATCGGGAGCCATCATGCTTCCCATCTATCAAAATCAACCACGTTGTGGATTTCTTTCACACTCGAGTTCAAAATAACTCCATTAATACCAAAAGGTCAAATCATTCAAAATATCTCAAATATTAAATATCGACGTGCTTATAACACACACTTTCTCAAAAAAAATAAACACAATTTTCAATGAGGATTCATGACCCAAATATCAAAATCATGACAAATATCGTTCAAGATCCATGCTTTATATCACCACACATGTAAATTCATATTTCAAAATCATAAACATCAAGATTTCATAATAATCATCATAAGATATGGGTTCATGCTTCAAATTCATAAAAAACAAATAAAAATCATGCCTTTGTAAAGAAAATTACTTTTGGGTACAAGAATGAAAGAGAGTTCTTGTTGAAAAACTCCACATACCTTGAATGATGAACTTTAGATAGATACTCGTTTTTGACATGTTAATCGTGCCTTTGAATGATGGTTCTTGGAGTTCTCGAACTAAGAACTTGGAATCTTGAATAAATTTGCAGAATTAATGGTGAACTTTGGAGGTTCTTGAAGTTGGATGTAGGAACTTAGGGTTTTCTTTTTGATGGAGTTTGATGAAATATAATATATAATACTTCTAATAGACTTTAATATAGGGTTTGGACGGAATTTGGGTGAGGGGGAATGACCAAAACACCCCTAAAAATTAAAAAAATTCTTGAATCTGTACTTTGGTGGACTATTTTGATAGTCTGAAGTAGATCAACCATAACATTTTACTCCGATATTTAAATTGGATGAAACCAATTTCACTAGAAAGAGGACTCACATATCTTTCCGTTGATATATAGTATATCACCTAGATCATTGTGTACGAGGAGTTATGATTGTTTGAAATTGACCTAATAATTCACTTTTGGTAGGCTGAAGTAGATCGACCATTACTTTTTGCTCCGACAGACAAATTGGATGAAACTAATTTCATTGGAAAAAGGACTCACAGAGATTTCTGTTGATATATAGTAGATCATGCAGATCATTATGTACAAGGAATTATGATCGTTTAAAGTTGGAGCAAAAATACGCAGGCCTCAGTACTTTTTCCTGCACGTTTTAGTGTTCACTACTATTCACAGTTCGATCGGAATATTCATAACTCGTTGCTCGGGTGTCCGTTTTGGATGATCCACATATAGTTGGAAAGATTATTTGATAATATATCTAATGGTGAGTCATATTCTAAGACATTTTGCACGGGAAATTTATAATTCATTCTAGAAGATAGAACCCAACACGTTTACGCACAAAATTTCAACGAAAAATTTCCCGGGGTATTACATCTTCCCACCCTTAGAAACATTCATCCTCGAATGATGCTATACATGCTAAGATTAGATAGGGAATAGAGCATACAACTGAAACCATTCGTTAGACTCATCACCACATTGTTTCTCACTCCGAATGCAACATAGAATGCATAAATTCAACAAACTACAGCTGAACACATAATAAATGATAGCTGAACAGCTGCAACTTTTATCAAAAGTGCATGATTTAAGAAAGAACGGTACCTTCAGCTTGATCGGAGTTCCCAGAAAATAGGTGCGGGTACTTGGATCACATATCCACCTTAGCTTTCCAAGTTGCACCCTCAACAGATTGATTTCGCCACAACACCTTGACCAAGGGAACTTCTTTGTTCCTTAGTCTTCGGATACTGAAATCAAGAATCTCAACAGGAATCTCATCAAAAGAAAGATTTTCTTGAATGTCAGCACTCACAGAGGAATCCACTACCAAAGCATTGCTAATATGCTTTCTAATCATGGAGATATGGAATATTGGATGAACAGAGGACAACTCAGAAGGCAACTCGACTTCATAAGCTACCTTACCAACACGACTAAGAATTTTGTAAGGACCAACATAACGGGGACTAAGCTTCCCCTTCTTTCCAAATCTCTTTAGCCCCCTCATGGGTGAAATTTTCAGATACACTAGGTCACCAACTTGAAACTCAAGGTCTCTCCTTCTAACATCCGCATATGACTTCTGACAACTCTGCGCAGTTTTCAACCTTTCCCTAATCAACTTGACTTTTTCAATAGCCTCAAATACCAAATTAGGACCACTCACAGCCGCTTCACCCACCTCGAACCAACCTATGGGTGATCTATACTTCCTCCCATATAAGGCTTCAAACGGAGCCATGCCAATACTAGAGTGGAAACTATTATTGTAAGCAAACTCTATCAACGGTAAGTTATCATCCCAACTTCCCCTAAAGTCAAGTGCACAATCTCTCAACATATCCTCTAAGGTCTGGATGGTCCGCTCTGCCTGACCATCAGTCTGCGCATGAAAAGCAGAACTCAAAAGCACTTGGGTAACAAGACCCTTCTGAAAAGCTTTCCAAAATTGTGAAGTGAACTGAGTACCCCAATCCGAAATGATAGACAAGGGAACTCCATGCATTCTAACTAGCTCTCGTATATACAAGCTAGCATTATATAAAGTATCAACAGGCAAGAAATGAGCAGACTTAGTCAACCTATCAACCACAACCTAAATGGAATCATGATGGCATCGGGAAGGAGGTAACCCAATCACGAAGTCCATATTTATCTCTTCCCACTTCCAGGTGGGAATACTAAACTCTTGCATCATACCACAAGGTCTTTGCTGTTCAACCTTAACCTGTTGGCATGTTGCACACTTAGCTACAAACACTGTTGTATCTTTATTCATGCCACTTCACCAATAGATTTCCCGCAAGTCTTGGTACATCTTGGTGACACCAGGATGAATAGAATATCGTGCCCCATACGCTTCAGCCATAATCCTGTGTCTCAGATCATCAACATTCGGGTCACTCAATCTACCCTGCAATCTCAACACACCATCTCCCCCTTGGGAGAAAACCTCTACTTTTTGGTCATTGACTAACTCCTTTAGTCTGACCAAACTAGCATCTAAGTATTGTTTTTCCTTCACTTCCAAAACCAAGGAGGATTTGGAACTACTCTGAACCCCTATACTACCTTCAGCGAAGTCAAACAACCTAACCCCCAATCTAGCCAAATGATGTACATCACGAGCCAACTCTTTCTTACCTTTTACAACATGCGAAACACTACCCATGGACACTTTACTTAGGGCATCCGCAACAACATAGGCCTTGCTCGGATGGTACAGCACACTCATATCATAGTTCTTCAATAATTCTGACCATTGTCTCTACTTAAGATTCAATTCTCTCTGGGAAAACACATACTGCAAACTCTTATGATCAGGGAAAACATCAACATAGACACCATACAAATAGTGTCTCCATATTTTCAAAGTAAACACAACAACAGTCAACTCAAGGTCATGGGTGGGGTAAGTTTTCTCATGGGGTTTCAACTATCTAGAAGTATAAGCTATCACCTTACCCTTCTACATCAATACGCAACCCAACCCAACTCTCAAAGCATCACAGTACACCACAAAACCATCAACACCATCAGGCAAAGTCAAAATAGGGGATGAAGTAAGTTGAGTCTTCAACTCCTGAAAACTCTTCTCACAAGATTTGGACCACAAGAACTTCACTTTCTTTTGGGTCAACCGAGTCATAGGAGACGCTATAGAGAAGAATCCCTCAAAAACTGGTGGTAATATCCAGCTAAACCCAAGAAACTTCAGATATCAGTCGGAGAAATAGGTCTAGGCCAATTTCTAACAGCTTCGCTTTTTTGGGGATCAACTCTAATACCCTCGGAAGAAATGATATGACCCAGAAAAGCAACTGACCTTAGCCAAAAGTCATACTTACTAAACTTGGCAAACAAATTGTGATCTCTAAGGGTTTTCAAGACAGTTCGAAGATGATCAGAATGTTCATCCTCACTATTGGAGTACACCAGTATATCATCGATGAACACTATGACAAACCTATCCAGATATGATCTGAACACTCAATTCATGAAGTCCATGAAAGCTGCTGGGGCATTAGTTAACCCAAGAGACATAACAAGAAACTCAAAATGGCCATAACAAGTTCAGAAAGCGGATTTTGGGATGTCACACTCCCTAACTTTGAGTTGACGATAGCCGAAATGAAGGTCTATCTTTGAGAAATAACTTGCACCTTGCAATTGGTCAAACAAATTATCTATTCTTGGAAGGGGGTACTTATTTTTAATGGTGACTTTATTCAGTTGGCGGTAATCAATGCACATACGCAAAGAGCCATCTCACAAGAGCACCCTAAGGAGAAACACTAGGCCTTATGAAACCCTTATCTAGTAGATCTTTGAGTTGCTCTTTCAACTACTTAAGTTTTGCAGGGGCCATATGGTAAGGAGGAATAGAAATGGGTTGAGTATCGGGGAGAAGATCAATCTCGAACTGTATCTCTCTATTAGGAGGTATCCCTGGGAGATCATCTGGAAAGACATAAGAAAACTCATTGACGACGTTAACAGACTAGAGAGTTGGGGTCTCAGAATTAGTATCTTTGACTCTAACCAAATGGTAAATACACCCCTTGGAAATAAGCTTTCTAGCTTTGAGGTAAGAGATAAAATGACTCTTGGGTGACACAGAATTCCCAAACAACTGAAACACGGATGCATCCGAAAACTGAAACTTGACCACTCGAGTTCAACAATTAATAGAGGTATAAGAAGAATACAGCCAGTCTATACCCAGAATCACATCAAAATCTACCATGTCTAACTCAATTAGATCAGCCAACAAGACTCTATGAAGAACGGTAACAGGACACTTTTTATACACTTTCTGGGCAACAATCGAATCACCCACTGGGGTAGAAACTAGGATAGGCTTAGGAATAATCTGAGGACTCATTTCAAAATTCACAGCAATCAAAGCTGTAACATATGAGAAACTGGATCCAGGATCCAACAAAGCATACACATAAAATTGAAATATACGAAGCATACTAGTAACAACATCGGGAGAGTCCTCCTATTCCTGGCGGGATGGTAAAGCATAGATTCTATTCTAGCGCTGCCCGCCAGCATTGCTAGAAGAGGCGCCCTGAGCTGGGGCTGGGCGAGTTGCTGGAACTGGAGCACTAACAGTCTGAGTCTGGGTCTGAGGGCGATAGTCACGACGCCCTTGTCTATCCTGTGGAAGAATCTCTAACTCTATGACCCATGTTACCACAACGGAAACAACCCCTATTCTCACCCCAACACTCACCCGAATGAGCCCTACCACACTTAGGACATAGGGGATGATTTGGCTTACTGCCAGCACTGTACTGGGACCTGGATCCATATGACCTGGCACCTTGCTCCTGCCTATCTCTAGGCACGGGAGCACTAGTAGATGATGGTGCTGGCATAGATGAATGATCCTGATACTAAGGGGGACTCCCTCCCTGTGATCTAGTCTGACCCTGTCCGTGCTGCTCGGACTTAGCTCTCTTATTCCCTCTCATTCTATCTCTCTCCTTAATCTTGTCTACCTCAATCTGTTGGGCATGAGTCATCAGCCTAGAAAGATTCATCTCACTATTCAGCATAGTAGACCTACACTCCTTAACCATATAACTAGATACTCCAGTGACAAACTTACTCATACTAGCCCGATTATCATCCACTAAGTCAGGAGCACACTTGGCCAACAGATTGAACTTTACACAGTACTCCCTAACAGTCATAGAGCCCTGTCGCAGGTTCATAAACTCTTCCACCTTCGCCTCTCTCATGTCCAAAGGAAAAAACTTATCCAAGAATGCATCTTGGAACTCTTGCTAAGTTTTAGGGATAGCTCCCTCACCTCTAACTTTCCTCCAAGCAACAACCCAATCATAAGCAAGGTCTTTCAACCTATACACAGCCAACTCCACACTATGTTCCTCAGATACAGGCATCACCTAAGTAATCTTCCGCACCTCCTCTAAAATCAACTGTGGATCCTCATCAGTATTGGACCCATTGAATTTTGGCGGATTCATCCGCATGAAGTCACGGATCCTGGCAGTAGCTGAATCACCTCTCTGCTACTGTGGAGACGGGGCTGAGTCGGCCTAAACATTTGTAGTAACAGCTTGGGCCAGTGCCTGAAAGGCTGCCCGAAATTCAGCAAGAGACACATTTTCATTCAATGGGTTAGTGGGTTGAGGTTGATGACCATTATTATTTCTTCTCGCTTGACGTGGAGGCATATTTCTGAAAGAGAAGAGCACGAATCAATAGCAAAGAGAGATACTTTAAGTATGATAGACTTCTAAAAGAAAGAATCACACTTTTTCCTAAAATGTCTTGAAGCCTCTTGCTCATAGATGTGGCGCGCTACACACCAATGATCAAGATTCTACTTAACACGGCTTGTCAGACTCCCTAGGATACCTTAAATCCTTAGACTCTGATACCAAGTTTGTAACGCCCCGAAAAATGGGTCCCGGAGCGCACACGGTGCTTGAGGTTACGAGTAGCCCCAAGCTAAATCTTTGAGCCATTTTCATTTAGATTAACACAAATCAACGGGGTTTCAATAAATAATCCTCAAATATAAATAGAGTAATCATCACCCAAGAATAAAAGAATTTTAGAAAGATAACAAAATATTACTTATTAGTCAACTCCCAACATCTATACTAGTCTGACAAGCCTCTACAAAAATCAATAAAACTAGTGAGCCATTGATACATGCCCCAACTGACTCATACTCAGTTATCAAATGTAAACAATTCCCTGAAACCAACATCAGACATCACGTCCTCAGAACATGAGGAATCACCACAACAGAGGATGTAGAATAGCATGCCTGAAGAATTATTATCTAACCTGAAAATGAGCACTTGAACCTACATTCTGAGAAAATGCAGCCCATATCCGAAGATGTGGGTCAGTACCATGGAAAGGAACTGAGTATATGGGGGTGTATGCCGTTGTATAAACATCATCATCATAAATATTTATAAGAAATATACAGGATGTATGAAAGACGCACATATCCCAAAGAAAATTATCATAATCATGAGAGGATGAAATAAGTACAATAACACATGTGAGTCATCATATAATTTGTCAATCACTTTCAGTTCATCAAAAATATCAATTATCATAATGTAAATATCATTTAAATCTTTCAAAAGAATAACTTTCACAATTCCACTTTCAAATCACTTCACCATTCACCATAGACACAAGGAAACACACACACACTGGGAGATCCTATAACCGACATAAACCATGTGAGCTACATGCAGTCCAATGTAAAACCCATGTTGGGGAGAGCCGTGGTATCCTTGCCATCGGAGTAGGACTATTGATATCAAATCCACACAAACTAGTGATCACTATATAAATCAACCTCAGGCTCACTCCTACGGGGGCACGTAGTTCTAGGGAAGTAAGGCCACTTTATACCTCCCACTCGTTGCTAACGATTTCTCCCGGACTTAGCTTAGATTATTTCAAAGACAATCCACAACAAAACAATTTCGGTAATATATAAATATACATCGGGAGCCATCATGCTTCCCATCTATCAAAATCGACCACGTTGTAGATTTCTTTCACACTCGAGTTCAAAACAACTTCATTAAGAACAAATTATCAAATCATTCAAAATATCTCAAATATTCAATATCAACGTCTCAAAAAAAACACAATTTCCAATGGGGATTCACGAGACAAATATCAAAATCATGATAAATATCGTTCAAGATTCATACTTTATATCACAACACATGTAAATTCATCTTTCAAAATTATAAACATCAAGATTTCATAATAATCATCATAAGATATGGGTTCATGCTTCAAATTTATAAAAATCAAATAAAAATCATGCCTTTGTAAAGAAAATTACTTTTGGGCACAAGAATGAAAGAGAGTTCTTTCTAAAAAACCTCACATACCTTGAATGATGAACTTTAGATCGATACTCATTTTTGAGATGTTAATTGTGCCTTTGAATGATGGTTCTTGGAGTTCTTGAACTAGGAACTTAGAATCTTGAATAAATTTACAGAATTAACGGTGAACTTTAGAGGTTCTTGAAGTTGGATGTAGGAGCTTAGGGTTTTATTTTTGAGGGAGTTTGACGAAATATAACATATAATGTTTCTAATAGACTTTAATATAGGGTTTGGATGTATTTTGGGTGAGGAAAAATGACCAAAACGCTCCGAAAAATCAAAAAAATTCTTGAATCTGTCCTTTGGTGGACTGTTTTGATAGTCTAAAGTAGATCAACCATAACGTTTTACTCCGATATTCAAATTGGATGAAACCAATTTTATTAGAAAGAGGACTCTCATATATTTCCATTGATATATAGTATCTCACCCAGATCATTGTGTATGAGGAGTTATGATCATTTGAAGTTGACCCAAAAATTCACTTTTGATAGGCTTATGTAGACGATCATAACTTTTTGCTCCGATAGGTAAATTGGATAAAACCAATTTCATTGGAAATAGGACTCGCAGATCTTTCCTTTGATATATAGTAGATTACCCAGATCATTATGTTCAAGGAGTTATTATCATTTAAGGTTGGAGCAAAAATACGCCAGGCTTCAGTACATTTTTCAGCCCGTTTTACTGTTCACTACTATTCATAGTTTGGTTGGAATGTTCATAACTCGTCGGTCAAGTGTCCGTTATCGATGATCCACATATCATAGGAAATATTATTCGATACTCTACGCAATGGTGGGTCATAATCTAAGACATTTCTCACGAAAAATTTATAATTCATTCTAGAATATAGAACCCAACACGTTTATGCACAAAATTTCAACGAAAAATTTCTCGGGGTATTACAGATATCAACACTTAAACTTAGGGATTAAAACTCATCCTTTAAACTCATGCAAATTCATAGAAAAATTTAATGCTCAATAAACTTCTTGAAATACCTCAACAATATAAAAGTAATGAAGTTAAACTCACATTATAATGATTAAAACTCAATTGAAAATCTGTAAAATCGTATCACACGCATAAAGATGTGAAAATAGATATGTAATTCGACATTTAAATCATTTATAACATCAAAATATTTAATTAATGATAATTGGGTATAAACCCAAAATTGAAATTCATGTAAACTCAATCTTTAAAACTAGCTTTGGGCACAAGGATGAAAGAATATCCTTGTTTATAACCCCACATACATTAATTGAATAGATTCTTGAAGAAATCTAGAAATTAAAGCTTGAATCCTTGTGTTCTTGAGAGGTTCTTAGCTCAACTTGTCTTTAAGTGATTTCTTTGAAAAAATTTTACCTCAAAATCACTCCACACACTAGGATAATAATGATGAAACTTATATTCATATGGTAATCATTTTTATTATAGGTTATACACGTAGGAACGACGGTTAGAATTCTTGACCGAAAATGAAGGGTGTTACACCATTTCCAATAAAACACTCCCAAATTTTCTCTCAAACTCTCTGTTCAATCAAAATCTAAGGTTTTATCAAGTTAATCAATTAAGGCTCTCAGGGTGATTTCTATCCATACTTCTTAATGTCTAAGGAATGTTGCTCCTACCTTATTGTTATTTTACAAAAAAAACACATATTTTAATATATGGTTTTCATGGTATTTTTATGGTTATCAACTAAAGATTAGGGGTGTTTGATGTGCATTGTTGAATAATGTTTTCTTATAGTTAAATTGTGGTTTTCCTTTTTTAAATAGGTTTTGAACATGTGGGTGCATGGGTATGGTGGTTGAACTTGGTAATGGTAACTTTCTCTAAACTTATGACTTTTGAAGTGGTTATAACCCCAAACCTGTATTGTAAGACTGGTTTATTGTTATGATAAAGGTTCGAATTTGAACTAGAGGTACAATAGAATCCTCAAGGTGTTTGATTTGATTTATTTTTTGAAACTAATGCATGGTACAAATGGTTAAATTGTTAAGTTTGGTTTTTAAAAATTATGGGGTACGAAGGAATACCCCAAGTGAGCTTATAGTGAAAATATTATGGGGTACGAAGAAATCCCCAAGTGATTTTAATAATGGAGTCTACGGAGTACACAGGAATTGTCTAAGTGTTGTCTAATTACATTTCTTGAAAGCCATATACGGTATGACTATACAACTTTATAAAACCTTAATAATTGAATCTGGAACTGGTGGTTTGGTTATGTGCTAAATATTTTAATTGGACATTAATGGGGGTTGTGATATCTAGCCATGAAAGTATGAGTTCAAAAGTACGAACACTAGAAAATTATGTTTGCCAACAAGAGGGTTGGTCTTTGTCACCAAATGCTTATGGGGTACACAGGAATCCCCTAATTATATACTTGTATATGTGTATCATGGAGGGAAAAGGGTACATGGAAACCTGGTCCCTATGATATCTCTAGTTCGTGCAGCTACACACACTGAGGCCCATTCAGGGGGTAACATTGGACCCATATATACCATGGGTAGATTTATGAGAACCAAGCTACCCAATCTAGGTAAGGTTTTAAATACATGCTAAACATTGTTCCCCATCCAGACACGTTATATATATATGGGTGATTGCATATGGTCACTTTGTTTGGTATTGAATGATGGAATTATTTTATTCTTATCCCTAAATTATATCCAAGCATTTAATCTGCTAACCGTCTTTGCATTTTGTATCCTTACGCGTTGTAGGAACCGACCATACTACAATTCTGCCTGCTCAGTGACTTGGATTAAGGGATAACTTTGAGTTAGATTGAAGTGGTAAGCTTTCATACGCTAGAAGAACCCATTTTATGCTATGGAATTATTTATGCCATTTTTATTTCTTTTGTTTTTGTTTTGGCTATGGTCGGGGGCATGTCCCGATTAGATATTCTTTGATTTTTGTTAGAGTCTTTCTCATACTACTATAGGCATGGGCGGCAGCGGTATTGGTGTTAGCATTGGGATTGCTATCGGTTGGATATTTGGTTATGATTTTTTGGTTAGGGTTATAGACTTAACTTTATTGTCTTTAAGTTATATTACTATATCTTGTTTTATGTTCTGAATTCATCTGACATGGGGTGTAGGGTAGTTAATGACTAGGTATTGGGAGTGGTCTTTGATCCTTCTTGGACTTGAGATGCCCGACATGACAAGGCCTCGGTTTGGGTCGTGTTAGATTGGTATCAGAGACCTAGGTTCATGTTCAATTAGGTATCCACAAAGTCGTGTCAAGTGGAGTTTCCTTTAAGGGTGTGTAATGCACCATATTTATAAGGGAGAGGCTGTGAGGCATTTAGGAATTTTCCCTTTCTTGTGTTCTGTTTTGGTGCTATAGAGTTTAAGGCCCTACAAAATCTTCTCTAATTCCCTTTTTTTGCTTATCATATCATGCCTCCTAGATGATCTAAAGCTCATAGAAACTCTTATGTCCCACCTAAGGACAATAAGGATAGGACACGTCCTACTTTTGGAGTCTAGACTTAGTATAGAGGTCCAGCACTTGATTTCCCTTTTGTAGTTCCACTAGTCCCCACTATTCCTTCTCAAGATCCTCAGCCTAATGTGATGAATGTTGAGTTTCATCAGTCTATCCATATATTGTCTTAATTGGTAGCTACTGAGTCAAAGTGTGGTACTTCTATTACTTTATCTTTTGAGGCCATAAGGGTTGGCCAATTTATGAGGTTGAATTCTCCAATCTTTACTGGATCTAAGGTTGGGGAGGATCCTCAAACTTTGCTTGATGAGAGAGAAAATATCTTCTAGGTGATGCATACCACTAATATGGAGGGCGTGGAGTTCGCCGCCTATCAATTAAAAGATATGGCATATCAATGGTACAAGCAATGGAATGAGTCAAGGGGTGACGATGTTGACTCAGCCCTATGGCATGATTTTTCTAATACTTTCATGGACCGCTTCTTTTCTCAAGAGTTAAGGGAGGCGTAAGTGAAAGTTTTTGTTAACCTAAAGAAAGGCAATATGTCAGTCTAGAAGTATGACTTCAAGTTTTATCAGTTATCTTGGTATGCTCTAGAGTTGGTTTCTAGCATGAGGCTAGAATAAGAAATTTTTCTTTTGAGTTATCCCAAGACTTGATTTTGGAGGGTAGCGTTGTTGTGTTGAATAAGTACATGGACATCTCTAGGTTGGTTGTGTACATACAGCAAGTTGAGGAAGAGAAGATAAAGTAGGCGAATATAGGGGAGAGGCTGAGCAAGAAGTTTAGATTTATTAATCAGGGTGGTGGACAACAGCAGAGTGGTAGGGATGGCGGAAAGTGGTCCAAAAAGAAGTGGGGCAATTTTTGATCTTACTCGAAGGCTAATGCTCCCTAACCAAAGTTGTCTAGTGACAGATGTTTTCAGAGTGGCGATAATTATAAAGCATATGGTGCCCACTCTAAGGCTAGTGGAGCCCAATAAGTTCCACCATATCCTCCTTGCATATTTTCTGGTTGGTTATATTAGGGTTTCTGTGATGAGAGAAAGGACAAGTTCTTCAATTATGGTCATCCAGGCACATGCATAAAGACAATCCAATAGCCAAGGTTACTTCTGGGGAAAACAAGGTTCCTATTACCTCTTCATCAGCTCTAGAACCAAAGAGTGCACCATCTGGCTCCAACACTAGTTGGAATCGACTCTATGCTCTCACTACTAGCCAGCATTTTGAGGCATCATCAAATGTCATTACTCATATGTTGAAATTTTTTTTTTGTGATGTATATTGTTTACTTAATTCGAGGTCTACTCTTTCTTATTTTACACTATCATAGCCGCGCATTTTGGGTTTGGTCTCGAGTGTATTTTGGACCTCTTCTTTACTTTTACCCTTGTGGGTGACTCTATTGTTGCTAAGAGAATCTACAGGGGTTATGTGGTTTTTGTGGATTGTGGAGACACTTTGGTGGATCTATTTGAATTTGACATAGTTGATTTTGATGTCATATTGGGGATGAATTGGTTGCACTAGTGCTATGTTTGTCTAGACTATTGGACCCGTAAGGTCTTTTTAAAGCAATGAGATGAACCAGTTATTAAATTAAAGGGTGGTTCCCTATCTTCTAAGGGGAGGTTTATATCATATCTTAAGGCCCTAAGATTAATCTCCAAGGGGTGTCTCTACCATATGGTTCGGGTTAAAGATTCTAACTCATAGGATCCTTCTTTACATTCTATCCCGGTGGTGAATGAATGTCCTAAGGTCTTTCCCAACGACCTTCTTAGTGTTTCTCCCGGTAGGGAGATTGATTTTAGAATTGATCTTATTTCAAAAACTCTTCCTATCTCTATTCCCCCATATAAAATGGCTCCATCTGAGTTAAATGGGCTTAAGGAGCAACTAAAGGATCTTTTAAACAAGGGTTTCATCTGTTCTAGTCTATCTCTATCGGGTGCACCGGTGTTATTCATGCAAAAAAAAAAGATGTTTCCCTTCGTATGTGTATTAATTACCAGTAGCTGAATAAGGTGATAGTAAAGAATAAGTACAACTCTTCCAAGGATAGATGATTTGTTTGATCACCTTCAGGGTGCTAAGTTTTTCTCTAAGATCGATCTTCGATTCGAGTATCACCAATTATAGATTAGGGAGGCTGATATCCCTAAGACTACCTTTTGTAACCTATATAGGCATTTTGACTTTCTGGTTATGTCTTTTTGGTTGACTAATGACCCGACGACACTCATGGACTTGATGAATAGTCTTTTGTCAGTTTCTTGATTTCTTCATCATTGTGTTCATAGACAATATTCTAGTGTACTCTAAGAGTGAGGTAGATCATGTCAATTACCTCTGTATTGTATTAGAGAACCTGAAGCTTTTTAGCATTTTTATGCCAAATTTATTAAATGTGAATTCTAGTAGGTAGGAGGTGCAGACCTCCTATAGGGTAGTTCGAGCTTGGTGAGGAAAAATACTTTTCCCGAACTTGTTTCACCAAGCCATGGAGAAGGTGAAGGTGATACGGGACAGGCTTAAAACTGCCTAAAGTCGTCCAAATTCCTATGCAGATATGACGTGTAGGAAGTTAGAGTTTGAGGTTGGGGAGAGGATGTTATTAAAGGTGTCTCCCATGAAGGGAGTGATGTGGTTTGGGAAGAAAAGGAAGCTTAGTATCTGGTATGTTGGTCCATACATGGTTTTGAGAAAGGTTGGCAGTATTGTGTATGAGTTAGAGTTCCCTTCTAGTTTGAGCTCCATTCACCCGTTGTTCTATGATTCGATGTTGACGAAGTGTGTGTGTGATCCCTCACAAATTGTGCCTATCAAGGATATTGGTATTTTAGATTCCTTTTCTTATGAAGAGGTCCCGGCTGAAATTCTAGGATGACAAGTTTGTCGGTTCTGGATCAAGGATATAGCTTCGATAAAGGTTCTATGGAGGAGCCTCAAGATTGAACAGGCTACATGAGAAGCCAAAGAGGACATGAAGTCCAACTATCCATTCCTGTTCCCTATTCCCAAAAATCGTTCTTAAGGTAGGTGTTATTCTTAACACTTTTGTTTTCTATCTTTGTTACAGGTAGATTGTGAATTCATGGGTAATCTGTTTTATTTCTTAAAGGTAAGAGAAGAGATGTTTGGGCTATAATCGTGCTAGTCAATGCCTTGTACCATAATTCTAGCATGAATAATCCAAGTGGGGGAGAATTGAAACACCTTGGATTTTGCCCCTTCGAAAATTCTTAAGCTTTGAGCTCACTTCCTTGTTCACGACTTGACCATACAAGTTATATGGTGTGGTTATACATCAGGTGACCCTAGTCATGAGGTGTCCAGTGGATGATGGTTGGGTTTCTATCTCATTTATGATATGGTGATAAGAGTCATTATGTAACGTGATGAATCATTAGGACAAACATTAACCTAATCAGTAACTTAGCTGCTTGACTTGTCTCTGAGTATGAGTGGCTCACTAGGAGCCGTGAGGACAGGCTATAAGTCATGAGGTGAAGTCGAAGGTTGTCCAGTGTCTAGCCTATTTTGGTACTTTGTTGGTTACGACTAGACCTTACAAGTCGTTGGATCAGGTTACAAGTGGGATCATGGAGTAGTAAGATGGACAGTGCATGGGAATCCAACTCACTGTTTAGGATATGACTCATGGCTACAAGTCGTATGATGTGGTGATGAGTCAATGGGTTGACTCGTAACCAAAGATGATTTTCTTACAGCTTTTAAGCTAAGGGTAGTTTGGACAATTCTCACTCTAAGTCCTTTGGATACCACGACCTAAAACAGTCCTAGGGACTTCATTAACACATCATTCCCAATAAACACTCTCAAACTCTTTGTTCAAGCAAAAGTTAGGGATTCATCAAGTTAATCAATTAAGGCTCTCAAAAGTGATTTGTCTCTGTACTTCTTACTGTCTAAGGCATGTTACTCCTCCCTCATTATTATTTTACTAAAAGCACATGCTTTAATGTATGATTTTCATGGTATTGTTATGGTTTTAAAATAAAGGTTGGGGCTTTTGGATGTGCATTATTGGGTAATGTTTTCATATGGTTTAATTGTTGCATGTGGGTGCATGGGTATGGTGGTTGAACTTGGTAACGGTAACTTTCTCTAATCTTGTGAATTTTGAAGTGGTTATGACCTCAACCATGTAATGTATGATTGGTTTATAGTTCATGGAGTTAAAAAAGTTTCCTTTATTTCATTGAGTTAAATATTATTCTTCAGTCCTAGAGTTATTTATACCCTTGCTTTAGAGATAAAATTTTCCTCAAAGCGAAGATTTTAAGCTCTTTTGAATGCTTTTTTTGCATTGCCAGGTTAATACGCAATGTGGATGACAAGAGACATGTTAAACCTCCCTTTTTATACCATTTCTTAATAAATAAATTTCTACGAGAAACCTATTTTACTCAAAATATTTCTCATTATTTCAAACCCCAAATATAGCTAGCACAAACAATTCACGTTTTGCTCATCTGAGAGGCTGTGGATTGTATTTCGGTTTGTCAGATTCATAATATTTGTGAAGGACAGTGTTGAAAGGGTTTCTCATTTCCTTCTTGCCACCAACTCAAAAAACACAAATCGATGTTGGAGTTCAAAAAGGATGGTGTTCAACATGAATTTTGGAGAAAATATATTAATTTTTTTTGTGGTTCAACTTCTTTCTTGTTATCATGGTGCTATGTTACTGTTATTCCTTCATTTATTGGTGTTATATTTAAAATTATCAAAATTCAGAAGACAAAATTGTTACAATTATCTCTCCGATCTTCTTTACTATTTTTTTGAGATAATTCGCACAATGCGCGGGTACGTGAACTAGTTTATCTATATATATTATTAAAAGGAGAGGACAAAGCCTCTCCATTTAGCTAAGTGGTAGAATTAAATATTGACACATGTAATCTATAGTTAATTAGGAAATAGTTGTTGTTGTTTGCAATGTTTCCGTTAGTTTACAATTTTGAAGTTGTTCTTTAAATTTAAAATTCAAACTCAGTTACTTCATATTTTTATATTTTTAGTTTGAAAGTTTCTATGTTAGTTGATTATAATTGTTACCCCTTTACACATTAATATACTACACTTTAAAATTGCAAACCTCATACACTATCTTTTTATTTAACAAAATTCATGTTGAATTTGTATTATGTAACTGCACTATTTTGTTTTCATGATCATAACTACACTATATCAATAAAAACTTACAAGTGCTAACATACACAGTTTATTACAAATCTCTGACTTGAAATTCACATTCACTAATTAAAAACTCAAATAAAATCAAATTACATCACATAAACTACTTATACATTTAGTATATATTGGCATCACTTCAAACACGTTCTCATTCTTATGCAACCTCCTCATTGAACCATATGTCATTATAGATACAATATCCATATTCATAGAATTATAAATAAATTCATATGTTAGTAATTATCATTATATTATGTTTTAAAAATTTTATCCAAAAATTATACTTTTAACTAATTAGAACATATAAACGAGTTAATTAGTTGAATTAAAAAATTCATATTATAAGTACATACTGCCCTTCTAATATTAAATCTTAATACATACTACCCTTCTAATATTAAATCTTAATTAAAAATTAAAAATTAAAATTCAAAAAATCAGTTATATAACTTCTTAAATAAAACACACTACAAAAATGAATTTCGTGGCAGAAGTTCACAACTTTCAGTTAATGACTACAACAACTTAACAGATAATTGTAAAATCTTTTGTACAATTATAGAGTTATCACCATTCAATAACTACTCTGTTATCACCATCGTATTTATCCAGTACACATCTATCTACATTTTATGTAATACTCAACCAATCCTTCTTATCCTATTATGTAAACTTCCCTTAAGATTCAAATTCGACATATATTCTCTTCAACTCTTAAATTCCCTACAATATTCTAATATATTCCACAGATTCCTTAACACACTCATGTAAACATTGTTTCCTTCTTAAACTTCTTTTATTCTGTTGGTCTTTACCACAATCTTCTTCTATTCTGTTAATCTTTACCACAATCTACGTATACCTACATACTCTTTATCAAAAATGACAGATTTCATCAACGACATCACAATCACAAAAATGCACTGGAAGTTAAAAGTCTTGGTTGTTCTCCTGTGGGAAGTGAATGATCGATTTAATCCTGGTGCCTTGTACGCAATTGAAATGATTCTGTTGGATGAACATGTATGCAACATTTTCTACTATATTTATATTGCTATTTCTGTCTTACGCTTTGTCTGATTCATTATTCTAACTTCTTTTTTAATAGGGTGCTCAGATACAAGCATCTATATATAGTTCTGTTCTTAAACAATTCAAATCTTATATCAAAGAATGTGCTTTGTTTCTTTCTATTCTACGTTCTGATAACCAACCTGTTGTTGTTCTAAAACTCATTCAGGCACATAAATTTCAAGGTAAAATTTGTATAGAAATTGTATTTATAAAAAAATATCAGTGTCACTTACATGTTTTATGCGACAGATTCCTATACCTTGCGCAATGCCTGGAATGCCTCAAAGTTGTGGATTAATCCAACTGATGATCAGTCTGAAGAGTTTAAACAACGGTTAATTTTCCTTTTATGTCTTCTACATCTATATATATATTCAAAAGACAAAGTAATATATTAATTTTTTTTTTGTGGTTCAACTTCTTTCTTGTTATCATGGTGCTATGTTACTGTTATTCCTTAATTTATTAGTGTTATATTTAAAATTATCAAAATTCAAAAGACAAAATTGTTACAATTATCTCTCCGATCTTGTTTATTATTTTTTTGAGATAATTCGCACAATGCGCGGGTACGTGAACTAGTTTATCTATATATATTATCAAAAGGAGAGGACAAAGCCTCTCCATTTAGCTAAGTGGCAGAATTAAATATTGACACATGTAATCTATAGTTAATTAGGAAATAGTTGTTATTGTTTGCAATGTTTCCGTTAGTTTACAATTTTGAAGTTGTTCTTTAAATTTAAAATTCAAATTCAGTTACTTCATATTTTTAAATTTTTAGTTTGAAAGTTTCTATGTTAGTTGGTTATAATTGTTACCCCTTTACACATTAATATACTACACTTCAAAAATGCAAACCTCATATACTATCTTTTTATTTAACAAAATTCATGTTGAATTCGTATTATGTAACTGCACAATTTTTTTTTCATGATCATAACTACACTATATCAATAAAAACTTACAAGTGCTAACATACACAGTTTATTACAAATCTCTGACTTGAAATTCACATTCACTAATTAAAAATTCAAATAAAATCAAATTACATCACATAAACTGCTTATACATTTAGTATATATTGGCATCACTTCAAACACATTCTCATTCTTATGCAACCTCCTCATTGAACTATATGTCATTATAGATACACTATCCATCTTCATAGAATTATAAATAAATTCATATGTTAGTAATTATCATTATATTATGTTTTAAAAATTTTATCCAAAAATTATACTTTTAACTAATTAGAACATCTAAACGAGTTAATTATTTGAATTAAAAAATACATATTATAAGTACATACTGCCCTTCTAATATTAAATCTTAATACATACTACCCTTCAAATATTAAATCTTAATTAAAAATTAAAAATTAAAATTCAAAAAATTAGTTTTAATAGGGTGATCGGATACAAGCATCTATATATAGTTCTGTTCTTAAACAATTCAAATCTTATATCAAAGAATGTGGTTTATTTTTTTCTATTCTACGTTCTGATAACCAACCTGTTGTTGTTCTATAACTCATTCAGGCACATAAATTTCAAAGTAAAATTTGTATTGAAATTGAATTTATAAAAAAATATCAGTGTCACTTACATGTTTTATGCGACAGATTCCTATACCTTGCGCAATGCCTGGAATGCCTCAAAGTTGTGGATTAATCCAACTGATGATCAGTCTGAAGAGTTTAAACAAGGGTTAATTTTACTTTTATATGTCTTCTACATCTATATATATATATTCAAAAGACAAAGTAATATATTAATTTTTTTTTGTGGTTCAACTTATTTCTTGTTATCATGGTGCTATGTTACTGTTATACCTTCATTTATTGGTGTTATATTTCAAATTATCAAACTTCAAAAGACAAAATTGTTACAATTATCTCTCCGATCTTGTTTATTATTTTTTTGAGATAATTCGCACAATGCGTGGGTACGTGAACTAGTTTATCTATATATATTATTAAAAAGAGAGGACAAAGCCTCTCCATTTAGCTAAGTGGCAGAATTAAATATTGACACATGTAATCTATAGTTAATTAGGAAATAGTTGTTGTTGTTTGCAATGTTTCCGTTAGTTTACAATTTTGAAGTTGTTCTTTAAATTTAAAATTCAAATTCAGTTACTTCATATTTTTATATTTTTAGTTTGAAAGTTTCTATGTTAGTTGGTTATTGTTACCCCTTTACACATTAATATACTACACTTTAAAAATGCAAACCTCATATACTATCTTTTTATTTAACAAAATTCATGTTCAATTTGTATTATGTAACTGCACTATTTTTTTTCATGATCATAACTACACTATATCAATAAAAACTTACAAGTGCTAACATACACAGTTTATTACAAATCTCTGACTTGAAATTCACATTCACTAATTAAAATCTCAAATAAAATTAAATTACATCACATAAACTGATTATACATTTAGTATATATTGGCATCACTTCAAACACATTCTCATTCTTATGCAACCTCCTCATTGAACCATATGTCATTATAGATACAATATATATCTTCATAGAATTATAAATAAATTCATATGTTAGTAATTATCATTATATTATGTTTTAAAATTTTTATCCAAAAATTATACTTTTAACTAATTAGAACATATAAACGAGTTAATTAGTTGAATTAAAAAATTCATATTATAAGTACATACTGCCTTCTAATATGAAATCTTAATACATACTGCCCTTCAAATATTAAATCTTAATTAAAAATTAAAAATTAAAATTCAAAAAATCAGTTTTATAACTTCTTAAATAAAACATGCTACAAAAATGGATTTCGTGGCAGAAGTTCACAACTTTCAGTTAATAACTACAACAACTTAACAGATAATTGTAAAATTTTTTGTACAATTATAGAGTTATCACCATTCAATAACTACTCTGTTATCACCATCGTATTTATCCAGTACACATCTATCTACATTCTACGTAATACTCAACCAATCCTTCTTATCCTATTATGTAAACTTCCCTTAAAATTCTTTCCCTTCTTCTATAAATACAATTCAAATTCGACATATATTCTCTTCAACTCTTAAATTTCCTACAATATTTTAATATATTCCACAGATTCCTTAACACACTCATGTAAACATTGTTTCCTTCTTAAACTTCTTCTATTCTGTTGGTCTTTACCACAATCTTCTTCTATTCTGTTAATCTTTACCACAATCTACGTATACCTACATACTCTATCTCAAAAATGACAGATTTCATCAGCGACATCCCAATCACAAAAATGCACTGGAAGTTAAAAGTCTTGGTTGTTCTCCTGTGGGAAGTGAATGATCGATTTAATCCTGGTTCTTTGTACGCAATTGAAATGATTCTGCTGGATGAACATGTATGCAACATTTTCTACTAAATTTATATTGCTATTTCTGTCTTACGCTTTGTCTGATTCATTATTCTAACTTTTTTTTAATAGGGTGATCGGATACAAGCATCTATATATAGTTCTGTTCTTAAACAATTCAAATCTTATATCAAAGAACGTGGTTTGTTTCTTTCTATTCTACGTTCTGATAACCAACCTGTTGTTGCTATTCTACAACTCATTCAGGCACTTAAATTTCAAGGTAAAATTTGTATTGAAATTGATTTTATAAAAAAATATCAGTGTCACTTACATGTTTTATGCGACAGATTCCTATACCTTGTGCAATGCCTGGAATGCCTTAAAGTTGTGGATTAATCCAACTGATAATCAATCTGAAGAGTTTAAACAGCATTTAATTTTCCTTTTATGTCTTCTACATCTATATATATATTCAGAAGACAAAGTAATATATTCCTATAATGTCTTACATTTTATTTCTTTTATGTATGCAGACTACATATTATATATTATTATCACAATATATTCTATTTTTTAAACCATTATTCTTTCATCCAATGTTTAAATTTTCACTTTTTTTGTCATTCTATTTTTCTTAACAAATTACCTTTCTATTTTTGTTGCCTAAATTTAGTTACAAGTGCAACAACAAAAACTGTTACATGTTCATAGTCCTACCAGGACTACTTTTTTAAAAATATATCTATTTTATTGTATAATCCTACACTGACATATTCTTTTCAATCATTAAACAGGAAGGTTCTCACTATTCCATTGTTGCTACTACTGAATTGTTAGACCTAGATAATGGGTGGTCTTATACTTGATGCATTAAGTGTCGAAAAAAACAAAAAAAAATGAAAAACACTTACGTTTGCACAAACAAAAAATGTAATCATGAAGATTCCTCTATGATCTACAGGTTAATATACAAACTTTTTCACTAATTACTAATACTTTATAACAAACTTTCATATTTAAATAGAAACATACAACTATTTAGTTATAGAATTCAAGTTACGATCATGGACGGTACTGGCTCTATATCACTTATGATTTGGGATACTTCTGCCATGTCTCTAATTGGCAAGTCCGCAAATGACTTGAAGGAGGTATTACTTCAGGTATATATAATACATAGATTTCATCATTTATGTTATCTATTAAATTTATTACTAACACATATATTATTCCTAGAATACTGAAAATGATGATGACCATTCTTATCCAATGGAAATGAATAATATTCTTCAGAGAAAATTCATTTTTAAGGTGATTGTCAAGAACAAAAATATTCAAAACCATGATGAGGTGTACAGTGTTGTTAAAATTCTAGATGATGAAGATTTGATCAAGAAATATTCTCCTAATGAATCTGATACCTCCCGTGTAAGTAACCTTTCTTCAAACACATCTAATCATTTCATATATTTTTATACTTATACTTTTCTAAACTGTGATTATAGGACCATCACTTTACCAATTCCAAAGAATCATATGCTGAGAAGGATTACAAGGTAATTAAATTGTATGACTTTATATTACCTAAATATATAATACAGACAACATATCTAAATATCTTTATTATTATATGGTCACTAAATGTTTTTTAATGATTTGGATAATATATTGTTTATCTAACTTCTATATTTTAAATTGTTTTCTTTTGAATTCTATAGAATCCACCAAAGACAGTGACATGTTAACTTCTTTGAAGACGTATACAAAGAGTAATAGATCTTCCAAGAAGGATAAATCTATCATAGTTGATGAAAATGTTCATAGTCAACTCTCAAGCAACAATATCCACAAAAGCGCTAAAAAAAAAAACAAATCGTCATCAACTGCCTCTAAATGAATTAGCTTAGATTGTTTCTATAGTATAATACTTTATATTAATCTAGCAGTTTGTTAGGGTTAGTGACATATATCATAAGTTATTTATATCCTATTAAAGTGATACATTTCACACCTTTTTATATTACATATAAATGAGTGTTTTCTACAATATTCTATGCTCTGTGATCTTCAAACACAAGTTTCAATCATTTCTTACATAACATATATGTCACACTGTCAATGTGAATATAAAAAAATTATGCAGGAAACAAGCTTTTATTATTAAAGTTTATCTAAGGAAAATATCAATACTTGTGAATATGAATACTTGTGAAATAATCAATTTCAATAATAAGAACTAATCGGTGCACCAGAAGTTTCACTTTAACCAATTATAAGTTCTGAACTTGCTGCTCAATTTTAACATCAATGAAGCATTGTCATTTCCACTATGTTATGATATTATAAGCTTCAGTAAATATGGCGATTTATATCGGAGATATACCAGAAACCAGGGCCTGAAATAAAAAATATATAAAGACATGCTCATACATATTAACAATATAAATAGGAGTTTTCATCCTTTGCTTAACCACAGCGAAACCCCAATTACTAATATGAGCCCAAAGTAAACCACATATATCAGACCTCTTCACAACATCCATCAGCCAGTTTTCCAGGAAAGAAACATCACCCATTCATGTGTAGAACAACAAAAGTAAATTATTACTTAAGAAAAAAATGAATAACCCAAAACGTGAGAATAGGACAACTGTTATGGAAGCTTTATCAAAGCCCAAAATGAGCTTATCATAGTTTTTATTTTTAATAATTAGTAGTTTATGAAAGTTTTTAATACCTTTGCAAATAGTAGCAATAAACACGACTTCTGTGATTAAAAATAATGAAGGTTCACTGGAAACATGCCGATTGCATACATTAATGCGTAAACCACAGCATTGTCTTTGTATAGATTATGAAATTATGATAACAGTACACTTCCATTATAACCATGTATGATATAGTTATCAGTAATTTGGAAAAATCTCATTTAAAATTATACATTAATCTTTTCATTAATTTACTGCAATGACCAAGACAGATACATCAGAGTTGGCTGCTCATCACGTACCTATCAATGTTGCTGCTACAATTTATAAATGTTGTTCATATTGAGAAAGAATTCACCATATTTTGATGTTGGGCAAAGAGGTTAGTGTGATTTGATGCTATTTTACAGAATAAATCAAACATTCAAACCAAAATAAAACACATTTATAGCTTTAGAATTAGGGTATCATCACAGCTTTTGACAAAAATGTTCAGCCACACAAGAAATCTGCAAAATCAGAGTTATGTTCTGATGTACATAACATAGGTTAACCAAAAGAAATAAGGTTCATCACGAGCTAGATAATAAGATCAAATAAAATAATAAAGACAGGAAACGCAAGTATAGCAATAATGATCTAAGTCTGATGTACTCTTCAATTTTGATGTCACAATCCTTTTCAGATTTTCAAACAAATATACTACTTTTGAGATTCAAACACTCACCTATTAATATTTTTTAAGAGTCCACAATATAGCCAAAAATCTTAAATATACACTATAGTGAAGTTTAGGCAGACAAAAAACTTAGAATAGATTCCAGCAACATATATGGACAATTTTAAAGCCATGTTGCTCCTCACTATCTTCCAAAAATTTATAAAATAAAAATGTATGGAGTAATTAGTTGATGTTTCAAAAGATTCCTCAATGTATAAAGACTTTCCATAGTACACAATAAAAAAAACTTATGAACCCTCACCTTTTTCAGGATCACTGTAGTCGACTTCATATACTGCTCTGTTGTTCACTAATGAAGGACCACTTTCCTTACAGCAAACCTGAAGGTAGGGAACATTCAGTTCTTATGAGGATATCCAAAGCTCTATCCATTATGATGAACAATTTAACAAAAATGAGTTTTGTTCTTACAGAATTATAAAACTTATGTGGTACCCATTGGAAGTGCATGTGAGTCTAAGTGATCAGTGTACAATCAAATTAAACTGAACAAGAACAAAGAACACCAACTTGTAATAGTAATCATCTAATAGCCGCACAGGGCAATTGGCATATCTAAACTCTTGTATATAGTTACTTTGTTACTTGCATATGTTTAATATTGAGTTATTGTAATATCTAAAAACAAACAAGAGAGAAGGGGGAGAGAACACCACAAAATGCTAACTCGGGATGGATACATACTCATACTCATTGACAAAATCAATATAAGGTTTCAGTCTTACTAATATGAGCCCAAAATAAACCCCACATTACTAAAGATCTAATTGGCGCAAACTCTTCATTTTCTATGTCACAATCCTTTTCAGATTCTCAAAAAATATACTACTTCTGCGATTTGAGCACGCAACTGTTAATATTTTATAAGAGTCCATGATATAGACAAATATCTTAAATGTACGCTCCAGTTAAGGCAGACATACAACCTAGAAGTGATTCTAGCAACATATCAGGACAATTTTAAAGCCATGTTGCTCCTCACTATCTTCCAAAATTTACAAACTAAAGATACATGAATTTCGAAAGCAATTGCTACTTTTGTTAAAGACAATTGCATCCATACACTCCTTATTGTCTTCCACATATTACTGTTGCAGTTGTTAAAGAGCACTTCAAAATATTTAGGGCAAAAGCAATCAAATACTGTTAGATAAACATGCAGCAGAAAAAAACATGGCATGACACCCCATTTGTACAAATATTCCTATAAATATCTCTATATTTTAAAACTTTCAACAACCTTAAAATTTTTTGTATCATTTCATAATTAAAAATTTTTTGTCCAAGATTAAACTTAAAAAATTACTCACCATAAGTATCAACCGATCAAATATAGTACCAAATAAGAACACTTAGATATATCCTGTATAAAAGCAAACAAATAAATTACTTAAATGTACAGTGGTGAAATAACAGTTTTAAAAAAAATAATTACATTACAACAGAAATAGTGCAGTTTTATATTAAACTTTTAAAATTGAACTTTCAATATTTGTATTTCTAAGTGGCATATTTGCAGCCGTACATATCTATTGATCATCTCTTTCTTTAACAATTTACCAACTCCTAATTAGCAAAAAATATATTTTCTCCTTATTAACCCAAGTGTCATCTGTCATTGGCCATATTATTGTTATATTTATTTAGTAACTGCTATATTATTTTAAATTTTCTCTGTAACTTTTCATACCATATTCAGATTCCGTTTAGATTGATATGGACAAAGAGAAGAAACTTGAAAGAAAGAATAGAATAAGCATACGGATTCAGAAACGACTTAAAACATCCTCTAATAACAGTGGTATGATCTTTTTATCAATTTTTTTTCACAAATCTTATTTTTTATATTTATATCATTCATAAACATAATTACATTATAGATATGTTGTTTCTAAATAATAGTTGTTGTTCATTATATAATTATTTTACATATTTATAACTTTGATCAAGATATTTTTTTGTTAATGTTTTGCAGATCTTTTTAAATCTGTCCCTATCAATGGGAATGATTTAAGAAAAAAGAAAGGAAAGCAAAATATGACAAATTTCACAAATTGTCAAAGTTCCTATGCTTCTCATGTTACATCCATAAAGAGCATTGATCATTCTTCATCATATCATGCTAAATCAAAATATCATAATCTAACACACGATATTGATATGCAAAATGTGGCATCTTCTTCAACAATGGAGAGAACTCATCTTTTACAAGATTTAAATGAATTATCATTGTTACAAAGGTTGGTGTTAAATTAACCATATATACATCATTATTCACTAAAAAATATTGACGTGCATTTTTTATTTATGTATGAGTAGAAGTTGACTCTGACAATATTGATGATGATGTACCAGGTATATATTTTTTACTTAATAAATAATTTAAGATATAAAAATATTCAATTTCAATTGATTTTATTTTAGTTTAAATAAGTAAAGGTGAATTTGTTGAATTCACCACTTATGATACTTTATTACAAGTGCAGAAAATAATGATATAGATGAAAATGTAGATGTTTATGAAGGTATGTCTATAATAACACAAATTAGAACAATTTCATAAGCATACTTTTTGTATGTCTTTATTTTCATTAATATTATTCTTATATTCATTTTATAGAGGTTGATGTAGAAAATGCATTTATTGATAATAAAGGTATGAAAATCTGTTATATCTTTTATATGTAATAGATAGTCATGAAACTTTGATAGTTCAAAACAATCTTATATTTAACTATTTGATTTATAGATTATTGGCATATAGGAGATCCAATTTTTGAATGTTTACATTGTGGTGGTTACTTCTGGTATGAAGAAAGGATCAACAAGAAGTTAAAATCTAAAAGACCAGAGTTCTCTTTATGTTGTCATCATGGAAAAATAAATTGACCAAAGCCAAAAGAACCTCCTCCAATTTTAAGACAATTATTATTTAGATCAGGTGACTAAATATTTTTGCCATACTTGAATAATAATTATAATCAAGTACACATCTTCATTCACCAATTGTTACTTATTCAGGTCCAAAGAGTAATTAGTTCAAAGATAATATTAGAACTTATAACTCCATGTTTACATCAATGGGAGGAAAAGTTAATGCTTAAATTAATCAAATAAGGGGACCAAAAACATTTACACTATCTGGAAAAAACTATCATCAGATTGGAAGTTTATTACCCCCAGAAGGATCCACTCCAAAATTTGCATAATTATACATATATGATACTGAAAATGAAGTGCAAAATAGAATTCATGCATTGAGGTTAGTATTCAATCAATTTTTATTTATTATCCTATTAATAGTATAATTAATTAAATAATGTCAAATAATTTTATTTACCAATCTTATGTAGTCGAGGTGATAGCATTAACAGAAATCATGATGAAATTGTTCAACACTTGAAACAAATGCTTGATGATCAAAATGTCTTGACTAAGTCATTTAGAATGGTAAGAGATAGATTTCAAGAAGATTATCACACCATGTTAGACTCAAATTGATAGGAAAGCAAAACTATGATGGAAGAAGATACAATTTGTCAACTGTTTCAGCAGTCGCTGCTTTAATGGTTGGAGATTCTGAAGTATCGCAATGTGACAGAGATATTGTTGTTGAAACTCAATCTGGATTGCTCCAAAGAATAAATGAGTTAAATGTTTCCTATTTAGCACTCCAATATCCATTACTTTTTCCGTATGGTGAAGATGGTTATAGAGAGGACATTGTTTTAAATGAAAAGGATGAATCAAGTCGAGGAAGAAAATTCATTAGCATGCGTGAGTTATTTCCTTACAAAATTCAAGAGAGGAATGATGAAGTACCAACAATTGTGAACTCAAAAAGGTTATTTCAACAATTCTTGGTAGATGCTTTTACAATGATTGAATCATCAAGGTTGAAATATATTAGAACTCATCAAAAATAATTGCGTTTTGCAATGTACAAAGGATTAGAAGATACAGTTTTACAGGGAGAGATTGATCCTTCTTCTCATGGTAAAAGGGTAATTCTATCATCCAGCTTCACCGGGGGTGCATGATATATGATTCAAAATTATCAAGATGTTATGGCAATCTGTAAATGGGCTGGATATCCGGATTTATTTATCACATTTACTTGCAATCCAAGGTGGCCTGAAATTATCAGATTCTTAAAGAGTAGAGGCTTACAACCGGAAGACCGGCCTGAAATTTTGTCAAGGGTATTAAAAATTAAATTAGATCACTTAATAAAGGATTTGAAAGAGAAACAAATATTTGAAAGAGTTAAATCAGGTATAGATTTCACTTTTTATAATTAATTATTATAAAACTTAAAAATAATCATTTTACTATTCAAATTTATGATGATAAGTATGCTTTAGTCTTAACTTCTACATAGTCCTCTATTAGATTTTAAATTTGTCTCTGAAATCATTAAATATAATTTATTATATTTGATGCAGTTATTTATACTATTGAATTCCAAAAGCGAGGGTTACCTCATGCACACATATTGTTGTTTCTTCATAATAAATGTCCAACTGTGAGAGACATAGATTAAATTATTTCAACAGAAATACTAGACGAATTGATTGACCCTCATTATTACAAGGCCGTCGAAAAATTCAGTTTATAAATGAAGGGATGATGGCAAAACTATTAAAAGAGAAAATATATATTTGGACAACAGGTATATGGTACCACATAATAGATATTTATTATTAAATTATGGTGCACATATTAATGTTGAATGGTGCAATCAAGAAAAATTGATAAAGTACTTATTCAAGTACATAAACAAGGGAAATGATCATGTAACTGCAGCTTTTACACGAAGTGCGCAGGATAAAGATTCAGTACATATTGATGAAATTGACATGTATTATGACTGTCGTTATATTTCTCCGTGTGAAGCTGCCAAGAGAATTTTTGGATTTCCTATTCACCATAGAGAACCCGCAGTAGAAAGGCTTTCTTTTCATCTACCTAATGAACAACCAGTTATTTTCTCTAATAGTGATCCAATTGATTTTGTTGTCAATAAACCAAGTGTAAGAGAATCACAATTTTTCAGTTGGTTTGAAGCAAACAAATCAAATGAAGAAGCAAGACAATTAACTTATGCAGATTTTCCACTGAAATTTGTATGGAATAAAAAATCAAAAGAGTGGAAAGAAAGAAATAATTCTGCTTTTTCTATTGGTAGAATATTTTTTGTACCACCAGGTAGTGGAGAGTTATACTATCTCAGAATGTTGCTGAATATCATTAGAGTTCCTAAGTTTTATGAAGATTTGCGCACAGTGAACAATACAGTGCATCTAACCTTTAGAGATGCATGTTACGCATTGGGTTTATTAGATGATGATAAAGAATATGTGAATGCCATAAAGGAAGCAAGTAACTGGGGAATGCCATCATATCTAAGACAGTTATTTGTTATGCTTTTGTTATCCAATTCAATGTATCGGCCAGAATTTTTTTGGGAGGTGACATGGATGTTTCTATCTGAAGATATCCTACATGATGTACGCGAGTGATGGACAATCCAGGTACACAAATTTAGAATTAAGTACAATTTTTATAATTTACAAGTGTTAATAATGTAATTATACTTTTTCTACATGTATAATCTTTAAATTCTATCTAAAAATTTAAAGGCTTAAGATATTCTTTAAATTGGAATTTTGCAAACTATAGTTGACTAAAACTCAAGTTCCAGTGAAATCATTTTATAAGTATAAATTTTAAAAATCATTCTATCATAAGGAATAATTATTTTAGTAAACCTACAGAAAAATCATCAATTAATTCTCAAAATGTTTTGAAAGTGTTTATCATAGAAGTACCTTAAGTATTGATAGATTTCTCGATATTTTTTATAAAAATATTAGTGATACCTTTTTTATAGGGATTGAGCTAACAAATGATGAAATGAAAAATCATTGTCTGCAAAAGTTGGATAATTTATTAAAAGATAGTGGACGAAGTTTTCAGAATTTTCCAGCAGTGCCAAAGACAACTTATAATGCAGAACAACTTGATGTTACCAATAGACTAATCCTGAGGAATTACATTATAATAAATGCTCTTTATCCAAAGAACATGAGGAACTTATTAATAAATTAACAGAGGAGCAAAGGTCAATTTTTGACAGAATCATAACAACAGTGAAGCGCAACAAAAGATGTTTTTTTCTTTTTATATGGCCATGGAGGAACTGGAAAGACTTTTATATGGAGGACTTTGTCTTCAGCAATAAGATCTAAAGGAGATATTATTTTAACAGTTGCGTCTAGCGGAATTGCATCACTTTTATTAGCCGGAGGTCGAACAGCGCATTCCAGATTTGCTATACTACTCAATACAACTGAAGATTCAACATGTAATATAAAACAGGGAAGCCCTCTTGCAAGTTTGATAGTGAAGACAAAGTTAATTATTTGGGATGAGGCACCAATAATGCATAGATATTGTTTTGAATCTCTTGACAAAACTTTAAGAGATATTCTTAGATTTGAAGATATATCTAATTTAGATCGGCCATTTGGAGGTAAAACAGTTGTGCTTGGTGGGGACTTTAGACAAATTCTACCGGTCATTACAAAAGGTGACAGACAGGATATTGTAAATGCTACCCTTAATTCTTCATATTTGTGGGCTGACTGCCATTTACTAAAGCTAACAAAGAATATGAGGTTAGAAGGTGAATCAGATTTGAATGATCGAATAGAATTTGTAGATTGGATTTTAGCTGTTGGAGATGGTATGATTGGTAATTTAGTTGATGAAATTGAAAAAGTTTCTATTCCTGATGATGTTCTTATTAGTGATTGTGAAGATCCTATTTCTACCATTGCCAATAGTACATATCCAGATTTTTATTCACATTGCAGTGATGTAACATACTTACAGAAAAGAGCAATTCTGGCTCCCACACTTGACATGGTAGAATCAATCAATGAACATATGGTATCGCTCACTCAAAGTGAAGGAACAACCTTCTTCAGTTCAGATACAATGTCTTTTAGAAGAGACATTTACAGGTTTGGAACAAGTACATACTCCTGAATTTCTGAATACTATAAAATGCTCCGTAATACCAAATCATGCCATCACTTTAAAAGTTGGTGTACCCGTAATGTTATTGAGAAATATAGATTAATCTTCAGGGCTTTAAAATGGAACAAAATTAATTATCACAAGAATTGAAAATTGGGTTATCGAGGCGAAAGTCTTATCAGGACAAACAATTGGACAAAAGGTTTTCATACCAAGAATGTCACTGACTCCGTCTGATTTAAGAATACCCTTTAATTTTCAAAGAAGGCAGTTTCCAATAGTTGTATCATTTTTCATGACTATCAATAAGAGCCAAGGAAAGCAGTATTCATACATGACCAGCTATATGTTGCACTATCACGAGTGACACAAAAACAAGGATTAAAGATTTTTACATATGATGATGAAGGAGAACTTTCAAAGGAAGAAACTAATGTAGTGTTTAAAGAAGTTTATCGTAATTTGAGTGTAGATTGAAGCTGATCTAATCCAAAGGGCATAATAGGGTCAACAATATTATCAATTTGTAGAGGTTTAGACTTAGCTTTTTTTTTTGCTATCAAATAGATGATAAAAGTTCTTTGTTGTTTCAGTAATTATATAGGAGAAAGTTAGATATTATGTAAACTATTTATGAATGTTTACCCTTTTTCATTTTTCTCTTTGTACATTTTATTCCAATATTATAATAATTATTCCACAAATATCATACTCAAAATATGAAGGTAATTGTAATGCAACACATAATTCTAATGACGACCTCCACACAAGTTTGATTTAAGTGAAGCATTCACAAGATGTTACTATAATGTTGAAAATTAAGACCTACCTTGATTTCCTGTTGTTCCTTCAAGATATCTAGCTCTACTCAAACTACTTCTACTAAACAGGACTTAAGGATATCACCTGTGATAGAGCAACAATAAGTGATAGACATTGTTTAATAATTCCATAAAAAGAAGTGTATTATCTGCTCAACATATACATTGCATTATGCAATAAATTAGCATTATGCATAAACATTCTCAATTTTCTAAGGAGCAATGTATTCACCCTTTTCCAACTTTAATATATTATTCTTTCTATCCTCAATATGCATTTATAACATTCTACCTGGAAGACAAGCAATGCGCATAAAATTATATGTTCTAATTTCAAAAATGGACATATTAATTTTTCGAACAATATAACTACATCATTGTACTATTTTATATATATCGGTGGGGTGGGAACAATTTTTTTAGTATCTCAAATTAAAATATCTATTATTGTCTCTCCTAATCATGGCAAATAGATTTTACCTTTCAATAATCTTCAAGTAGCCTCCAGATGAGAATAATATAATATCAACAGTAATCATCCAACAGACATCATCAATTACCTCCTTCCTGGTAACTACTGCATCAGATAAATCATCATGGATAAAATCATAGCAATAAGAAGAAAAAAGTAAATATCAATAAACATATTCCTCAGTATAATATCCTTCAAAAATATTAGGAAATCTACCACATATCTCTACACAAGGATGATGCTTATCTTCTGACGTGTAACTCAATTCAAGAACATCCACAAGCTTTATCACTGAGATTCCAGCAACATATCTAGACAATTTTAAAGCCATGTTGCTCCTCACTATCTTCTGGACATTTACAAAATAAAAATATATGGAGTAATTAGTTGATGTTTCAAAAGATTCCTCTAAGTATAATGACTGTCCATAGTACATAATAAAAAAAATTATGAACCCTCAGCTTTTTCAGGATCACTATAGTTGACTTCATATGCTGCTCTGCTGTTCACTAATGAAGGACCACTTTCCTTACAGCAAACCTGAAGGTAGGACACGTTAAGTTCTTAGGAGGATATCCAAAGCTCTATCCATTATGATGCACAATTTAACAAAAACGAGTTTTGTTCTTAAAGAATTATGAATCTTATGTGGTACCCATTGGAAGTGCATATAAGCCTAAGTGATCAGTGTACAATCAAATTAAACTGAACAAGAACAAAGAACACTAACTTTCAACAGTCATCATCTAATAGCCGCACAGTGTCACAAACAATTTAAACTCAATAGCAGTTTCTTTAGTAATCTTTACATTTACTGCCGGGCTACAAATGCAATAAAGGAGCAAGAACCACACAAAAAAAAGTTGAAACACACTTTCTCAAATTCAACATGGGAATGTGCAATTCATATACCTTCTCATTTGCACCACGATAGGATGACTTTGTAAGCAGAAAAAGAAATAGAATCCACAAGCTGCAAATTATAGTACACTATGCTCAAAGAATTAATGTGTGAAGGAAATGTCAACTTACCTCCGTAGTAATGTATGATCTATGACCCATTTGAAACATTTTTGTTGTGTATCCTTTCTTGAACAATTCACTCTAAAAGAAAACACTAAAAGAAAAATATCTCTAAAATAGAATTACCTAGAACACTCTGGTGAAGATCATAGATATCCCTCTTTCGAATATATATGAAATGAAGATGATAATAGGCAATACAATTGCATATATTTGTTTCATCAGAGAAATCTATTAAAAAAATACTAGATATTCGGTGATTTGATTAGAAAAAATTTCACTTTTTGAAAAGTGCAAGCACAGTATAATCAACACCTCGTTCACACTCCTAATTCATCGTCTTAGGCAGTTGTATTGTAGAAAAGGAATACTCACAGGAATGGGCCACGCTGGTACTGTTTCATCTTTCATAGGATATTTTAGATCAATCATCATATCCTTCTTAACAAATCGATGAAATAAAGCTATGAAATTAACAACTATATATATATATATATACAAGTAGCAGTAATATAAGTCAGTTATGCGTGTTAAATATTACAACTGATAAACCATGACATAATAGTATGTCCACATCCGCGCTTAATTTCTTTTATTTTGTTCTGTATCATATAAATCCAAATATTAATATGTGTTGTCACAAAATAAGAACAAATAAGCACTTTGATTCAAATCACATAGAATAATTTTTAGAAATGGGAATACGGCGGCAAGAAATATCTACGACAACAACATCATACATAGAATAGTCCCACAAAATGGAGTATCGAAAAGGTAGAGTGTACACAATCTTAGGTAAAGTGTACGCAATCTTTACTCCTATCTCAGAGGTTGTGAGCTTTATTCTGGAACCTCAGCTCAAGGAAAATAGTCCTAAGCAGTTTAGATAAAAGAATAGGGAGTACAAAAAAATATCAGATAAGTACGCAAAGAACCAAATACTAAGGGAAAAAAACTACAACAAAATAATTCAAAATTTAGGTAAAAGAAAGAAGAGATAGTAAAATAATCCGAAAGACAAGAAACAAAAATGTTACATTAACAAATCTCAAACAAATCTTGACATTTACTACAAAACTCAAGTATAACAGCATAGTAAAAGATACTATGAATTGTATTTCAAAACCATGTACAAAATCAGTATATAATTGATATATAAATATGAAATATAATTAATATTGTTTTGTTCAAGATTAACAACACAATACAAGAAAGATTTGCAGATCAATTCCACTATTTTAGTACATACAAAACCACATGCAAAAATAAATCAACATGGATGATAACCAATCTATTCAAAACACGGAAAGTCATAACAATACCAACAAAGCAACCCCCAATTAACAGCACATTAGACCAATTTTGACATAAATTACATAATATCAACAATAGATTCATCAATACATCAATAGAAAAGTATAACACATGCCTGAAGAATTAGTATACACACCAAATTTTGGTAATTTAATCATGTCATTCCAACTTATAATAATCATTTTCAGCTGCATCAAGCTCAGATCTCATTTGCATGTTCAAATCGAAAAATGAAAACAAATAATAAGGAAGAAAAAGGGCTTATTCGATACTACTAATACCACAATAACAGGGACATAATATATAGATCGAAAATCTATCTATCATTTGCCCGATATCTAACAATAAATTATTTCAAATTAGTCAACCAATATACAAATAATAAAAACTTAGCTAACGTAAACTAATAATTACTCACACAAAATCTGGGGTTAGTGAATAACAACTTTTATTGAAAATATTAATTTAAATATAGCAAAAATAACAAAATACACAGACCCATTTACAACAACATACCTAGTATAGACCCATTTCGATTTAATAATTGAAAAACATATTTAAGCTAAGTTTTTTACCTTCAAATTTGAAATATTACCAAGTTAGTTGCAGACGAAAATGAGATTTTAATACAATCAGCAGATCTGATTAAGGATGTTACATATACAATCCATATAATGAAGTTAAAGAACCAAATTAGATAATTGAAAGAAGATGCATGCCTCAATATTTACAGAAGAAGAAAATTTTATCTTAATAATGGTATAGAAATTAATATGAACAAGCATCTGCCATTTCTTTTTATCGACATCAAGAAAATAAAGATGGAGGTAATAGAATAGTGACTTTTCAGACAAAAAACATCAATACCAAATGTTTCCTATTCTAGATACATCCAGGTATTTATTTTATTGTTTAGAAAAAGGGACTATTATTTAATGGGCTGGATCATTATTATGAATTCACTTGGGCTAATATTTAATGAGCTGAATAATTAATATGAATTAACTAGGCCTGATATTTATGGGCTGGATGTTTTCTATTAGTTTGGACCATCACTTTATTTAGGGAAACTAATTTAATAAATTCAATTAATTAAGAAAACATAAAATAAATTTGTATTTAATTTATTACTTAATATTAATGATAGTATATTGCTTGAAACTACATGTGCCTATACATTTGCATCAGTCAATTTATTTTGATATTATGAATTTTTGTTAGTTTAATTTTAGAAAAATTCAATATGTTAAATCAATAATCAAATTAATAAATTATTTTATCTATTTATTAATACTTAACAATTTGGATGACATTTAATTAATAATATAATATTCATATATAATATAATATCAATTTATCTAAAATTTTGAATCATAGTTTAACCAAAAATCATAAATGATGAATTTTAATTTTAGATATCTAAAAATATGAAAAGATTGATAATAATTTGAGTTGTTTTGTAAAAATTATATAAACATTAAGATAAATATATATTAATAAGTATATGAATATGTATATGCATTATAATAAAATGAACATTCACATTTTTATGATATACAATTTCTTGATAGATTCATTTTTTGCACTCTCTTACATACACTTTTTAAAAAAAAATTATGTTATTTATGGTATTATAATTCTATTCATTTAAAAATTAAAAATAAAAACTTTATTTATTTAATTCATAGAATTATAATATTAATTTAATACGTACATGATTCATGCATCGCGCGGATAAATTTACTAGTTTAACTTAATAATGAAGGAAATGACCAACAAATTGGTCTTTTAAGGGCCCTATTTTGAATGCCTTTTTTACTGCATTTTTTACCACAAGTTGATCAAATTAGTCCAAGTAGGTAATGCATCTACTTAAGGAGTTCAAGTAGCTCAAAGGTCAAAAGTAGGTGATGAAACTGATTGTTTTCTTCATGTGTAAAATGGGATATTTAACTTATTGGGCGTTTGGAAAAGATTTTGGTGTTGTCTACCTAGTCTCTTCCCCATTTATTTCACTTAGTTTGGACCTTAAATTAGGCCATTAATATTTAATCGGATTCATTATCCTTGACTACATTAACTTGGTCCATTTAGCTCATGCAGATCTAAATACCTTAAACTTATGTATACTTGATCACTTAAAATCTTAGACTCAAATGCCTAATTATGATCCCAACTTTAAATGCTCTCATCAATGGTAACTTGATCGTACCACATTTAAATGTATGGGTGGTTCCTTTAACCTATCTTACCACAAAGAATACAGAGTCCATTACCCACTAGCCATTAGATTATTCTTTATGAAATCTCAACACATCAATAGGATAAGCAATGTTATCCATAGTAGTAGGAAAGTAGACATAGTACTATTGTCCAAGTTTTGCACTGATGACTCCAAAAAAAAACATTCATCATTGGCAAATACATTACCCATTTCATACAAACAAACTTTTTTCCTGATGGACACGGAGAACCGTACATATTTCAACAATCTCTTCTAGAGGAGCCAATCTATCAGGAGCCAACGAAGTGTTGTACTTGACATTGAAATGATTTTTGCAAATAGAAGAAATAATAGTAGTGATGTATTAAAAGTCTATGAATCCATATTGTTGACTAGACATTTCAACTTCATTACCCTTTCGGAATGGTTTTGTTATCTTTTTTTTTTCTTGAATGCTATTTTCCTTATTGACTTTCACATTATATCTATTCTTGATTGGTGGTATTACTCAGCATGATTTATTTTTTCATTGATTCAAGTCATTGAAAAAGTCTATTGGATATCAATTCAATTGAATGAAAAAAAGTGAGGAACTCAGAGGCTTTTGCTAATGAATTTATAGGAACGAAATTAGTCAAATTACAAAAAATTTAAAATATCAGTACTAGAATTATTACATAGTCTCTTTTAAATTTAGAAAGTAAAATAAGCCAATCAGACAAGGAAAATTAAAAAGAAAAATTTCTAGCCATTTTAGGAAAGCAAAAAAACAATTAAGACAATAATTTCCATTTAGATCCTACTCATTTAAGGGAAACCTAATTTTGTTCGTATAAATTCATTAGAAAAATCACCTACCTTCCTCACCTTTTTTCATTCAATTCAATTAATAGCCAGTAGAGTTTTTCAATGACTTCAATAGTACAAATATAAATCGTTCGGAGGAACACCATCAATCAAGAAATTATATGATGTGAAAGTCAATAAGAAAAATAGCATTCAAGAAAGAAGAGATAAGAAAACCATTCCAAAAAGGTGATGAAGTTGAAGTGTTCAATCAACAATATGAATTCATAGGTTCTTACTACACCAAAACTATTAATTCTTTTTTTGACATAGATCAATACAGTGTCAAGTACTAGACTATGTTGACTTATGATAGATCCGCTCCACTAGAATAGATTGTTGAAAGCTATGAGGTTCACCCTGTCCATCCTGGTCTACCTTAAACAATGTTAGACAAAGAATTTTACGGGTACGAAATGGTCAATGTATTTCCCAATGATTGATGGTGGTTTGAGGCCATCACATGAAATATTGGAAAAGAGTACTATGTCTACTTCTGTACTACAGAAGATAACTTTGCTTATCCTGTGTTGAGATTTCATCAAGAATGATCTTATAGCAAGTGGGTATTACTGTAATGTGATATATCTGTCCCTTAATTATTCTCTTTTTCTAATTATAGAAATCACTTAAGTCAAGTCTAGAAATGTTATATATGATGATAAAGATTATGATATGATGTATCAAGCTTCTATTGAGGAAATAGTTGAATAAAATGTAATGAGAAACGAGAACATGTTTATGTTAGTTTTTTTAGCCTTTAATAGTTTAATGTTTTCAATATGACTTCCTTGCTAGCGCCATATGCTTCTTTGATACACTTTTAAATAGTCCTTAGTATCAATTTTTACAATAATTAGTATTGTGATTAATAAGAAGCATGATTAAAGTGTGGTATATGGCAATAAAAAATGTTATTGGAGCCTGTAGTTGCTGCAAGGTTCATAAGTTTAATTTGTTCAGTTTTATTTTATCTCTGAGAACTAAACATATTCATTAGTAACTTTGAGACTCTCTCCGCTCACTATTATTTGTCCACTATTCTAAAGTTTATTTTCATTTTTACTTGCCAATTTTAATATATCAAGAAAAAATAATTACCTTTTCATGCTTTACTTTTAGCCTTAATTACTTATTCTCCGATCATTTTCCAACAGATAATACTAAATATCAACTATAAGAATAGCGTGCTAAAATCATCATGTCAATTATTATTTTCTTAATGGACGTGCCAAATGCAAATGTGAAAAGTAAAAGTGAACAGAGGAATATCTATAAGTTGATATACATATGTGAATAATATTGAAAAACAACATCAGAAATAGGCACATTGAACTGGTATATATTTAATATTACTCCTCATGTTTAATTTTCAATTAGATCGATCTTTTTAATTTTCACGTAAAGAGGAGCTCAAGAAATAAAAGAAAATAGATCTTTGTAACTTGAGTTATTTCCTTTACTTCATTAATTTTACCAATAAGGATGTGGTAAGTACTCCTTCACCCTTAATCAGAGTCTCGGATTCTACTTCCCCTGGGAACGAAGTTTCCTTAGTTAGGTAGCTCTTTACCCCCAAGGTGGGACTTCGTACTGCGATATTATATTTAGTTGGACTCCAATGCGCATACCAAATAACGTATGTGAAACAAAAAAAAAATAGAACTTTAGTTTATCTTCGGTAGACGATGGTTAATTAATCTAACTAAAATTTGTAAAATCAACTGTAAGTTTTGTAGTTTAGTCAAGATCTTGTCCTACATGAAATAAAGAATAAAATATTAATACTACATGGCATGTCAAAAAAGAATCGAGTGAGAGAATGAGGTTTTTGTCATACATAAAATTATAGTTAAGTGACCTTATAGGAAAAAAATTCTGAAGTGACTTTTGTCAAATCTTCTGAATACTTGGATAACCATATACGGAAGAAAATTTAAAAATGAGTTTAGTTGGATCATGTCAATACTTGGATGACTATATAAGGAAGAAAATTTAAAAGTGACTTTAGTCGGATGTCACGCCTTATATCCTATCGAGACACACATACACTTATAAGGAAGAAACTTTAAAAGTGACTTTAGTCGGATGTCATGCCTTATATCCCATTTAGATGCATAGACATCCAATTCCCTAAAGGTTCGAGAGAACCAACTTATAACTTGTTTTATAATCTTTGAGATTGTTATTTTGGTTGTCATAACATTGTTGAGCTTAGGAGTTGTGCACCGGTAGAAGAAGACATGTGAACTATATGATTGAGGAGGAACCAACAATGAAACAGAAAATAAATGTTCTAATGTTGCAATTCTTAGCAACTTAAATGACACAAGTACCTCATCGTTAGGCATAAAACATTTTTCCATATGAGCAATGCAGACATGTGACAAGTAAGGACATGAGGACATGTATCAAATGAGTCCTTAAGGTGTATAACTAGTGAAGGAGTGTTCTTATGTTAGCATTTAGCAATTGTAGCAGATTCAAGTGTAGAAATTTAGACTTTTCAAATGGTGGAATATGTACATACCAAGTGCAGATATGCAACTCCTCAACTAAAGAGGTTTGAACTATACAATAAATACTTACTAGGTGATAACAATACACGAAATGAGAACTATTGTGGCACATGATTCCATTGAACAAATACGCATCCCAAGAAAGGACATATAACTATATATTGCATAGGTAAGGTCTCGATAAGGTCACCATATAACCAAACATGATGGGAGTGATATCCAAATAAAGGAGCATGTTAACATATGAGCCAAAAGATGTATATAATAAATTAAACAATTAAAAGCAATTTTGTACAGATTGTCTATCAAACATGTGACACTCTTTACATGTGTGATTGGAGATGTTATTGACTCATATAAGAGAAACATGTGACACTTTGATACATTTTTAAACCACGTGCAGTAAAAAAAAGGGCCATTAACTACAATGGAATACACCATCACAATGTTTCTTTTACCATGAAAATGTCTTGGTCGCTCACTTTGTTGGCACACAAGTATAAGACTTCATGCCAAATAATACGAACTAGAGTAGCCTTACATATCTTGTTGTACAACTCAAATATTACAATGAATTAGCCCTCTTTACTTTAAGGTCTTAATCTACTTTATAAGTACATAACGAAGCTAATATTGTCATCTAATCACATTGTAATCCTTGAGAAACAGTAGCTAACCACTTCATGGGCAGTAAGACTTTTCAACCCCTCAAACACTTGGTGTATCACCACACCTTCATTCTATAATTTAGTATAACTCCACCTAATCATTTTATAAGGTCAAACACAACCTCCAACTGCAATACATATAGACATCACCTAAGCAGTCCCAAAATCCTTCAAGACAAATATATTGAACTCATAGCTTTCGATCACCATCTTATGAGTTCCTAACAACAATATATATATAAAATCCTCCATAAAGACTTATACATAAAGAGGAACAAAATTGGGGCAGTAACCTTATTTTTATTTCTGAAATTTGGTTTCTTAAATTTTACTCCATCAAGACTCTAAGTTTTCCTGCAAGTTGAATCAAATATTTCCAGAAATTTCTTAGATACTAAAGAGAAATGGACAATCTTGGAAACAAGGGATTTTCCTACACTCCAAATAAAAATAACTTGATTTCCCTAACTTCCCAGGATAGAATTAAAGAAAAATCATAGTTATTTTTACTTACCTTGTCCGAAAATGTGGAGGGTTTATAAAAGAACCCTAGGAGAAAATTAGGAAGTTCTACTAAGCCTTGACAGGAAGAGAAATAACTTGAGAGAGAAATTCTAATTTATTTAACTTAATAATGAAGGAAATAACCAGCAAATTGGTCTTTTAAGGGTCCTATTTAGGATGCATTTTTTGTTGCTTTTTGGATCACAAATTGCTCAAATTGATCCAAGTAGGTGATGCACCTACATAAGGAGTTCAAGAAAATCAAAGGTCAAAGTAAGAAAGAGATCACCTGATATTATTCATGTCTAAAATAGGTCTTTAACTTATTGGGCTTTGGGGGATAGATAAAGTAGCATACTTAAGTATTAAATTACAAACAATAACAACACTTTTATCAAATTATATTTTATAGCATATTATTTGTATGTATTTGTATTTTGTAGCAACAATTTGCAAAAATACAAAATACATATCGATCATAAGGGCAATAAAAATTATATGTATTTATATTTTTGTAGCAACAGTTTGCAAAAATACAAAATACAACTTGTTATATTATGTAATTATGAAACTGCTGATATGAAACTCATAATTAAGGAGATAAGTATTCTATTTCTGAATTTTGCCCTTTATTTTACTTAGTTTGGGCCTTAAATTAGTCCATTAATATAGTCCTTATTCTGATCCATTAGTCTTGCCTCCATAAACTTGGTCCATATAGCTCAAGTAAGTGACTCTCTCCTACTGGCTTAAATAAGTCAAGCAGGCACCTTAATGTTTTGTTCCATTTGCAGATCTAAGTCCCTTTAATTTAACATTAAAGTTATGTATACCTAATCACTTAAAATTTTAGACAAAAATGTCTATTTATGATCCCGAGTTCACATACTCTCATCGACGATAACTTGATCTTACCACGTTTAAATGTCTGGGCAGTTCCTTCAACCTATCTTACCACATAGGATATAGAGTCCATTACCCACTTTCTATTAGATCATTCTTGATGAAATCTCAACACATCAGGAGGATAAGTAATGTTATCCATAATAGTCGGAAAGTAGACATAGTACTCTTGTCAAATTTTTCCACTGATGACTCCCAACCACCAACCATTATTGGAAGTACATTACCCATTTCATACAAACAAACTTTTTTTCTGACATTGTTTCGGGTAGATCAGAACAGACATGGAAAACATTATAGATTTCAACAATCTCTTGTAGTGGAGCAAATCTATCATCAGTCAACGAAGTGTTGTTATTGACTCTAAAATGATCAGTACAAACATAAGAAATAATAGTTGTTGTATAGTAAGAGCCTATGAATCCATTTTGTTGAAGAGCCTCAATTTCATCGCCTTTTTGGAATGGTTTTGTTATCCCTTTTTTATTGAACGCTATTTTCCTCATTGACTTTGGCATCATATCAATACTTGATTGGTGGTGTTACTCTGAATGATTTATTTCTGCATTGATTTAAGTCATTGAAAAAGTCTACTGAATATCAATTCAATTGAATTATAAAAACTGATGAACTCAGGGGCTTTTTCTAATGAATTTATAGAAATGTAATTAGTCAAATCACGAAAAAATTTCAAAGATCACCACTAGGATTGTTATACAATTACTTTTAAATTAAGAAAGTAAAATAAGTCAATCAAACAAGGAAAATTGAAAATTTTATTTCATAGTCATTTAAGGAAAGCCAAAAAAATTAGGACAATAATTTTCATTCACATCTTACTCATTTAAGGGATACCTAATTCCGTTTATATAAATTCATTAGAAAAAGCCTCTAAGTTCCTGATTTTTTTCATTCAATTCAACTACTATCCAGTAGATTTTTTCGTCTCAATCAGTGCAATAATTAGTCTTTCAGAGGAACACCACCAATCCAGAACTGATATAATTAAAAGTCAATAAGAAAAATAGCATTCAACAAAGAAGAGATAAGAAAACCATCCAAAAGTTTGATGAAGCTGAAGTGGTCAGTGACCTATATGGATTCGTAGGTTCATACTACATCACACCCATTATTTCTTCTATTAGCATAGATTATTATAGTGTAAAGTACAAGACTCCATTGACTTATGATAGATCCGCTCCACTAGAATAGATTGTTGAAATCTGTGAGATTCACCCTTTCTATCCCAATCTACCTTAAACAATTTCAGAAAAAGAATTTTGTTTGTACGAAATGGTTAATGTATTTGCCAATGATGAATAGTGGTTTTGAGTCATCACTTGAAATATTGGGAAAAGAGTACTATGCCTACTTTCCTATTATTGCAGATAACTTTGTTTATCCTCCTGATGTGTTGAGACTTCATCAAGAATGATCTTATGGCAAGTGTGTATTACTGTAATGTGATATGTCTGTCACTTAATTATTCTTTTTTTCTAATTATAGAAATCACTCAAGTTTAGTTGGGAAATGTTATGTATGATAATAAAGATTATGAAATGTTGTATCAAGCATCTATTGAGGAAGTAGTTGATTAAAATACTATGAGAAACGAGAACACTTATTTATTAGATTTTTCAGCCTTTAATAGTTTATTGTTTTCGATGTGACTTCCTTTCTAGCACCATATGTTTCTTTGATACGTTTTTAAATAGTTCTTAGTATCAGATTTTACAATAATTAGTATTGTGATAAATAAGAAGCAATATTTAAGTGTAGTATATGCCAATAACAAATGTTATTGGAGTCTGTAGTTGCTGCAATGTTCATAAGTTTAATCTATTCAGTTTTATTTCATCTCTAGAGAATTAAACATATTTATTCGTAACTTTGAGAAATGAGAGGTAGTACTCTCTCCGTTCAATTTTATTTGTCCACTATTCTAAAGTAGATTTTCACTTTTACTTGCCACTTCAAATATATCAAGAAAAGATAATTATTTTTCATGCTTTACTCTTAGCATTAATAACGTATTCTCCAAATCATTTTCCAACAGATAATACTAAACATCATAAATAAGAATAGTGTGCTACAATTATCACGTCAATTATTGTTTTCTCAATGGGTATGCCAAATGCAAATGTGACAATTATAAGTGAACAGAGAATATCTATAAGTTGATATTCATATGTGAATTGAAAAACAACATCCGAAACAAGAACATTGAACCGGTATATTCAATATTACTCCTCGTGTTGAATTTTCAGTTGGATCTAACTTTTTGATTTTCATGAAAAGAGGAGCTCGAAAAATAAAAGAAAATGGATCTTTCTAACTAGTGTTATTGCCTTTATTTCAATAATTTTAAAATAGAAATTTACCAATAAAGATTGTGGGTAAGTACTCTTTCATCCTTAATCAGAGTCTCAAATTCTAGTCCTCCTGGGAACGAAGTTGCCTTAGTTAGGTAGCTCTTTACCCCCAATGTGAGACTTCATACTGTGAACTCAGATTTAGTTGATCTCCAATGCGGGTTTAGAATAAAAAAATCTGCAACAAAACGAATAAAATAGAACTTAGTTTATCTTTAATAGACTATGGTTAATTAATCTAACTAAAATTTGTGAACATCCACTGTAGCTAAGTTTTATAGTTTAGTCAAGATCTTGTCCTACATGAAATAAAAGATAAAATATTAATATGACATGGCATGTCAACTAAGAATCTAGAGAGTAAAAGAGGTTTTGGTAATACATAAAATTATAATTGAGTGACCTTATAGGAGAAAAATCTAAAGTGACTTTTGCCGGATCTTCTCAATACTTGGATAACCCTATAAGAAAGAAAATTCAAAAGTGAGTTTAGTCGGATCATCACAACACTTGGATGATTATCTAAGGAAGAAAATTTAAAAGTGACTTTAGTCGGATGTCACACCTTATATCACATCGACATGCAAAAACACCCGATTCCCTAGAGGCTCGAGAGAACCAACTTATACCTTGTTTCATAATCTTTGAGATTGTTCTTTTGGTCGTCATAACATTCTTGAGCTAAGGAGCTATGGACCAGTAGAAGGAGATATGAACTATATGATTGAAGAAGCAACAATGAAATAGGAAATAAATGTTCTGATGTTGCAATAATTAGGAAATTTAATGACAGAATATACCTAATCCCTAGGCATAAAACAGTTTCACAAATGATCAATGAAGACATATGAAAAGTAAGGACATGAGGACACGTATCAAATAGGCCATTAAAGAGTATAACAAGGGAAGAAGTGGTCTTATGTAGTACATAGAAATTGTGGCAGATTCAAGTAGAGAAATTTAGACATTTCAAATTGTGGAATATGTGCATACCTAGTGGAGACATGCAACTTCTCAACGAATGAGGTTTGAACTGTACAATAAATACATACTAGTTGATAATAATACACGAACATGAGAACTATTGTGGCACAAGATTCCAGTTAGGAACAAATATGCAGTAAGGACATATAACCATATATTGAATCGATAGGGTCTCAATAAGGTCAACTTATAACCAAACATGATGGGAGTGATACCCAAATAAAGGAGCATGTTAACATGTCAGCCAAAATACGTATATGATCAATTAGACAGTTGAAGCAATTTTGGACAGATTGTATATCCAACATGTGACACTTTATACATGTGTAATCGGGAATCTTATTGACTCATATAAGAGTAACATGTGACACTTCAACAAATTTTTAAATTACATGCAGTAAACAAAAAGGGCCATTAACTAAAATGGGATTACACCATCACAATGTTTCTATTACCATGAAAATTGCCTAGGTCGCTCACTTTGTTGGCACACAAGTATATGACTTTATACAAAAGAATGTGAACTAGTGTAGCCATACATACCTTGCTGTGCAATCCAAATATTACAATGAATTATCCCTCTTTCCTTTAAGGTTTTAATATACATTATAAGTGCATAATGGAGCTAATATTATATTTTAATCACAATGTAATTCTTGAAAAACAGTAGCTAACCACTTGACGGACAGTAAGACTATTTAGTCAATCAAACACTTGGTGTATTACCACATTCTCCTTCTATACTTTAATATAACTCCACTTAACCATTCTACAAGATCAAAAACTACCACCAAAAACAATACATATAGACATCACCTAAGCAGTCCCCAAATCCTTCATCACAATATAATATATTGAACTTACAGATTTTGATCACCTTCTGATGAGTTCTTAACCACAATATATATAATATCCTCCATCAAGAACTATACATAAAGAGGAACAAAATTGGGGCAGTAACCTTACCTATATTTCTAGAATTTGCTTTTTTAAATTGTACTCTATCATGACTCTAAGTTTTCCTTCAGGTTGAACCAAATACTACAAGAAATTTCTTAGTTAGTAAGGAGAAATGGACAAGCTTGGCAACAAGGGGTTGTATTACATTTCAAACAATAATAACTTGATTCTCATAACTGCCCATGATATAATAAAAGATAAACCATTGTTATTTTCACTTACCTTGGCAGGAAATGCGGAGGGTTTCTAAAAGAACCCTTAGAGAAAATTAGGTTGTTGCACTGAGCCTTTAGAGAAGGAGAAATAAATTGAGAGAGAAAATCTAATTTATTTAACTCAATAATGAAGGAAATGACCAACAAATTGTTCTTTTAAGGGCTCTATTTTGAATGCATTTTTTAGCTGCATTTTGGATCTCAAATTGATCCAAGTAGGTGATGAACCTTCATATAGAGTCAAGAAGCTCAAAGGTCAAAGTAGGTGATGCGCCTGGTTACTTTATTCATGTCTAAAATAGGTATTTAACTTATTGGGCTTCTTGGACAGATTTTGGTGTTGGGCTGCCTACTCTCTTCCCCATTTATTTTACCTAGTTTGGACTTTAAATTAGTCCATTAATATAGGCCTTAATATGATACATTATCCTAGGCTCCATTAAGTTGGTCTATATAGCTTAAGTAAGTGACTGACCTACTAGCTTAAGTAAGTCAAGCAAACACATTAATATTTTTTCACCATTTGCAAATTTAAATCCCTTTAATTGAATATTAAGCTTATGTATACTTGATCACGTAAAATTTTATACTCAAATGCCTACTTATGATCCCAAGTTTAAATACTCTCACTGACGGTAACTTGATCGCACCACGTTTAAATGTATGGGCAGTTCCTTAAACCTATCTTACACCCACTTGCCATTAGATCATTCTTGATAAAATCTCAACACATCAAGAGGATAAGCAATGTTACCCGCATTAGTAGGAAAGTGTCATAGTACTCTTGTCCAATTTTTCCATAGATGACTCCAAACCACCATCCATCATTGGAAAATACATTACCCATTCCATACAAACAAACTCTTTTTCTGTCAATTATTCGGATAGATCAGGATGGACATGGCGAAACTACAAATTTCAACAATCTCTTCTAGTGGAGCGAATCTATTATCAGTCAACGAAGTGTTGTACTTGACACTAAAATGATCTGTCCAAACATAAGAAATAATAGTTGTGGTGTAGTAAGAGCCTACGAATCCATATTGTTGACTAGCCACTACAATTTTATCACCCTTTTAGAATGGTATTGTTATCTCTTTTTTCTTGAAAGTTGTTTTCCTTATTGACTTTGACATCATAATAAATATTGAATGGTGATGTTACTCTGAATGATTTATTTTTGCATTGATTCTAGTAATTGAAAAAATCTACTGGATATCAATTCGATTGAATGAAAAAAAAAGTGAGGAACTCAAGGGCTTTTTCTAATGAATTTATATGAACGAAATTAGTCAAATCACGAAAAAATTTAAAAAATCACCACAAGGATTGTTACATAGTCCCTTTCAAATTGGGAAAGTAAAATAAGCCAACTAGACAAGGAAAATTGAAATTTTTATTTTCTAGTCATTTATGAAAAGAGAAAAAATTTGGACAATAATTTCCATTCAGATCTTACTCATTTAAGGGAAACCCAATTCCATTCCTATAAATTTATTAGAAAAAGCCCCTAAGTTCCTCACTTTTTTTCTCATTCAATTAAATTAATATCCAGTAGAATTTTTCACTAACTTCACTTAGTGCAACAATAAGTCATTCAGAGGAACACCACCATTCAAGAACTGTTATAATTAAAAGTCAATACGAAAAATAGCATTCAAGAAAGAAGAGATAAGAAAACCATCCCAAAAGTTTAATGAAGTTGAAGTGGTCAGTCAACTATATGGATTCACAAGTTTTTACTACACCACAACTATTATTTCTTCTTTTGACATAGATCATTATAGTGTCAAGTACAAGACTCCGTTGACTTATGATAGATCCGCTCCACTAGAATAAATTGTTGAAATCTATGAGGTTCACCCTGTCCATCCTGATCTTCCTTAAACAATGTCAGAAAAGGAATTTTATTTGTACGAAATAGTTAATGTATTTCCCAATGATGGATGGCGGTTTGGAGTCACTGAAAATATTGGAAAAGAGATTATGTCTACTTTCCTACTATTGCCGATAACTTTCTTTATCCTCCTGATGTGTCAAGATTTCATCAAGAATGATTTTATTGTGAGTGGGTATTACTGTACTGTGATATGTCTGTCACTTAATTATTCTCTTTTACAACTTATAGAAATCACTCAAGTTTTGTTGGGAAATATTGTGTATGATAATAAAGATTAGGAAATGTGTATCAAGCATCTGTTGAGGGAGTAGTTGATTAAAATATTATGAGGAACAAGAACATTTATTTATTACTTTTTTAAGTATTTAATAGTTTATTGTTTTCAATATGACTTCTTTGCTAGCTCTATATGTTTCTTTGATACTTTTTAAAATAGTCCTTATTATAAAATTTTACAATAATTAGTATTGTGATAAGTAAGAAGTATTAATTAAGTGTAGTATATGCCAATAACAAATGTTATTGGGTCTGTAATTGCTGCAAAGTTTATACGTTTAATCTGTTTAGTTTTATTTCATCTCTAGAGAATTAAACATATTCATTTGTAACTTTAAGAAATGAGAGGTAGTACTCACTCCATTCATTTTTACTAGTCCACTATTCTAAAGTATAGTTTCACTTTTACTTGCCACTCTTTATATATCAAGAAAAGATAATTAATTTTTCATGCTTTACTCTTAACATTACTTATTCTCCAAATCATTTTCCAACAGATAATACTAAGCATCAACTATAAGAATAGTGTTCTAAAATCATCATGTTAATTATGATTTTCTCTATGGTTGTGCTGAATACAAATGTGATAGTTGAAAGTGAACGGAGAATATCTATAAATTCATATGTATACGCGAATAATATTGAAAACAACATCAGAAACAAGAACATTGAACTGATATAAATTTTCAGTTGTCTCTAACTTTTTGATTTTCACGAAAAGAGAAGCTCGGGAAATAAAGGAAAATAGATGTTTCTAACTCATGTTATTGCCTTTACTTCAATAATTTTAAAATAGAAATTTACCAATGAGGATTGTGGTAAGTACTCCATCCTTAATCAGAGTCTTGGATTCTAATCCTCCTGGGAACGAAGTTGCCTTAGTTAAGTAGCTCTTTACTCCCAATGTAGGACTTCGTACTGCAAATTCGGATTTAGTTGGGTTTCAATGCGGGTATTGAATCAATGAGTGTGAAACAAAAAGAGTAAAATAGAACTTTAGTTTATCTTCAATAGACTATGGTAAATTAATCTAACAAAAATTTGCAAACATCCACTGTGAGTAAGTTTTATAGTTTAGTCAAGATCTTGTCCTACATGAAACAAAAAAAAATATTAATATGACATGGCATGTCAACTTAAAATCTAGAGAGCGAAAGAGGATTTGGTAATACATAAAATTATAGTTGAATGACCTTATAGGACTTTTGTCAGATCTTCTCAATAACTATATAAGGAAGAAAATTCAAATGTGAGTTTAGTCGGCTCATGTAAACACTTGAATGTCTATATAAGGAAGAAAATTTAAAAGTGACTTTAGCGGATGTCACGCCTTATGTCCCATCGAGACGCACAGACACCCGATTCCCTAAAACTCGAGAGAACAAACCTATATCCATTTCTTAATCTTTGATATTGTTCTTTTGGTAGTCATAACATTATTGAGCTTAGGGGATATGGACCAGTAGAAGGAGATATGTGAACTAGATGATTGAAGAAGCAACAATGAAATAGGAAATAAATGTTCTGATGTTGCAATTCTTAGGAACTTTAATGACAGAAAGTACCTAATCCTCAGGCATAAAAGATTTTCACAAATGAGCAATAAAGACCCTTGACAAGTGAGGACATGATGACACGTATCAAATGGGCCATTAAGGTGTTTAACTAGTGAATAAATGGTCTTATGTGGCATATAGAAGCTGTGGCAGATTCAAGTGTAGAAATTTTGATGTTTCAAATGGTGGACTATGTGCATACCTAGTGGAGACATGCAACTCCTCAACTAAAGAGGTTTGTACTGTACAATAAATACATACAAGGTGATAACAGTACACGAACATGAGAACTATTGAGGCACGAGATTCCAATTAGGAACAAATATGCATCCCAAGTAAGGACATATAACTATATATTGAATTGGTAGGGTCTCAATAAGGTCACCTTATAACCAAACATGATGGGATTGATACCTAAATAAAAGAGCATGTTAACATGTGAGCGAAAATATGTATATGATCAATTAGACTATTGAAGCAATTTTGGAAAGATTGTATATCCAGCATGTGACACTCTATACATGTGCAATCAAGAATCTAATCGACTCATATAAGGAAAACATGGGACACTTTAATACATTTTTCAACCAAATGCAATAAACAAAATGGGCCATTAACAACAATGGGTTTACACAATCACAATGTTTATTTTACCATGAAAATTGTCTAGGTCACTCACTTTGTTGGCACACATATATAAGACTTCATGCTAAAGAATACGAACTAGAGTAGTCGTACATACCTTGCTATGCCACCCAAATATTCCAACGAATTATTCCTCTTTCCTTTAAGATTTTAATCTACATTATAATTGAATAATGGAGCAAATATTGTAATCTAATCACAATGCAATCCTTGTGAAATTGTAGCTAACCACTTGACGGACAGTAAGACTATTCAACCCCTCAATAACTTGGTGTATCACAACACCCTCCTTCTATACTTAAATATAACTCCACTTAACCATTTTACAAGGTCAAACACTGCTACCAACATCAATACATGTAGACATCACCCAAGAAGTCCTAAATTCCTTCTGAATAATATAATATATTGAACTCACAGCTTTCTAACAACAATATATATAAAATCCTCCATCAAGACCTATACATAAAGAGAAACAAAATTGGGGCAGTAACCTTACCTTTATTATCGGAATTCGCTTTCTTAAACTGTAGTCCTTAAAACTCTAAGTATTCCTTCAAGTTGAACTAAATACTACCAAAAATTTCTTAGATGGTAAAGAGAAATGGACATGCTTGGCAACAAGGGATTGTCCTACATTTTGAACAAATATAACTTGATTCCCATAACTTCCACGATAGAATTAAAGATAAAACATAGTTATTTTCACTTACCTTGGTAAGAAAAGAGGAGGGTTTCTAAATGAACCTTAGGAGAAAATTAGGTTGTTTTACCAAGCCTTGAGAGAAAGAGAAATAACTTGAGACAGAAAATCTAATTTATTTAAGTTGATAATGAAGGAAATGACCAGCAAATTGTTATTTTAAGGGCTCTATTTTGGATGCCTCTTTTAGGTGCATTTTGGACCACAAATTGGTCAAACTGTCCAAGTAGGTAATGCACCTACAGAAGGAGTTCGAATATCTCAAAGGTCAAAGTAGGTGATGCACCTGGTTGCATTTATTCATGCCTAAAATCGTTCTTTAACTTATTGGGCTTCTGGGACAGATTTTTGTGTTGGGTTGTCTACTGTCATGACCCGAACTAGGGCCTAGCCGTGATGGACATCCCGAACCATAAAGGCTCGGAACGCCCTTCTCTATCTAGTAATCATGCATAACATTCATATAATAAAATAAGATGCGGAAACATAATCTACTACGGAAACATGGTCAATTCTGAATTCAACATAAGTATAGAAATTGTAAATCAACTACATCTAAATAACATCTGTGAAATCTCTACTATATGAAAATCTGACAACTGTCTGAAACTAGCATAAGGCCCCCAGTAAACCAAAACTGAATTAAGTGACATAATCTGAAAAGATAGGCCTTCTGGAATAGAGAAGACTCACCATTGCACAATCTGGTCAGTTGTCTGAATTATCTACTGCTTATCTGGAACCCTAGACTGAGTCTTAGAACCTCAAAGGTAGGGGGAAGGAGGGTCAATACAGATGTACTGGTACGCAGAGCATATGAAAAATAATCATTTATAAATCAACATATATGAGAGCAATTTAAAACAGTTCATAAGTATATCATATAGTAAGAATTCACATGGGCATTTTAAAGACTCTATAAAAATCATCTCAACTCTGAGAAATCTGTGTTACTTCTGCGCTAGGTGGTATACCCTACAACTTTGAAAAATTCCATAGGATATATGGAAACTGCCATTAACTAGGCAGCGAAGACCCCAACCCAAGTGTGCTGCAAGCGTCAGAGTCTCTGAATCTAATACGCCACACGGCCTTCCCCAGCATACAATAATAATCTACCCGTATCGGCATATATGATTTCGGGATAAGAGTCTCGCGCCTTTTTTGGGTAACCACCTAACCCACTTTAAGCCCCTTTTTAAAACTCTATCAAAACATACAGTCTCTGAAAAAAACACTCTGAAAACATGCTCTGAAAACATACTCTGTTATGGCATAAATACATATGGTATCGTCATATCATTAAATTGCAAGTCACATCGCTGAGCCATTATTAGTCTATCATAAATCTCTATTTACAAGACACAAGTTTTGGGACCACCATTTCGATAATTCAATCGAAAGAAACTCATTCTCAAACCTCATGTAAATACATGCAAGAAACTCATCTTTGTCAAGCATTTCAATAGTACAAGGTAGTCATGTCAAAGTTCTTAATTCACATGCAATTCTTTCTCTTAAACACTAGAACACATTTATATCAAGAAATACCCTCTCAACAATTTCAAATCATGCTCAAATGCTATAATATTGCGAAAACATCTTTTAAATCACAAAATCATAATCTTTAATTCAATACATGAGAGTGAGTTCATAATTTATGCCCTCAACGATCTTAAATCTCAAATTCCATACATATATGTATACATGTAAATCAATTTAGGGGATAGGACTACAAGGTCAAAATAATAGTAACATTAAAACATTCGGAGTACGTAATTTAGAACATAGATTCCAAAGACCCTTTGAAATTCATTCATAAAAATCTAAAAATCATGCTCTAATGGTTTTAAGCCCATGAAGTTTTATTAGGATAAACCCCACAAGTCACTTCTTCAATTTTTTGGTTTCTCCACAACACTTTAACTGAGGCTATCTCTTTGTTCCTAAATCTTCTAACTTGGTGATCCAAAATCTCTATAACCTCTCCTTCATAAGATAAGGAGTGTGTCACTTTGATTCCTTCGATAGGCAATACTAAATAATGGTCTCCAATACACTTCGTCAACATAGATATATGAAATATCGGATGAACTAAACCCAAACTAGCTGGCAATTGTAGCTCATACATAACTCCACCTATCCTTCTTACAATAGATATGGTCCTATATAGCAAGGACTCATCTTACCTTTCTTCCCAAATCGCATAACTCCCTTTATAGGAGAAACCTTGAGAAACACCCAATCTCCAACCTCAAACTCTAGATCTCTTCTCCTAACATCGGCGTAGGACTTTTGATGACTCTGAGCTGTCCTAAGTCATTCTCTAATGACTTTCACATCCTCTATTTCCTGATGAACAAGATCAGGACCAAATATCTGTGTCTCACCTACTTCATACCACCCTATTGGTGACCTATATCTTCTCCTAAAGAATGCCTCAAATGGTGCCATCTTGATACTGGAATGGAAAGTATTATTATATGTGAACTCTATTAATGGAAAGTACTCTACCCAACTACCTTTAAAATCAATCACGCAGGCTCTCAATATATCCTCAAGGGTATGGATGGTGCACTCAGCTAGCCCATCTGTCTGAGGGTGGAAAGCAATGCTCAAATTCACTTGGGTACCTAAACCCTTTTGAAATGATCTCTAAAAATGTGAAGAAAACTGTGTACCTCTGTCAGATATGATGGACATAGGTGCCCCATGAAAACGAACTATTTCCGCAATGAACAGCTTGGCATAATCCTCTCCCGAATAATTTGTCCTGATAAGTAGAAAGTGAGCTGACTTGGTCAACCTATCTACAATCACCCAAATGGAAACATATTAACCATCCAAATGGACTGGTTTCGGGACCTCGGAAGTCCTGTAATGAAGTCCATATTAATCATCTCCCACTTCTACAAAGGCAAAGCTATCTCTTGAGAAGAACCACCTGGCCTCAAATGTTCCACTTTAACTTGTTGACAATTCAAACACTTGGAAACATAGTTAGCCATATCATACTTTATATTATTCCACCAATAAATGGTTTTCAAATCCTGATACATCTTAGTAGAGCCAGGGTGAACAACATACCTCGACATGTGAGCTTCGTCAAGGATTCTCTTCCTCAGACCATCTACATCTAGCACACACAACCTACCTTGGTATCTTAAAATACCATTAGCACTAATTTCAAATGACATCACCTTTTGTTGACTCACATCTTTCTTGATCTGCATTAAGATAGGGTCTTCAACCTTCTTCTCGTTGACTTCTACACAAAGGGAAGATTTAGCTTTCTTATGAAAAACCACTCCCCCACCCCCTGAATCCAAAAGTCGCACTCTTAGATTTGCAAGTCAGTGAATATCCTTCACCATCTCCCTCTTCTCTTCCTCAACATGAGAAAGAATGCCCATAGACAACCTGCTTAGGGCATCTGCTACCACATTTTCCTTGCCCGGATGATAGTGCAGGCTCATGTCAGTCTTTTAAAAGTTTCAACCACCGCCTCTTCCTGAGATTCAATTCTTTCTGCGAGAAAAAATACTGTAAACTCTTGTGGTCAGTAAATATATCAACGTGTACCCCATACAAATAGTACCTCCAGATCTTAAGTTCAGAAACCACAGCCGCTAACTCTAAGTCATGAGTAGGGTAGTTCTGCTCATGCACCTTCAACTTCTTAGATGTATAAGCCACTACCTTACCGTGCTGCATAAGGACACACCCAAGTCTCACTCAGGAAGCATAATAGTATAAAAAAAAACCTTCTGTACCCCCCAAAAGAGCCAGAACAGCAACAGTAGTCAACTTGTCTTTCAACTTATCAAAACTATTCTCACAAGAGTCAGACCATAAAAACTTTACCTTTTTTCTGAGTCAACTTAGTAAGTGGTGCAGCTATGGAAGAAAACCTCTCGATGAATCTTCTATAATAACCCACCAAACCCAAGAAGCTTCAAATGTCGGTTGGAGTCGTGGGTCTGGGCCATTTTCTCACTGCCTCAATCTTTTGGGGATTAACTTTAATCACTTCACTAAACACAATATGCCCCAAGAACCTAATAGCATTCAACCAGAATTCACACTTTGAAAATTTTGTACACAATTTATTATCTTTAAGGGTCTGAAGGATGATTCAGAGGTGATTGGCATCGTCCTCCTCGCTCTTAGAATATACCAAAATTTCATCAATAAATACAATGACAAACAGATCCAGGAACTGATGGAAAACCCTATTTATTAGATCTATGAAAGCTGCAGGGGTGTTAGTCAACCCAAAGGACATTACTAAGAATTCATAATGGTCGTATTTGGTTTGGAAAGCTATTTTGGGAATATCTGACTCTCTAACTTTCAACTGGTGATATTTTGAACGAAGGTCTATCTTTGAAAAACATTTAGCACCCTGAAGTTGATCAAAAATATCATCAATCCTAGGAAAGGGATACTTATTTTTAATCATGACCTTATTCAACTGGCAATAATCTATGCACATATAAAGGGAACCGTCTTTCTTACGCATGAAAAGTATAGGTGCACCCCAGGGAGACACACTGGGGTGGATAAAACCTTTATCTAGAAGATTTTCTAGCCGTTCTTTCAACTCTTTTAGCCTTGCAGGAGCCATCCTATATGGAGGAATAGAAATAGGACGGGTATCTAGAAATAAATCAATACCAAAATATATCTTCCTATCAGGTGGTATTCTTGGGAGATTATCTGGAAAGAATTTTGGGAATTTATTCACTACGGGGACAGAATGAAGAGGAAGGTTTTTGGTACAAGAATCTTTAACCCGAATAAGAAGATACAAGCAATCTTTGGAAATAAGTTTACGGGCCCTGAGATAAGATATGAAGTGCCCTCTCGGTGCTAGAGAATGTCCCTCCCATTCTATCACAGACTCATTCGGAAAAGAGAAGGTGACTCTTTGGGTCCTACAATTCAAGGTGGCATAGCATGAATGGAGCCAGTCCATCCCTAAGATGTCATCAAAATCAACCATATCAAGTTCTATGAGATCTTCCTCAGTATCCCGACTGAAAATAGACACAATAATATTTCTATACACCCTCCTAGCCACAACAGAATCTTCCATCGGGGTGGACACCGAAAAAGGTTCAGCAATCACATTAGGCTCAAACCTAAAACCAGTAGCCACATATGGAGTCACATAAGACAAGGTAGACCCGGGATCAAGTAATACATACACATCACGAGAAAAAATTTACAATGTATTGGTGACTATATCTGTTGACGCCTCTGCCTCCTGGCGGTTGGTCAAATCATACCACCGATTTTGACTATTTTCGGTAGCTGAATTAGCACCCTTCTAAGGTGGTGGTGCAGATGAATTCGCCTACGACTTGTCTCCTCTAACATTACTCTTTGCTGCCAGACAATCTCTCTAGATATGGCCTGGCTGGCTGCATGAATATCACACCAAACCGCCAAACTGACATCTCCCTGGATGATTCCTCCTGCATCTGCCACAGCGCGTATAGGACCGAGAGGATTGGGCTACACTTCCCTATGACTGTGTACCCTGCATCCTCGGCCCCTGACTAGACTAAAAATTCTGGGTGCGCTGCTCAGCTATGGGTTTGGACACTGGAGCTCTAGCTGCCGACTGTGCATTACCCCAATTCTTTTTCTTTTTCTATTTGCCACCTCAACTACCTCTCTGCTGCTGACTACGACTATGGTCTGTCACTATGGCTCTCTTTGCTTGCCTATCCTTTTCCCTAGATTTGTCTATCTTCTTCTTCTTCTTCTCAACTTGCTGCATGTGGACTGACAGTCTAGCAAAGTCAATATCCCTATTCAGCATAGCTTCCTGCCACTCAAGCACCAGATAATCACAAAGGCCGGAAGCAAACTTTCTCATTCGGGCCCTCATACTACTCGTCATCTTAGGAGCACAATGGGCCAGCTAGTTAAACTTTAAAGTATACTCCTGAACACTCATCTTACCCTGCTTAAGGTTCATAAACTCCTCTACTTTAGCTTCTCTCAGCTTCAGAGGAAAAAATCAATCAAGAAAAGCTTCCACGAACTTGTCCCAAACTGTGGGCTCAGCACTGTCACCCTTAGTATCTTCCCACTCGTTGTACCATTGGTTCGCTACATACTTTAGATGGTATGCTACTAGCTCAACACTCTCCACCTGATCAATATGCATTACTTTAAAAATATTCTCCATTTCATCTATGAACTCCTGTGGGTCCTTTTCTACCTTAGCTCCAAAGAACTTGGGCGGGTTCATTCTTATGAACTGGCCCAGTCTAGTAACTTCAAAAGTAACAGACGCAGATCCAATATCCTCCGACCTCTGAGTCTGTGCGGATACCAGTTGTGCTGGCATGTGAATAGACTCTCTAAATTAAGCATTAAAAACCTCACCTTCATGAGGTTGAGTGCAATTGGCCCGCGTTTGGGGAGCTCTGGGAGGACTGGTCGGTACAGGAGGTACTCCCAGAGTTGGAACAGGTTCTAGGGTATGAGCTCTATTATGGTTCCGCATCCCATGGGTGGGACGTACTTCATTATCCTGAGTATTAACATTGGTGCGACGGGGAGGCATCACTGGTTTTTTTAAAAGCAAGAGGTCATTGATTGGGGGACATATTATACTATGAAGCACGAACTAAATCACAAAGAAGAGAAATATTCTTAAACGCCTAGTATCCTCCTGCTTATAAGTAATGCGTGCTACACACCCATAAATAAGACTTTACCCAACGCAATTTCGTAGACACCCTAGGACCATGAACTGTGCTCTGATACCAAGTTTGTCACAACCAAAACTAGGTCCTGGACATGACGAACATCCCGAACCATGAAGGCCCGGAACGCCCTTCTCTATATGGAAATCATGCATAACATTCATATAATAAAAGAAAATGTGGAAACATAATCTACTATAGAAACATGGTCAATTCTGAATTCAATATAAGTGTGGAATCTATAAATCAACAACATCTAAATAACATCTGACTCAGTCTGTGAAATCTCTACTACATGAAAATCTGACAACTGTCTGAAACTGGGTCAAGGCACCAAGTAGACCAAAACTGAATTAAGTGATATAATCTGAAAAGACAGACCTTATAGAATAGAGAAGACTTACCATTGCATAATCTGATTAGCTATATGAAAGCAATTTAAAATAGTTCATAAGTATACATATAGTAAGAATTCACAAGGGCATTTTAAAGACTCTGTGAAAATCATCTCAACATTGAGAAATCTGTGTTACTTCTACGCCAGGTGGTATACCCTACAACTCTGAAAAATTCCAAGGGCTATATGGAAACTGCTATTAACTCGGCAGCGAAGCCCCCAACCCAAGTGTGCCGCAAGGGTCGGAGTCTTTGTATCTACAACGCCACACGTCTGTCGCCAATGTACACTAATAATCTACCCGTATCATCAAATACGGTTTCAGACTAAGAGTTTCTTGAACTCGCACCTTCTTCGGGTAGCCACCTAACCCTATTTAAGCCATTTTTTAAAACTTTATCAAAAATGCAGTCTTTGGAAAACATACTCTGAAAACATGCTCTGAAAACATACTCTGAAAACATACTCTGATATGGCATAAATACATATGGTATCGTCATACCATTGACTTTCAAGTCACATCTCTAAGCCATTATTAGTCTATCATAAATCTCTATTTTCAAGACACAAGTTTTGTGAACACCATTTCGATAATTCAGTTCAAAGAAACTCATTCTTAAACCTCATGTAAACACATGCAAGGAACTCATCTTTGTCAAGCATTTCAATAGTACAAGGTGGTTATGTCAATGTTCTCAATTAACATACTATTCTTTCTCATAAATACGAGAACACATTTATATCAAGAAACACCCTCTAAACAATTTCAAATCATGCTCAAATGCTATAATATTGCAAAAACATCCTTCAAATCACAAAATCATAATCTTTAATTCAATACATGAGAGGGAGTTCATAATTTATGCTCTCAACGATCTTAAATCTCAAATTCCATACATATACATACACATGTAAATCAATTTAGGGGATAGGAAAACAAGGTCAACACAATAGTAACATTAAAACATTCGGAGTACGTAATTTAGAACATAGATTCCAAAACCCCTTTAAAATTCATGCAAAAAAATATAAAAATCATGCTCTAATGGTTTTAAGACCATGTAGTTTTGTTAGGATAAAACCCACGTACCTCTATCTAGAATTTTAAAGTATGCTTCTTGATACCCACGGCTTGGGGATTCCAAATCTTCAATTTGTTTTGAAAACCCACGGTTGAATCGAGATTTTATTGGAGGAGAAGTATATGTACTAGGGTTTTTATTTTGAGGAAAATCTTGAGAATGTTATATATTCTGCTTGTATAGGTCTTAACCTACAGTTTGGGCATTTTAAGAGGCTTGGAAAAATTCCAAATTACCCTTGTTAACTTCTGAAAGAAGCTGGAAAAATTAAACTGGGAACCCGATTTTATGGGCCACCGCGATGCACCACTGTCGCGGTGGGTCACTGCAAATTGACGAATGAGAAATTGGGATCCTCCGCGATGCTCCACTATCGCGATGTCCCACTGGAATTTGACAATTTCTAATTAAACCCTCTCCGTGGCGCGCTATACACCAAGATGACGATGTTTTTCGACTAGAACATAAAATAGCCATAACTTCTTCATCGAGTGTTTGTTTTGGACGAATCTTATAGCAATGGAATGCTTATTCAATCATCTACATAATGAAAAGTTGAAATCTAAGGGATTCCACCGGAAAAAATGTATAAACCATTCTAGAAGCCAAGGTTTGATATTTTAGGGGACAAAATTTAGCTAAGAAAAACTTCGGGGCATTACACGAACTCTCTTCCTAATTTATTTTACTTTGTCTGGGCCTTAAATTAGTCCATTAATATAGGCCTTGGTCTGATCAATTAACCTTGGCTTCATTAACTTGGTCCATATAGCTCAAGTAGGTGACTCACCTACTAGTTTAAATATGGCAAGCAATCACATTAATATTTTTATTCCGTTTGCATATCTAAATCCCTTTGATTGAACATTTAACTTAGGTCTACTTGATCACTTAAAATTTTATACTAAAATGCCTACTTATGATCCCTAGAGTAAATACTCTCATCGACGGTAACTTGATCATACCATATTTAAATGTATGGGTAGTTCTTTCAACCTATTTTACCATATAGGATACAGAGTTCATTACCCACTTATCATTAGATCATTCTTGATGAAATCACAACACATCTGGAGGATAAGCAATGTTATCCATAGTAGTAGGAAAGTAATATAGTACTCTTGTCCAATTTTTCCATGGATGACTCCAAACCAACATCCATCATTGGAAAATACATTACCCATTTCATACAAACAAACTCTTTTTCTGGCAATTTTTCTGGTAGATCAGGATGGACATGGCGAAACTACAAATTTCAACAATCTCTTCTAGTGGAGCTAATCTATAATCAGTCAATGAAGTGTTGTACTTGACACTAAAATAATATGTGCATACATAATAAATAATAGTTGTGGTATAGTAAGAGCCTAAGAATCCATATTGTTGACTAGCCACTTCAATTTCATCACCTTTTTGGAATGGTTTTGTTATCTCTTTTAACTTGAACACTATTTTTCGTACTAACATTGGCATCATATCAATTTTCAATTGGTAGCGTTACCCTGAATGACTTATTTTCCATTGATTTAAGTCTTTGAAAATGTCTACTAGATATCAATTCAATTGAATGAAAAGAAAGTGAGCAACTCAAGGGATTTTGCAAATGAATTTATAGGAACAGAATTAGTCAAATCACAACAAATTTTAAAAAATCACCACTATGATTGTTCCATAGTCCCATTTAAATAAGGAAAGTAAAATAAGCAAATCAGACAATGAAAATTGAAAATTTTATTTCCAAGAAATTTAATGAAAGCAGAAGAAAAATTAGGACAATGATTTCCATTCTGATCTTACTCATTTAACGGAAACCTAATTTCGTTCCTATAAATTCATTAGTAAAATCCTCTAAGTTCCTCACTTTTTTTTTCATTCAATTCAATTAATATCCGGTAAACTTTTTCAATGACTTCAATCAGTACAAAAATAAGTCATTCAGAGAAACACCACCAATCAAGAATTGATGTGATAAAAAGTCAATAAGAAAATAGCATTCAAGAAAGAAGAGATGAGAAAACCATCCCAAAATGGTGATTGAGTTGAAGTGATTAGCGAAATATATGGATTTGTAGGTTCTTACTACACCAAAACTATGACTTCTTCTATTGACATAGATCATTATAATGTCAAGTACAAGACTCTGCTGACTTATGATGGATCTGCTCCACAAGAAGAGATTGTTGAAATCTATGAGGTTCACCCTATCCATCGCCATCTACCTTAAACAATGAAAGAAAAACAATTTTGTTTATACGAACTGGTTAATGTATTTGCCGATGATGAATGGTGGTTTGTAGTCATCAATGGAAATATTTGAAATGAGTAAGTACTATGTCTACTTTCCTACTATTGCATATAACTCTTTTTATCCTCTTAATGTGTTGAGACTTCATTAAGAATGATCTTATAGCAAGTGTGTATTACTGTAATGAGACATTTTAACACATTTTTAAACCACAGGCAGTAACCAAAAAAGGCCATAAACTACAATGGGATTACACCATCACAATGTTTCTTTTACCATAAAAATTGTCTTGGTTGCTCACTTTGTTGGCACACAAGTATAAGACTTCAGGCCAAAGACTACGAATTAGAGTATACTTTATTGTGCAATCCAAATATTACAATGAATTATCCCTCTTTCCTTTAAGTGCATAATGGAGCTAATATTATAGTTTAATCACAATGTAATCCTTGAAAAACAGTAGCTAAACACTTGACGGACAGTAAGACTATTCAACCAATCAAATACTTGGTGTATTACCACACCCTCATCGTATACTTTAATATAACTCCACTTAACCATTCTACAGGGTCAAAAACTACCACAAAAAACAATACATATAGACATCACCTAAGCAGTCCCAAAATCCTTCATCACAATATAATCTATTGAACTCACAGCTTTCGATCACCTTCTGATGAGTTCTTAACCACAATATATATAATATCCTTCATCAAGACCTATACATAAAGGGGAATAAAATTAGGGCAGTAACCTTACCTTTATTTTTGGTAATTGCTTTCTTAAATTGTACTCCATCAAGACTCTAAGTTTTCCATCAATTTGAACCAAAAACTACCAGATATTTCTTAGATAGTAAAGTGAAATGGACAAGCTTGGCAGCAAGGGGTTATAGTACACTTCAAACAAAAATAACTTTATTCCCATAACTTCCCATGATAGAATTAAAGATAAAGCATAGTTACTTCCACTTGCCTTGACAGGAAATGAGGAGGGCTTTTAAATGAACCCTAGGAGAAAATTAGATTGTTGTATGAAGCCTTGAGAGAAAGTGAAATAACTTGAGTGAGAAAATCTAATTTATTTAACTTAATAATGAAGGAAATGAGCAGCAAATTGATCTTTTAAGGGCTCTATTTTAGATGCCTTTTTTTGCTACATTTTTGACAACCAAATTGATCAAATTATCCAAGTAGGTGATATAACTACATAAGGAGTTCAAGCAGCTCAAAGGTCAAATTAGGTGATGCGCCTGATTGCTTTATTCATGTTTAAAGTAGGTCTTTAACTCATTGGGATTCTGAGATAGATTTTGGCATTGGGCTACCTATTCTCTTCCCCATTTATTTTACTTAGTCTGTTTTTTATATCAATCCATTAATATAAGCATTAATTTAATCCATTAGCCTAGTCTCCATTAACTTGGTCCATATAGCTCAAGTACGTGACCCACGTACTAGCTTAAAAAGGTCAAGCATGCACCTTAATATTTTATTATGTTTGCATATCTAAATCCCTTTAACTGAACATTAAACTTTTGTATACTTGATCACTTAAAATTTTATACTCAAATGCCTACTTATGATCCCATGTATAAATACTCTCATCGACGATAACTTGATCGTAGAACGTTTAAATGTATAGGCAGTTCCTTCAACTTATCATACCACATAGGATACAAAGTTCATTACCCACATGTCATTAGATCATTCTTGATGAATTTTCAACACATCAGAAGGATAAACAATGTTAGCCACAGTAGAAGGAAAGTGACATAGTACTCTTGTCTATTTTTTCCAGTGATGACTCCAATCCACCATCCATCATTGGAAAATACATTACTCATTTCATACAAACAAACTTTTTTAATCACATTGTTTCAGGTAGATCAGGATGGACATGGCAAAGCTTATTGATTTCAACAATCTCTTCTAGTGGAGCAAATTTATCATCAGTCAACGAAGTATTGTACTTGACACTGAAATGATCTGTGCATACATAAGAAATAATAGCTGTGGTATAGTAAGAGCCTACAAATTCATATTGTTGACTAGCTACTTCAATTTCATCACCCTTTTGAAATGGTTTTGTTATCTTTTTTTTCTTGAACGCTATTTTCCTTATCGACTTTGACATCATATTAATTATTGATTGGTGGTGTTACTCTGAATGATTTATTTTTGCATTGTTTTATGTCACTAAAAAAATCTACTGGATAACAATTCAACTAAATTAGAAAAAAAAAGTGAGGAACCCAGGGGCTTTTGCCAATGAATTTATACGAACAGAATTAGTCAAATCACGAAAAAAAATTAAAAATCACCACAGGGATTGTTACATAGTCCCTTTTAAATTAGGAAAGTAGAATAAGCCAGACAAGGAAAATTGAAAATTTTATTTCCTAGTAATTTAAGGAAAGCAAAAAAAAATTAGGACAGTAATTTCAATTCAGATCTAACTCATTTAAGGGAACCTAATTTTGTTCCTATAAATTAATTAGAGAAAGACCTTAAATTCCTCACTTTTTTTCATTCGATTCAATTAATATCCAGTAGAGTTTTTCAACAACTTCAATCAGTTCAAAAATAAGTTACTCAGAGAACAATCACCAATCAAGAAATGATATGATTAAAAGTTTATAAGAAAAAATAGCATTCAAGCAAGAAGAGATAAAAAAAAAAAAAAACATCCCAAAAGTGTGATGAAGTTAAAGTGGTCAGTGAACTATATGGATTCGTAGGTTCTTACTACACCACAACTATTGTTTCTTCTATTGACACAGATCATTATAGTGTTAAGTACATGACTCCGTTGACTTAGGAGTCATCATGGGAAATATTGAAAAAGAGTACAATGTCTACTTTCCTATTATTGCAGATAACTTTGTTTATCCTCCTGATGTGTTGAGACTTCATCAAGAATGATCTTATAGAAAATGTGTATTACTATAATGTGATATGTCTGTCCCATAATTATTCTCTTATTCTTATTATAGAAATCACTCAATTTTAGTTGGGAAATAATATATATGATAATAAAGATTATGAAATTTTGTATCAATCATCTTTTGAGGAAGTAGTTGATTAAAATATTGTGAGAAATGAGAATATTTAATTATTAGTTTTTTCAGCCTTTAATAGTTTACAGTTTTCAACATGACTTCCTTGCTAGCACCATATGTTTCTTTGATACGTTTTTAAATAATCCTTAGTATCAAATTTTACAATAATTAGTGTTGTGATAAATAAGAAACATTATTTAAGTATAGTATATGCCAATAACAAATGTTATTGGAGTCTGTAGTTTCGGCAAATTTCATAAGTTTAATATGTTCAGTTTTATTTCATATCTAAAAAATTAAACATATTCATTAGTAATTTTTAGAAATGAGAGGTAGTACTCTCTCCGTTTACTTTTATTTGTCCAGTATTCTAAAGTATTTTTTCACTTTTACTTTTTACTTTTAATATATCAAGAAAAGATAATTATTTTTTCATGCTTTACTCTTTGCATAAATTACTTATTTTTCAAATCATTTTCCACTTTATAATACTAAACAACAACTATAAGAATAGTGTGCTAAAATTATCATGTCAATTATTATTTTCTCAATGAGCATGTCAAATGCAACTGTTGAAAAACAACATCAGATTCACGAAAAGAGGAGCTCGGTAAATAAACGAAAATAGATTTTTCTAACTCATGTTATTGTCGTTACGACAATAATTTTAAAATAGAAATTTATCAATAAGGATTGTGGTAAGTACTCTTACATCCTTAATTAGAGTCTCATATTCTAGTCCTCCTAGGAACAAAGTTGCCCTAGTTAGGTAGCTATTTACTCCCAAAGTGGGATTTCATACTGCAAATTCGGATTATGTTGGACTCCAATGCAGGTATCCAATCAAATAGTGTGAAAAAAAAAAAAAATAGAACTTAGTTTATTTTCAATAGATGATGGTCAATTAATCTAACTTAAATTTGCAAACATCCAGAGTGAGTAAGTTTTATGATTTAGTCAAGATCTTCTCCTACATGAAAATAAAAAAAATGCTATTATGACGTGGCATATTAACTAAGAATCTAGGAGAGAAAGAGGTTTTGGTAATACATAAAATTATAGTTGAGTGACCTTATAGGAAAAAAAATCTTAAGTGACTTTTGTCGGATCTTCTCAATACTTGGATAACCATATAAGTAAGAAAATTCAAAAGGGAGTTTAGTTGGATCATCTAAACACTTGGATGACAATATAAGGAAGAAAATTTGAAAGAGACTTTAGTCGGATGTCACACCTTATATCCCATCAAGAAGCACAGACACCTGATTCCCTAAAGGCTCGAGTGAACCAACTTGGTCCTTGTTTCTTAGTTTTTGTGATTGTTCTTGTGTTCGTCATAACATTATTGAGATTAGTAGCTATGGAAAAGTTGTAATACCCCGGGAAACTTTTCGTTGAAATTTTGTGCGTAAACGTGTTGGATTATATCTTCTAGAATGAATTATAAATTTTCCGTCCAAAATGTATTAGATTATTATCCACCATTGTGTATAGTATCGAATAAGATTTTTAACGATATATGGATCATCAAAAATGGACACCCGAGTGACGAGTTATGAACTCCGATCGAACCATGAATAGTAGTGAATAGTAAAACGTGCATGAAAAAGTACTGAGGCCTGGCGTATTTTTGCTCCAACTTAAAACAATCATAACTCCTTGTACATAATGATCTCGGTGATCTACTATATATCAACGGAAAGCTCTGTGAGTCCTGTAGCCAATGAAATTTGTTTCATCTAATTTTTCTATCGGAGCAAAACGTTATGGTCTATCTACTTCGGCCTATCAAAAGTGAATTTTTTGGTCAACTTCAAACGATCATAATTCCTCGTACACAATGATCTGGGTGAGATACTATATATCAACAGAAATATATGAGAGTCCTATTTCTAATGAAATTGGTTTCATCCAATTTGAATATCGGAGTAAAATGTTATGGTTAGTCTACTTCAGACTATCAAAACAGTCCACCAAAGGACAAATTCGAGATTTTTTTTTATTTTTAGGGGCGTTTTGGTCATTCCCCCTCCCCCAAAATCCGTAAAACCCTATATTAAAGCCTATTAGAAGCATTATATGTTATATTTCATCAAACTCCCTCAAAAAGAAAACCCTAAGCTCCTACATCCAACTTCAAGAACCTCCAAAGTTTACCATTAATTCTGCAAATTTATTCAAGATTTCAAGTTTCTAGATCAAGAACTCCAAGAACCATAATTCAAAGGCACGATTAACATCTCAAAATGAGTATCGATCTAAAGTTTATCATTCAAGGTATCTGGGGTTTTTCAACAAGAACTCTCTTTCATTCTTGTGCCCAAAAGTAATTTTCTTTACAAAGACATGATTTTTATTTGATTTTTTTATGAATTTGAAGCATCAACCCATATCTTATGATGATTATTATGATATCTTGATGTTTATGATTTTGAAAGATGGATTTACATGTGGTGATATAAAGCATGAATCTTGAACGATATTTATCATGATTTTGATATTTGGGTTGTGAATCCCCATTGGAAATTATGTTTTTTTTTAGAAAGTGTGTGTTATAAGCACGTTGATGTTGAATATTTGAGATATTTTGAATGATTTGACCTTTTGGACTTAATGGAGTTGTTTTGAACTCGAGTGTGAAAGAAATCCACAACGTGGTTGATTTTGATAGATGGGAAGCATGATGACTCCCGATGTATATTTATTTATTACTGAAATTGTTTTGTTGTGGATTGTCTTTGAAATGATCTGAGCTAAGTCCGAGAGAAATCTTTAGCATCGAGTGGGAGGTATAAAGCGACCTTACTACGTGCCCCCGTAGGAATGAGCCTGAGGCTGATTTATATAGTAATCACTAGTTTGTGTGAATTTGATATCGATAGTCCTACTCCAATGGCAAGGATAGGACAGCTTTCCCCAACGTGGGTTGTACGTTAGACTCCATGTAGCTCACATGGTTTATGTCGGTTATAGGATCTCCCAGTGTGTGTGTGTGTTTCCTTATGTCTATGGTGAATGGTGAAGTGATTTAAAAGTGGAATTGTGAAAGTTATTCTTTCGAAAGATTTAAATGATGTTTACATTATGAGAATTGATATTCTTGATGAATTGAAAGTGATTGACAAATATATGATAACTCACATATGTTATTGTACTTATTTCATCCTCTCATGATTATGATGATTTACTTTAGGCTATGTGAGTCTTTCATACATCTTGCATATTTCTTATAAATATTTATGATGATGATGTTTATACAACTGCATACACCCCCATATACTCGGTTCCTTTCCATGGTACTGACCCACATCTTCGGATGTGGGCTGCAGTTTCTCGGAATATAGGTTCAGGTGCTCAGTTCCAGGTTTGACAGTGATTCTTTGGGCACGCTCTTCTATATCCTCTGTTGTGGTGAGTCCTCATGTTTTGAGGACGTGATGACTGATGTTGGTTTCACGGAATTGTTTACATTTGATAACTGAGTATGAGTCAGTTGGGGCATGTCTCAATAGCTCGCTGGTTTTATTGATTTTCTTAGAGGATTTTCAGACTTATATAGATGTTGGGAGTTAACTAATAAGTCGTATTTTGTTATATTTCTGAAATTCTTTTATTCTTGGATGATGATTACTCTGTTGATATTTGAGGGTTATTTATGGAAACTCCGTTGATTTGTGTTGAACTGAATAAAAATGGATCAAAGGTTTAGCTTGGGGCTACTCGTAGCCTCAAGCACGGTGTGACGCTCCGGGACCCATTTTCCAAGGCGTTACAAACTTGGTATCAGAGCCTAAGGTTAAGGTTTCCTAAGGAGTCTGACAAGCCGCGTTAAGTAGAGTCTTGATCATCGGTGTGTAGTGCACCACATCTATGAGCAAGAGGCTACAAGACATTTTAGGAAAAAGTGTGATTCTTTCTTTCAAAAGTCTATCGTGCTTAAAGTGTCTCTCTCTGCTATTGATTTGTTCTATCCTCTTTTAGAAATATGCCTCCATGTCGAGCGAGAAGACATAATGATGGTCAGCAACCTCAACCTACTGACCCATTGAATGAAAATGTGTCTCATGCTGAATTTCGGGCAGCCTTTCAAGCGCTGGCCCAAGATATTACTGCAAATATTCAGGCTAACCCATCCTCATCTCCACAGTAGCAGGGAGGTGATTTAGCTACTGCTAGGATCCATGACTTCATGCGGATGAATCCGCCGGAATTCTATGGGTCCAAGTCTGATCAGGATCCACGGTTATTTTTATAGGAGGTACAGAAGATTACTCAGGTGATGCATGTATCTGAGGAACATTGTGTGGAGTTGGCTGCGTATAGGTTGAAAGACCTTTCTTATGACTAGGTTGTTGCTTGGAGGAAAGGTAGAGGTGAGGTAGTTGTCCCTACATCTTGGGAAGAGTTCCAGGATGCATTCCTAGATAAGTTTTTCCCTTTGGAGATGATGGAGGCGAAGGTGGAAGAGTTTATGAACCTGCGATAGGGCTCTATGACTGTTAGGGAGTACTGTCTAAAAATTCAATCAGTTGGCCAAGTATACTCCTGAGTTAGTGGCTGATAATCAGACTATTATGAGTAAGTTTGTGACTGGAGTGTCTAGTTATGTGGTTAAGGAGAGTAGGTATGTTATGCTGAATAGTGAGATGAATCTTTCGAGGCTGATGACTCATGCTCAACAAATTGAGGCAGACAAGATTAAGGAGAGGGATAGAATAAGAGGGAATAATAGATCTAGGTTTGAGCAGCACGAACAGGGTCAGACTAGATCGCAGGGAGGGAGTCGCTCTTAGTATCAGTATCATTCATCTATGCCAGCATCGTCATCTGCTAGTGCTCCCATTCCTAGAGGTAGGTAGGAGAAAGGTACCAGGTCATATGCATCCAGGTCCCAGTATAGTGCTGGCAGTAAGTCAAATAGTCTCTTGTGTCCTAAGTGTGGTAGGGCTCATTCGGGTGAGTGTTGGGGTGAGAAGAGGGGTTGTTTCCGGTGTGGTGACATGGGTCACAGAGTTAGAGATTGTCCACAGGATGGACAACGGCATAATGACTATCGCCCTCAGACCTAGACTCAGACTGTTAGTGCTCCAGTTCAAGTGACTCACCCGGCCCCAGCTTAGGGCGCCTTTTCTAGCAGTGCTGGAGGGCAATGCTAGAATAGATTCTACGCTTTACCATCCCTCCAGGAATAGGAGGACTCTCCCTATGTTGTTACTAGTATGCTTCGTATATTTCAGTTTAATGTGTATGCTTTGTTAGATCCTGGATCCAGTTTCTCATATGTTACACCTTTGATTGCTGTGAATTTTGAAATGAGTCCTGAGATTATTCCTGAGCCTATCCTAGTTTCTACCCCAGTGGGAGATTCGATTGTTGCCCAGAAAGTGTTTAAAAAGTGTCCTGTTACCGTTCTTCATAGAGTCGTGTTGGCTGATCTGATTGAGTTAGACATGGTAGATTTTGATGTGATTCTGGGTATGGACTGGTTGTATTCTTCTTATACCTCTATTGATTGTCGGACCCGAGTGGTCAAGTTTCAGTTTCCGGGTGCATCCGCGTTTGAGTGGTCTGGGAATTCTCTGTCACCCAAGATTCATTTTATCTCTTACCTTAAAACTAGAAAGCTTATTTCTAAGGGGTGTATTTACCATTTGGTTAGAGTCAAAGACACTAAGTCTGAGACTCCAACTCTCCAGTTTGTTAATAGCGTCAATGAGTTTTCTGATGTTGTTCTGGATAATCTCCCAGGGATACCTCCTGATAGAGAGATAGAGTTTGAGATTGATCTTCTTCCCGATACTCAGCCCATTTCTATTCCTCCTTACTGTATGGCCCCTACAGAACTTAAGGAGTTGAAAGAGAAACTCAAAGATCTATTAGATAAGGGTTTCATAAGGCCCAGTGTTTCTCCTTGGGGTGCTCCTGTGTTATTTGTGAGAAAGAAAGATAGCTCTTTGCGTATGTGCATTGATTATCACCAACTGAATAAAGTCACCATAAAAAATAAGTACCCCCTTCCAAGAATAGATGATTTGTTTGACCAATTGCAAGGTGCAAGTTATTTCTCAAAGATAGACCTTCGTTCTGGCTATCATCAACTCAAAGTTAGGGAGTGTGACATCCCAAAAACCACTTTCTGAACTCGTTATGGCGATTTTGAGTTTCTTGTTATGTCTTACGGGTTAACTAATGCCCCAGCATCTTTCATGGATCTCATGAATTAAGTGTTCAGATCATATCTGGATATGTTTGTCATAGTGTTCATCGATGATATACTGGTGTACTCCCGTAGTGAGGATGAACATTTTGATTATCTCTAAACTGTCTTGCAAACCCATAGAGATCATAAGTTATTTGACAAGTTCAGTAAGTGTGAGTTTTGGCTAAGATCAGTTGCTTTTCTAGGTCATACCATTTCTTCCGAGAGTATTAGAGTTGATCCCCAAAAGACTGAAGCTGTTAGAAATTGGCCTAGACCTATTTCTCCGATTGATATCTGAAGTTTTTTTGGTTTATCTAGCTATTACTGCTATTTTGTTGAGGGTTTCTCCTTTATAGCGTCTCCTATGACTCAGTTGACCCAAAAGAAAGTGAAGTTCTTGTGGTCCGAATCTTATGAGAAGAGTTTTCAGGAGTTTAAGACTCAACTCACTTCAACCCCTATTTTGACTTTGTCTGATGGTGTTGATGGTTTTGTAGTGTACTGTGATGCTTCGAGAGTTGGGTTGGGTTGCGTATTGATGCAGAAGGGTAAGGTGATAGCTTGTGCTTCTAGACAGTGGAAACCCCATGACAAAAATTTCCCCACCCATGACCTTGAGTTGGTTGCTGTTGTGTTTGCTTTGAAAATCTGGAGACACTATTTGTATGGTGTCCATGTTGATGTTTTCACTGGTCATAAGAGTTTGCAGTATGTGTTTACCCAGAGAGAATTGAATCTTAGGCAGAGACGATGGTTAGAATTGTTAAAGGACTATGATATGAGTATGTTGTACCATCTGGGTAAGGCCATTGTTATGGCGGATGCCCTAAGTAGAGTGTCCATAGGTAGTATTTCGAATGTGGTACAAGGTAAGAAAGACTTGGCTCATGATGTACATCATTTGGCTAGATTGGGGGTTAGGTTGTTTGACTCTGATGAAGTTAGCATAGGGGTTCAGAGTAGTTCCGAATCCTCCTTGGTTTCAGAAGTGAAGAAAAAGCAATACTTAGATGCTAGTTTGGTCAGACTGAAGGAGTCAGTCAAGGACCCAAAAGTAGAGGTTTTCTCCCAAGGGAGAGATGGTGTGTTGAGATTGCCGGGTAGATTGTGTGTCCCGAATGTTGATGATCTGAGACAGAGGATTATGGATGAAGTGCACAGGATATGACATACTATTCATCCTGGTGCCACCAAGATGTACTGAGACTTGCGGGAAATCTATTAGTGGAGTGGCATGAAGAAAGATATAGAAACGTTTGTAGCTATGTGTGCAACATGCCAACAGGTTAAGGTTGAACACCAAAGACCTGGCGGTATGATGCAAGAGTTTAGTATTCCCACCTGGAAGTGGGAAGAGATAAATATGGACTTCGTGATTGGTTTACCTCCTTCCCGACGCCATCATGATTCTATTTGGGTTGTGGTTGATAGGTTGACTAAGTTTGCTTATTTCATGCCTATGCTGAGGATTATGCTAGATTGTATATCCGAGTCCTAGTTAGACTGCATGGAGTTCCCTTGTCTATCATTTCAGATAGGGGTACTCAATTTCACTTCTTAATTTTGGAAATCTTATCAGAAGGGTCTTGGTACCCAAGTGCTTTTGAGTTCTTCTTTTAATCCGCAGACCGATGGTCAGGCTGAGCAGACCATCCATACCTTAGAGGATATATTGAGAGCTTGTGCACTTGACTTTAAGGGAAGTTGGGATGATCACTTACCGTTGATAGAGTTTACTTACAATAACAGTTTCCACTATAGTATTGGCATGGCTCCGTTTGAAGCCTTATATGGGAGGAAATGTAGATCACCCATATATTGGTTCGAGGTGGGTGAAGCGGCTGTGAGTGGTCCTGATTTGGTATTTGACGATATGGAAAAAGTTAAGTTGATTAGGGAAAGGTTGAAAACTACGCAGAGTCGTCAGAAGTCATAAGCGGATGTTAGAAGGAGAGACCTTGAGTTTGAAGTTGGTGACCTAGTGTATCTGAAAATTTCACCCATGAGGGGGGCGAAGAGATTTGGAAAGAAGGGGAAGCTTAGTCCCCGTTATGTTGGTCCTTACAAACTTCTTAGCCGTGTTAGTAAGATAGCTTATGAAGTCGAGTTGCCTTCTGAGTTGTCCTCTATTCATCCAATATTCCATGTCTCCATGCTTAGAAAGCATATTGGCGATGCTGTGGTAGTGGATTCCTCTGTGAGTGCTGACATTCAAGAAAAACTTTCTTTTGATTGGATTCCTATTGAGATTCTTGATTTCAGTGTCCAAATACTAAGGATCAAAGAAGTTCCCTTGATGAAGGTGTTGTGGCGAAACCAATCTGTTGAGGGTGCAACTTGCGAAGCTGAGGCGGATATGCGATCCAAGTACCCGCACCTATTTTCCGCGAAATACGATCAAGACGAAGATACTATTCTTTCCTAAATCATGCACTTTTGAAAAAAGTTGCAGCAGTTCAGCTATCATTTATTATGTGTTCAGCTGTAGTTTCTTGAATTTATGCATTCTATGTTGCAGTCGGAGCGAGAAACGATGTGGTGATGAGTCTAACAAATGGTTTCAGCTGTATGCTCTATTCCCTATCTAATCTTGGCATGGTTAGCATCATTCAAGGAAGAATGTTTCCAAGGGGGGGATGATGTAATACCCCAGGAAATTTTTCGTTGAAATTTTGTGCATAAACGTGTTGGGTTCTATCTTCTAGAATGAATTATAAATTTTCCGTGCAAAATGTCTTAGATTATGACCCACCATTGCGTATAGTATCAAATAAGCTTTCCAATGATTTTTCTATCAACGAAAATGGACACCCGAGCAACGAGTTATTAACATTTCGATCGAACCATGAATAGTAGTGAATAGTAAAATGTGCAGGAAAAAGTACTGAGGCCTGGTGTATTTTTGCTCCAAATTTAAACGATCATAAATCCTTGTACATAATGATCTGGGTGATCTACTATATATCAACGGAAAACTCTAGAGTCCTCTTTCCAATGAAATTGGTTTCATCCAATTTGTCTATCGGAGAAAAAAGTTATGGTCGATCTACTTCAGCCTATCAAAAGTGACTTTTTGGGTCAATTTCAAACTTTCATAACTCCTCGTACACAATGATCTGGGTGAGATACTATATATCAACGGAAATATATGAGAGTCCTCTTTCTAATGAAATTGGTTTCATCTAATTTGAATATCGGAGTAAAAGGTTATGGTTGATCTACTTCAAACTGTCAAAACAGTCCACCAAAGGACAGATTCGAGAATTTTTTTTATTTTTCGGGGTGTTTTGGTCATTTCCCCTTATCCAAAATCCATCCAAAACCTATATTAAAGCCTATTAGAAGCATTATATGTTATATTTCATCAAACTCCCTCAAAAAGAAAATCCTAAGCTCCTACATCCAACTTCAAGAACCTCCAAAGTTCAACATTAATTCTGCAAATTTATTCAAGATTCCAAGTTCCTAGTTCAAGAACTCCAAGAGCCATCATTGAAAGGCACGATTAACATCTCAAAAACGAGTATCGATCTAAATTCCATCATTCAAGGTATGTGGGGTTTTTCAACAAGAACTCTCTTTCGTTCTTGTGCCCAAAAGTAATTTTCTTTACAAAGGCATGATTTTTATTTGATTTTTATGAAGTTGAAGCATGAACCCATATCTTATGATGATTATTATGATATCTTGATGTTTATGATTATGAAAGATGGATTTACATGTGTGGTGATATAAACCATGAATCTTGAACGATATTTATCATGATTTTGATATTTGGGTCGTGAATCCCCATTGGAAATTATGTTTTTTTTAGAAAGTGTGTGTTATAAGCACGTTGATGTTGAATATTTGAGACATTTTGAATGATTTGACCTTTTGGACTTAATGGAGTTGTTTTGAACTCGAGTGTGAAAAAAATCCACAACGTGGTTGATTTTGATAGATGGGAAGCATGATGACTCCCGATGTATATTTATTTATTACTGAAATTGTTTTGTTGTGGATTGTCTTTGAAATGATCTGAGCTAAGTCCGGGAGAAATCTTTAGCACCGAGTGGGAGGTATAAAGCGACCTTACTTCCCTAGAACTACGTGCCCCCGTAGGAATGAGCCTGAGGCTGATTTATATAGTAATCACTAGTTTGTGTGGACTTGATATCGATAGTCTTACTCCAATGGCAAGGATAGGACAGCTTTCCCCAACGTGGGTTGTACGTTAGACTCCATGTAGCTCACATGGTTTAAGTCGGTTATAGGATCTCCCAGTGTGTGTGTGTGTTTCCTTATGTCTATGGTGAATGGTGAAGTGATTTGAAAGTGGAATTGTGAAAGTTATTCTTTCGAAAGATTTAAATGATGTTTACATTATGAGAATTGATATTCTTAATGAATTGAAAGTGATTGACAAATATATGATAACTCACATATGTTATTGTACTTATTTCATCCTCTCATGATTATGATGATTTACTTTAGGCTATGTGAGTCTTTCATACATCTTGCATATTTCTTATAAATATTTATGATGATGATGTTTATACAACTGCATACACCCCCATATACTCGGTTCCTTTCCATGGTACTGACCCACATCTTCGGATGTGGGCTGCAGTTTCTCGGAATATAGGCTCAGGTGCTCAGTTCCAGGTTTGACAGTGATTCTTCAGGCACGCTCTTCTATATCCTCTGTTATGGTGAGTCCTCATGTTTCGAGGACATGATGACTGATGTTGGTTTCACGAAATTGTTTACATTTGATAACTCAGTATGAGTCAGTTGAGGCATGTCTCAATGGCTCGCTGGTTTTATTGATTTTCTTAGAGGCTTGTCAGACTAGTATAGATGTTGGGAGTTGACTAATAAGTTGTATTTTGTTATCTTGCTGAAATTCTTTTATTCTTGGATGATGATTACTCTGTTGATATTTGAGGGTTATTTATGGAAACCCCGTTGATTTGTGTTGAACTGAATGAAAATGGCTCAAAGGGTTAGCTTGGGGCTACTCGTAGCCTCAAGCACCATGTGACGCTTCGGGACCCATTTTCCGGGGCGTTACACAAGTAGAAGGAGACATGTGAACTATATGATTGAAGAAGAAACAATGAAATAGGAAATAAATGTTCTGATGTTGGAATACTTAGGAACTTTAATTACAAAAAGTACCTAATCCCTAGGAATAAAACATTTTCACAAAAGAGCAATGAAGACCTGTGACAAGTGAGGACATAAGGACATGTTTCAAATGGGCCATTAAGGTGTACCACTAGTGAAGATGTGGTAGAATGTAGAATATAGAAATTGTGGCAGATTCAAGTGTAGAAATTTAGACGTTTCAAATGGTGGAATTTGTGCATACCTAGTGGAGCCATGCAACTCCTCAACTAGAGAGGTTTGAACTGTACAATAAATACATACTAGGAATAATAATACATGAACATGAGAGCTATTAAGGCACGATAATAAAATTAGGAACAAATACGCATCCCAAGTAAGGACATATAACTATATATTGAATCGGTATGGCCTCAATAAGGTCACCTTATAACTAAACATGATAGAATTGATACCCAACTAAAGAAGCATGTTAACATGTGAGCCAAAAAATGTATATGACCATTTAGATGATTAAATCAATTTTTGAAAGATTGTATATCCAACATGTGACACTCTATACATGTGTAATCAGGGATTAAATCGACTCATATAAGAGAAACACGTGACACTTTAACACATTTTTAAATCACGTGCAATAAACAAAAAGGGCCATTAACTACAATAGGTTTACACCATCACAATGTTTATTTTACCATGAAAATGTTTTAGGTCGCTCACTTTGTTGGCACACAAGTATAACACTTCATGCCAAGGAATATGAACTTGAGTAGCCTTACAAACATTGTTGTGCAATACAAATATTGCAACGAATTACCCATCTTTCCCTTAAGGTTTTAATCTAGATTATAAGTGAATAACAGAGCTAATATTATAATCTAATCACAATGTAATCTTTGTGAAACAGTAGCTAAACACTTGACGGGCAGTATGACTATTCAACCCCTCAAACACTGGTATATCACTACCCCCTCCTTCTATACTTTAATATAACTCCACTTATCCATTATACAAGGTCAAACACTGCCACCAACATTAATACATATAGACATCACCTAAGTAGTGCCATATTCTTTCAACACAATATAATATATTGAACTCACAGGTTTCGATCACCTTCTAATGAATTCCTAACAACAATATATATAAAATCCTCCATCAATACCTATACATAAAGAATAAAAGAATTAGGGTAGTAACCTTACCTTTATTTCTGGAATTTGCTTTCTTAAATTGTACTCCATAAAACACTATGTTTTTCTTAAAGTTGAACCAAATACTACCAGAAATTTCATAGATGGTAAAGAGAAATGGACAAGCTTGGAAAAAAGGGTTGTCCTACACTTTTTTAAAAAACTTGATTCCCATAACATCCCATGATAGAATTAATGATAAATCATAGTTATTTTCACTTATCCTGGCAGGAAATGAGGAGGGTTTCTAAAATAACTCTAGGAGAAAATTAGGTTGTTGTACCAAACCTTGAGAGAAAGAGAAATATCTTGAGAGAGAAAATCTAATTTATTTAACTTAATAATGAAGGAAATGACCAGCAAATTGTCCTCTTAAGGGCTCTATTTTGGATGCCTTTTTAGCTGCATTTTAGACCACAAATTAGTCAAGTTGTCCAAGTAGGTGATGCACCTACATAAGGAGTTCAAGCAACTCAAAGTTCAAAGTAGGTGATGCACCTGATTGCTTTATTCATGTCTAAAATAGGTCTTTAACTTATTAGGCTTCTGGGATATATTTTGGTGTTGGGTTGCCTACTCTCTTCAAAAACTTTTTACTTTATTTGGGCTTTAAATTAGTCCATTCATATAGGACTTAGTCTGTTCCGTTAGAGTGGGCTCCATTAACTTGGTACATTTATGTAATACCCCGAGAATCCAAACCAATATTAGAAACATGCTTCAAGATCATGAGAAATAAATTATAGTGCCTTGGTAGTTTACAAGAGAGTTTGATGTATATTAAGGCCTCAAATAACTCCTAGCTATTTGACGAATCAAAATATCCCTTACCGATTGAGTTCTTGAGAAGTATGTTTCTATAGCCAACTTCAAATAAGCATATCTTTTGTTTTACTATGAATTTTTGAGATTATGAAACCCCCCCCCCCCCAACAGATTGATAATTGAATTAGATTTTCAATGAAACAAATCTTACGTAAATTAGATAGCCGGGTGAGAATTTATGGAACTTTTAGTGAGAGGGAACAACTCACCGCGTCGCACCAGAGTTCAATTCCGCACTCGTCCATTTTTCAGTGGTACAACGCGATATCACTGCATAGTACCATAGTGAAAAATAGGGATCATCCTTTTTCTAGTGATGCAATGTGATAGGACTCTGTCGCGCCAGAGTGCAAATTCATGCTCATCCTTTTTCCAGTGGCGCAACGCGATAGCACCTCATCACGTCGGAGTGTAAAATTGGGATTTCCAGTTCTGACTTTTAATTTCTAAGGGTAGTTTAGTATTTTACCAAGCCCCCAAATCATGTTAAAAAAAATATTTAACCTATTCTAAGTATATTATTTTGATTTTTTATCGAATTGCTCTCAAAGAAAATCTTAGTCTTTAACATTCAACTTCAAGAAACTTCAAAATTCATCCTTCCATTTCCATGATAATTCAAATTTCAAGGTTCCCAATTCAAGAACTTTCAAGGATTCTTCAATTGAGGTATGTTAAATGTTCATCCATGGGTCCTTTCCACCCATGAAATCCAAGAACCCAATTTCAAATTTAAAGTTGTGATTACTTTTTTTTTACAAGTTATTATGATTTTAACCAAGAATCCCCAAGAATTTTGATTCCATACCATGTTTACATGACATTGTCGTTATTATTAATGCCCACATGTTTGAATGGTGTTGTTTGTTGAATTAAATTTTAATTGGTGATTTTATTTGGGAAATCATGATATTACTACAATTTTTAAAACTATTCTCATGCTTAGCGTAAAGCATGAACTATAAGTGTTTGATGAAATGCCTACAAGAATGAGTTTTGAATAAATACTTACATATCATGTTCTCAAAGTTTTAGTGCAATCTTACTATTATTGTTATCGAGTCCTGGGGTATTGAAAACCATATATTGAACTCACAATTTTCGATCACCTTCTGATGAGTTCCTAACAACAATATATATATATAAAATCCTCAATTAATACCTATACATAAAAAAGAAAAGAATTGGGCAAGTAACCTTACCTTTATTTCTGGAATTTGTTTTCTTAAATTGTACTCCATAAAACACTAAATTTTCCTTCAAGTTAAACCAAATACTACCAGAAATTTCTTAGATGGTAAAGAGAAATGGACAAGCTTGGAAGAAGGGTTGTCCTACACTATAAAAAAAACTTGATTTCCATAACATCCCATGATAGAATTAATGATATATTATAGTTATTTTCACTTATCCTGGCAGGAAATGAGGAGGGTTTCTAAAAGAACCTTAGGAGAAAATTAGGTTGTTATAACAAGCCTTGAGAGATAGAGAAATAACTTGAGAGAGAAAATATAATTTATTTAACTTAATAATGAAGGAAATGACCAGTAAATTGTTGTTTTAAGGGCTCTATTTTGGATGCCTTTTTATCTGTATTTTCGACCAGAAATTAGTCAAATTGTCGAAGTAGGCGATGCACCTACATAAGGAGTTCAAGCAGCTCAAAGGTCAAAGTAGGTGATGCACCTGGTTGCTTTATTCATGTCTAAAATAGGTCTTTAACTTATTGGGCTTCTGGGACAGATTTTGATGTTGGGCTGCCTACTCTCTTCAAAATTTATTTTGTGCAAAAAACATAAATCCCCTACCTATTGAAACTAATTACATAAAATTCCTTCTAGTTTTCTCTCTCCCGAATTTTACAAATATACTCATACATTCGGCTGCCCATCGTACATAGCTCGAATGTATGATAAAACAATTAATCCTAAAGGTAAGATAAGATGATAAAATATAATTTTCTACATTCATGGAGAGAGTAATCAGATAAAATCTTTCATTCCCTTAAATAAAGACATTAATTACCTATAATTATGTTTTGTATGATTAAATAAAATAACTAAAATTTAAATTCAATAAAACTCTTAAACATCACTGTTAGTTTTTCTCATTTTTAATGACGTTTTTGAAAAAAATAAAATCATCTTTGTCTTTTTTCAATTCTCGAAAAAATAAATATGAACATCCCCCATATTGTTGAGTCATTTTGGAATTTGGGAGTTGAAAATCATTTATCAATTCTATAAAAGTGATGCAATTATTATTTTCGAAAGTATTAACTTTTTGAAATTGATTTCTATGATCACAATGGAATTGAATATTGACGAAGGTCATAAAAAAATCAAAGTAAAATACACAACAATTTCACATGTATGAGGGCAACTTATACATTTAAAAAATAAACTGCAGTAATGTATAATGTCATACTACACATCTAAATTTTTCATCTTAAACATGTATGACCTATATATCTTGACAGAAGGTTTAATGAAAATTTATACAAAAATAAAACTTTCTAACAGTATAATACCACATAAAGCTTAAAATGCATCTTATAAGGACTTTTAAAGTATAACATATTAAAATATATATCTTCAGGCTTATATTATACATTAGAATAAGTATAAGGGCAACTTATACATTTTAAAAATAAACTGCAGTAATGTATAATGTCACATACTCATATTACACATCTAAATTTTTCACTTTAAACATGTATGACCTATAAGTTTGACAGAAGGTATAGTGAAAAATTATATAAAAATAAGACTTTTTAACTGTAAAATACAACATAAAACACAAATAATGTAATAAGAACTTCTAATATGTAACATATTGAAAATATATATCATTAGACTTATATCATACATTAGTCTTCCAAAATAACTAATGTATAGTGCCTGATATATTATATCTTATACTTTCAAATAAAAACTTCAAGAATGTATAACGTTACACCATACATATAAAATTTTAACATTATACATTATTTATCTATAAACTTGTCAGAATGTATAATGTAACCTTATAAAAAATTCATAGATTATAATTGTATAATTTGACTAAATACAAAAACAACCTCTTCTATATATACAAAAACTTACATTATACACAAGTGTGTTAAATAAAGTAATGTATAATGTATAAAATCTACATCTTTGGACACGATGACAAGTATTTTTTTTCTCATCATAGCAATTCACATATTCTTTTGAGTAGCCTCGGTGTACAAATTGCAGTTATCTTTGCATCCACAAAGCTAGCCTTTTTCAACAAAATACAAACATAAAGTTAGACAAAATACTGAAACATATAAAATAGAATCTTTGAAACATAAAGTTAGATCCAAGAATATTGGAAGAATTTGATATGATAAAATAGAATTTTTGAAAGAGTATTAAAAAAATATGAAACGAAGCAAGATCATTCCTTATCAAAATTAGAATAATATAAACAAACATTAAATAATCAAATAATTAGGATTTAGATTCTTATAGAAGATTGAATCAATGATTTCATTGATTCAATCATTTGAATAAATGTCGTTGTGCTCTGTTTACAAGATTCATTTTCTGTGGCATGTTCTACTTCGTTGTGCTCTGTTTATGATGATGATGACCCAATTGAGATTTTTTGAAGCTTCTGATAATTCGTCGCCTTTTTTTTTTTTTGCCTTTGTTTTCTCAAACAAGTCCATGACTTTCTGATTCGGTGAAGTTCAAAAAAAAATAAAGGAAATTAATGAATGAAATCAATAAGTTCAATTAATGTTTGAAAACTTACAATGGCAAACTCTAAGTATGATTGCTTGATTTTAGCTGTGAAAAAAGAGATTGAATAACGGAGGATAAACTAATTTGTAATGGGAGAGAAAGAGAGGGAGGAAAAGGTGGCCTTTTTTGAAAGTATAACATTAAGGAGAGAGAAATTACTAAATAAGGGAATTTTTGTAATTATTTTGAGATTTGTGTAAATACTTTACCAATTTGGGATTTAATATAATTATGAAACTTTAACTTGTGTATATAAGTAATTTGTAGATTTATTTTACTTTATTTGGGCTTTAAATTAGACCATTGACATAGGACTTAGTCTGATCCATTAGTGTTGGCTCCATTAACTTGGTACATATATGTAATACCCCGAGAATCCAAACCAATCTAAGAACCATGCTTCAAGATCATGATAAACAAATTATAGTGCCTTGGTAGTTCACAAGTGAGTTTGATGTATATTAAGGCCTCAAATAACTCCTAGCTATTTGATCAATCAAAATATCCCTTATCAATTGAGTTTTTGAGAAGTATGTTTCTATAGTCGACTTCAAACGAGCATATCTTTTATTTTACTAAGAGTTTTTTAGACCATGACCCCCTCCCCCCAAATAGATAGATAATTAAATTAAATTTTCAATGAAAACAATTTTGCGTATATCTGATATCTGAGTGAGAAGTTGTGGTACTTTTAGTGAGAGGCAGCGTCGCGCTGGAGTGCAATTTCGTACTCGTCCATTTTCCAGTGATGCAACGCGATAGAACCGCATCGTACCGTAGGGAAAAATGGGAATCGTCCTTTTTCCAGTGTTTCAATGTGATAGCACTGTGTCATGCCAGAGTACAAATTCATGCTCATCCTTTTTTCTAATGGTGCAACGCGATAGTACTGCATCGCATCAGAGCGTAAAATTGGGATTTTCAATGCTGAGTTTTAATTTTCAAGGGTAGTTTACTCTTTTTCCAAGCCCCCAAATCATGTTAAACAAAATATTTAGCCTATTCTAAGCATATTATTATGATTTTTCATCGATTTGCTCACAAAGAAAACCGTAGTCTTTAACATTCAACTTAAAGTAACTCCAAAATTCACCCTTCCTTTTCCATGATAATTCAAAATTCAAGGTTCTCAATTCAAGAACTTTCAAGGATTCTTCAATTGAGATATGTTAAATATTCATTCATGGGTCCTTTCCACCCATGAAATCCAAGAACCCAATTTCAAGTTTAAAGTTGTGATTTTTTTTTTACAAGTTATTATGATTTTAACCAAGAATCCCCAAGAATTTTTATTCCATACCATGTTTACATGAAATTGTTGTTGTTATTAATCCCCACATGTTTGAATGGTGTTGTTCGTTGAATTAAAAATTAATTGGTGTTTTTATTTTGGAAAGCATGTTATTACTACAAGTTTTAAAACTATTCCCATGCGTAGCCTAAACCGTGAACTTCATGTGTTTGATTAAATGCCTACAAGAATGAGTTTTTAATAAATGCTTACATATCATGTTCTCAAAGTTTTAGTGCACTCTTACTAATATTGTTATCGAGTCCTGGGATATTAAATACCCAAAATTTAGTTGCTTACCTAGTTTTCAGTATATATAGAATGGTTACAGAATAGTTATGAGCCCTACTTTTTCAGTCAGTATTCTTAAATAGTTAAGCATTGTCAGTCCAATATTCTAGGTCTTTCAGTTGGGAGTGGGATTTAGCACCAAACGAATACAGGAATGACGACTTCCCCATCAGTTAGGCAGAGTCATTATTAACAGTCCTTCTAATCCAGAACTACGTATCTAGCATCGAATATGAGGAGTTACCCATCAGTTTAGGCTTGACATCCTGGTTGTTTAGTAGCTTAGTAGATCTACACAGCTATGTGATAGTACCCGTGACATGGTACTAACACCCTTCCAACTAGGATCACAGGGTGGACCCCAATTAGCTCATTGAGACATGTCGGTTAGATGATAGCTCCCACAGTCTCAGTCTAGTATTCATCTCAGTAATTAGTTTTACTTTTCTTGACCATATCATATAGATATCAATTATCTATTTACCAATATTCAGCATTTTATTTTATAGATTATATTCAGAACATGTCTTTGCTTGGTCATGCATTCTCTATCTTTACAAACTTCATGCATTCTACTTTGTACTTCATGCTATTCATTTAGTCAATTATTACTCATGCACACGAAACCATACATATTAGCCTAACCTTATTTAGCATACCAGTGTATTCAAAGTAATGAAGGAATACTCTTTTCTTATGCTATGATGTCTTATATCATAGGTTCGGATATTCTGGTTCTTGACCGTACCTAGACAGATTAACCTATCAACAACAGACAATAATGGTAAGTCCTCATCCTTCAAGGATGAGTTATGTTACATTCAGTAATTTAGTTATTTAGTCAGCCGGAGTTAGTTGAAGGCTTATTTCATCAACTTCACAGTCAGTCAGTTTATAGGCTTTCAGACTAGTACCAACAGTTATCCAGTTTTTAGTTTTAAGTTGCCATTATAAGCCATTTTATTACTGTTATCAGTGTTGTTTTTCAAACATTATTAAAATTATGATTTAACACCTTATGGAATTAATCAGTTAAATTCTGCAAATACTCTTTGTTATTAATTTTACCCAGTGCACACAGCAGGTACCAGTATTATGGCTTAGCTTGTGGTTACTTGTGACCATATGCATTGTGTATCTTCTAGGGTGTACTCTCAAGGCATTACAAACTTGGTATTATAGCCTAAGATTTTAAAGTATCCTAGGGAGTCTTAAAGTCGCATCAGGTAGAGTCTTATGCATAGGTGTGAAGCACGCCACACTTATGGACAAGAGGCTATGTAATATTTTAGGAAATATTTCTCTTCTTTTAGTGTTCATATTGTGCGAATGAGCAGGAGTTCAAGTTAAACTCTCTATCTAATTCAACTTTTTCTTTCGTTAACAGAATATACCTCACAGAAAGACTAATGGAAGAAAAACTGAAAACCAGCCAGCATCTCCGCCCATTCAGGCAGATCCCCTAAATGAGCATGTTTCATATGCAGAGTTCAGAGCTGCATTCACCACTATAGCTCACTCCATAGCATCCCAAAATGTGTGGGCAACTTCTGTTCAGGCCAACCTAGTGGCCAATATTGCCGCAGACAAAATTCGAGACCTCACCCGGATAAATCCTCTTTTTTTTGGGATCTAAGTCAGCAGAGGATCCACAAGAATTCCTAGACATGGTGCAGAAGGAAACAGACACTGTGGGAGTGACTTCGAGGGAGAGTGTTGAATTAGCTGCTTACCAGCTGCAGGATATAGCCCATACCTGGTTTAAGTAGTGGAAAGATAATAGAGGCATAGATGAATGGACTATAGAGTGGGAGGAGTTTGCTACAACCTTCTTAGATAGATTCTTCCCGTTGTAGTTGAGTGAATCCAAAGTGTTAGAGTTTATCAACTTCAGGCAAGGCAGCATGAGTGTAAAGGTGTATTCCCTTAAATATACTTAGCTAGCTAGGTTTGCTCTTCATGTGGTGGATGATAATAGGTCTAGGATGAGCAAGTTTATGTCTAGTGTGTTTGATAGTGTGTTCAAAGAGTGTAGGACGGTAATATTGATTAAGGAGATGGACTTGTCTAGGCTGATGGTCCATGCTCAACAGATTGAGGAGCACAATACTAAGAAGAGAGAGAACAAGAGGGCTAGGATAGGTAGTTTCAACTTTGCTCAGCCAAGGTCAGAGGGTGGTAACCATCCCTAATTTCATCATAAATCATTATCTCTAGCTCCATCTTTAGCTAGTTCTCTTGTGCCAAAGTTCAGAAATGACAATTGAGATAGGGCACCACGCTCTAAGTCCCAAGGTAGTATAAATAGTGTTTCCACAAATTCTCTTTGTCAAAAATATGGTAGGAACCATCAGGGAGAGTGTAAGGCTAGCAGTGATATATGTTTTAGGTTTGGTAAGCCAGGTCATAAGATTCGGGGGTGTCAAGTGGTTGCTCAGAAAGAAAGGTATTTGCACCAACTGGGCCAATTTTATTAGTCATCGGCTCTATTAGGTCATCCGACTTTGTAGGGTGACACTTCTAGTACTACTAGTGGTCAGCATCAGAGCAGACTCTATGAACTTCAATCACGACAAGATCAGGAAAGTTCTCCTAATATATTTATTGGTATATTGCAAGTCTTTCATTTATATGTTTGTGCTTTGCTTGACCTTGGTTCTTCTCTTTCTTTTGGAACCCCTTATCTAACAGTCTACTTTGGAGTTAGTCTCAAAACCTTAACAAAGCCTTTCTCAGTATCTACTCTAGTAGGTAAGTTTATTGTAGCCCGACGGGTATATAAGAACTACCCAATTACCGTGTCTTAGGAAGTCACATAAATAAACCTTATTGTACTAGAAATGACGGGTTTTGACACCATTCTCAGCTTGGATTAGATCCACTCATGCTATGCCTTAGTTGATTATAGAAACAGGGTTGTCCATTTTTTGTTTCCAAATGAACCAATCCTCGAATGGAAGGTAGTACCACAACACTTAGGGGTCAACTTGTTTCATACCTTAGAGTGAGAAAATTGATATCCCATGGATGTATCTATCATCTTGTGCAAGTCAAAGACTCTAGTACTGAGGCTCCCAATCTTGAGTCAGTTCCAGTAGAAAGAAAATTTCCAGACGTGTTCCCTGAAGATCTTCTCGGAGTTTTTCCCAAGAGGGAAATTGAATTTAAAATAGACCTTCTTTTGGATACTTAGTCTATTTCTATTCCACCATACAGGATGGCTCCAACAAAAATTAAAGAGTTGAAAGAACAGTTGAAAGACCTCCTAGATAAGAGATTCATCAGTCCTAGAATTTCCCCATATGGTGCATCCTTTCTTATTTGTGCGTAAAAAAGACTTTTCCCTTAGGATGTACATTGAGTACCATTATTTGAACAAAGTTATAATCAAGAATAAATACCAACTTCCTAGATAAATGACTTGTTCAACCAACTTCAGGGTGCCAGTTACTTTTCTAAGATAGACCTCGGATATGGCTATCATCAGCTCAAGTAAGAGAATGTGACATTCTAAAAATAGCTTTCCAAACCCGGTATGGTCACTTTGAGTTTCTAGTCATGTCCTTTGGTCTCACGAATATGTCAGCAGCCTTCATGGACTTGATGAACCGAGTGTCCAAGCAGTACTTTGACATATTTATCATAGTTTTCATCAATGACATTCTTATCTACTTCCGTATTGAAAATGATTATGCAGATCACCTCAGAACAGTATTGAAGACACTTAGAACCCATCAGTTATTCATCAAATTTAATAAGTGTGAATTGCGGATAAGATTAGTAGCTTTCCTAGGACATATTATTTTTGGTGATCGTATTAGAGTTGATCCTTAAAAGACCAAAGTAGTAAGAAACTAGCTCAGACCTATTTATCCTCAGATATCAGAACTTTCTTGGGTTTGACTAGCTATTACCGATGGTTTGTCAGTGGTTAGATTCTTCTGAAAAGAGTTTTCAGAAGTTGAAGACTCGACTCACCATAGCCCCAGTTTTGACGTTACCAAATGGTTCAAATGAGTTTGTTATGTACAGTGATGCTTTCAGAGTCTGTTTGGGGTGTGTTTTAATGTAGAAGGGTAAGGTTGTAGCCTATGCCACTAGACAACTTAAGCCCCATGAAAATAATTACCCTACCCATAATCTTGAACTAGAAGTTGTTGCGTTTGCCTTACAGATTTGGAGGCACTATTTATATGGGGTGCATGTTGATATGTTCACATACCATAAAAGCTTGTTGTATGTATTTTCACAGAAAGATTTGAACTTGCATCAGAGGAGGTTGTTGGAGTTGTTTAAAGATTATGACATGAGTGTTTTGTATCATTCGGACAAGGCCAATGTAGTAGCAGATTCCCTTAATAGACTGTTTATGGGTAGTGTTGCTCATGTTGAGAATGGTAAGAAGGAGTTAGATCAAGAAGTTCATTAGTTAGAAAGATTAGGCATTTTTTGGTTGGCGTAGTGTATAGGTGGAGAATAGTTTGGAATCTTCTTTGGTTGCTGAGCTGAAAAAGAAGCAAGATAGGGATCCCAGTCTGGTTAAGTTAAAAAAGTAAGTCAGAAATCAAAAAGTAGAGGCTTTCTCCCAAGAAGGGTATGGTATGTGGCGTTTCTAGGGTAGACTGTGTGTGTCGTGTGTAAATGATTTGAGATAGTAATTTCTTATAGAAGCGCATGGTGCGGGTTACTCTATTCATCCAAGGGGCACTAGGATGAATTGAGATTTGCGGGAGATCTATTGGTGGAGTGGGATAAAGAGGGACATTGCAAAGTTTGTAGCTAAATGCTCTACTTGTCATCAGGTTAAGATTACACATCAAAAGCCCAGTGGGTCTATGCAGTAGTTCAAAATTCCCACTTGGAAGTGGGAGGAAGTGAACATGGATTTTGTAGCAGGTTTGCCTTGTACTCGTTGTCAGCATGATTCGTTTGTGTCATTATAGACAGGATGACCAAATCAGCCTATTTCTTGCCAGTCCATACAACTTATTCAGTTGAGGACTATGCCAAGCACTATATTAGAGAGTTGGTTAGGTTGCACGGTGTTCTGCTATCTATCATCTTAGATAGAGGTACTCAGTTTACCCCTTATTTTGGAAAGCTTTCTAGAAGGGCCTTGAAATCCAAGTTCACCTCAGTACAGCCTTTCACCCTTAGACAGATGGTCAGGTAGAGAGGACTATTCAAACCCTTGAGGATATTTTGAGAGTGTGTATCATCGACTTTAAGGGTAGTTGGGATGAGCACTTCCCTTCGATTGAATTCACGTATAAAAATAGCGACTATTCTAGCATCCAGATAGCCCCATTTGATGGTCTTTAAGGGAGGATATGTAGATCTTTGATTGGTTGGTTAGAGGTAGGTAAGACCGCTCTGATAGGCGCTGATTTGGTATTTAATGCTTTGGAGAAAGTTTAGCTAATAAGGGAGAGGCTTAAGGCAGCCCAAAGACGACAAAAATTTTATCTAGATGTGAGGAGCAAGGATCTCGAATTTGAGATTGGTGACTTTGTTTATCTAAAAATCTCTCCCATGAAAAGGGTAAATAGGTTAGGTAAGAATAGCAAGCTTTGTCTCTGATATGTTGGCCCTTACAGAATTATGAGCCACTGCGGAAAGGTGGCTTATGAGCTAGAGTTGCCTGCAGACTTGCATCAGTGCACCCGATATTCCATATCTCTTTGTTAAAGAAGTGTACTAGTGACCCAGCTATAGTTCTTCCCTTAGAAAGTGTAGATGTTTAGAACAACCTTTCTTATGAAGAAATTCCAGTCGAGATCCTTGATCGCTAGATTTGTAGGCTGAGGAACAAAAAAGTTCCCCTAGTTAAGGTTCTTTGGTGGAACCAATCCGTTGAGGGACCAAGTACCCTCATCTTTTCTGCGCAAACTCAGACTCAACTTAAGGTAACAATTTCTTCAAGACTTTCTCTTTTCCATACTCAGTTCCAGCGGCATATCATTCTCATATCATTCATGCATTCACGAACCTAGTTCCGTCATGTGCCATATTTCAGACTTGGTTAGGTAATCACATTTTCAGCATGTATATTCAGTATGTAACCTTAATTCCTCAGTGTTCTCAGCTTAACGAACCTCACTCGAAGACGAATGTTCACAAGGGTGAGATATTATAATACCCTAAAAATCCAAACCAATATTAAACCATGCTTCAAGATCATAAGAAATAAATTATAGTGCCTTGGTAGTTTAAGAGAGATTTTGATGTATATTAAGTCCTCAAATAACTACTAGCTATTAGACGAAACAAAATATCCCTTACCGATTGAGTTCTTGAGAAGTATGTTGCTTTAGTTGACTTTAAATGAGCGTATCTTTTATTTTACTATGAATTTTTGAGCTCACGACCCCCCCCCCCAACAGATAGGAAATTGAATTATCTTTTCAATGATACAAATTTTGCCTAATTTCGATACCCGGCTGAGAAGTTGTGGCACTTTTAGTGAAAGGCAGCAGCTCACTGTGTTGTGCCGGAGTGTAATTTCGGACTCATCCATTTTCCAGCGGCGCAATGTGATAGCATCGCATCATTCCGTAGTGAAAAATGAGGATCATACTTTTTCCAGTGACATAATGAGATAGCACCACATTGCGCCAGAGTACAAATTCGCGCTCGTCCTTTTTCCAGTAGCGCAACGCGATAGCACTGCATTGCGCCGAAGTGTATAATCGAGATTTCCAATTTCAATTTTTAATTCCCATGGGTAGTTTAGTATTTTCTCAAACCTCCAAATCATGTTAAACAAAAGATTTAACCTATTTTAAACATATTATATTGATTTTTCATCGATTTGCTTTCCAAGAAAACCCTAGGCTACAACATTCAACTTCAAAAAACTACAAAATTCACCCTTCCTTTTCCAAGATAATTCAAAATTCAAGGTTCCCAATTCAAGAACTTTCAAGGATTCTTCAATTGAGGTATGTTAAATGTTTCTCCATGGGTTCTTTCTACTCATGTAGTCCAAGAACCTAATTTCAAATTTAAAGTTGTGATTTATTTACAAGTTATAGTGATTTTAACCATGAATCCCCATGAATTTTGATTCCATACCATGTTTACATGAAATTGTTGTTGTTATTAATATATGCACGTTTGAATGGTGTTATTCGTTGAAATAAATATGTTTTGGTTATTTTAGAAGGGAAATTATACTATTACTACAAGTTTTAAAACTATTCTCATTCTTAGCTTAAAGCATGAACTACAAGTGTTTGATGAAATGCCTACAAGAATGTGTTTTGAATAAATGCTTACATATCATGTTCTCAAAGTTTTAATGCAATCCTTTTATTATTGTTATAGAGTCCTGGGGGTTTGAATACCTAAACTTTAGCTGCTTACCTAGTTTTCATTATTTAAAGAATGGTTACAGAATAGTTACGAGCCCTATCTTTTCAATCAGTATTCTTAAATAGTTAAGCATAGTCAGTCCAATATTCTAGGTCTTTCATTTGGGAGTAGGATTTAGCACCGAGCAAATAAAAGGATGGCAGCTTCTCCGTTAGTTAGGCAGAGTCGTTAGTAGCAGTCCTTGCATTCCAGAACTACGTAGTCAGTGTAGGATATGAGGAGTCACCCGTCAGTTTAGGCTTGACTCTACCCAGGTATCACCCGTCAGTTTAGGCTTGACATCCTGGTTGTTTAGTAGCTTAGTAGATCTATGCAGCCATGTGTTAGTAACCTTGGCACGATACTAACACCCTTCCAACAGGGGTCACAGGTTGGACCCTAATTAGCTCATTGGGGTATGTCGGTCAGATGATAGCTGTCACAGTATTAGTCCAGTATTCATCTCAGTAATTAGTTTCAGTTTTCTTGACCATACCATACAGATATCAGTTATCTATTTATCAATATTCAGCATTTCAGTTTACAGGTTATATTCAAAACATGTGTTATGCTTGGTCATGCATTCTCCGTGTTTACAGACTTCGTGCATTCTACTCTGTATTTCATGCTATTCATTTAGTCAATTATTACTCTTTCATACGAAACCATGCATATTAGTCTAACCTCATTTAGCATACTAGTACATTCAAAGTACTGACCACATACTCTTTTCTTGCGCTATGATGTCTTATATCATAGGTTCGTACATTCGGGTTCCAGACCGTACGTAGACAGATTAGCCTATCAGCAACAGTCTACAGTGGTGGGTCGTTATCCTTCGAGGATGAGTTATCTTACATTCAGTATATCAATAGTTCTGTTATTAAGTCCGTCAGAGTTAGTTGGGGGTTTTTCCATCAACTCCACAGTCAGTCCGTTTAGAGGCTTTCAGACTAGTACAGACAGTTAGTCAGTTTTCAGTTGTCACTATTAGCCATTTTATTACTGTTATCAGTGTTGTTTTTCAGACATTATTAGAATTATGATTTAACACCTTATGGTATTAATCAGTTAAATTTCGCATATACTTCTTGTTATTAGTTTTACCCAATGTACACAGCAGGTACCAGTATAATGGGTTAACTTGTGGTCACTACTAACTGTAAGCTCCCTGTAGCTCCTAGGGTGTACTCTCGGGGCATTACAATATAGATCAAGTAGATAACTCACCTACTACCTTAAATAAGACAAGAAATCACCTTAATATATTATTTCGTTTGCAGATCTAAATCCCTTTCATTGAACATTAAGCTTGTATATATTTGATCCCTTAAAGTTATATGCTCAAATGAATACTTATGATCCCAAGATTAAATACTATCGTCGACGGAAACTTGATCGTACCATGTTTAAATGTATGGGCAGTTCTTTCAACCTATCTTACCATATAGGATACGGAGTTCATTACACATTTGCCATTAGATAATTCTTGATGAAATATCAACACATCAGGAAGATAAGCAATGTTATCCGTTGTAGTAAGAAAGTGACATAGTACTCTAGTCCAATTTTTCACTGCTTTATCCAAACCACCATCCATCATTGGAAATACATTACCCATTTCATACAAAAAACATTGTTCGGGTAGATCAGTATGGACATGGCGAATCTTATAGAATCAGTCAACGAAGTGTTGTATTTGACACTAAAATGATCTGTGCAAACATAAGAAATAATAGTTGTGGTATAGTAAGAGCCTAGGAATTCATATTGTTGACTAGCCACTTCAATTTCATCAATCTTTTGGAATGGTTTTGTTATCATTTTTTTCTTGAACGCTTTTTTTCTTATTGACATTGACATCATATCAATTCTTGATTTGTGATGTTACTCTGAATGATATATTTTTGCATTGATTCAGGTCATTGAGAAAGTCTACTGGATATCAATTCAATTGAATTAAAAAAGTGAGGAACTCAGGGACTTTTGCTAATGAATTTACAGTAACAAAGTAGTCAAATCACGAAAAAATTAAAAGAAAAAATCACCACTAGGATTGTTACATAGTCCCTTTTAAATAAGTAAAATAAGCCAATAAATCACCGCTAAGATTGTTACATAGTCCCTTTTAAATAAGTAAAGTAAAATAAGCCAATCAGACAAAGAAAATTGAAAATTTTATTTCCTAGTAATTTAAGAAAAGCAAAAAAGAAAATTAGGACAATAATTTCCATTCAGATCTTACTCATTTAACGAAAACCTAATTCCGTTCCTATAAATTCATTAGAAAATTCCCCTAAGTTCCTCACTTTTTTTTCAATTCAATTAAATTAATATCCAGTAGAGTTTTTCAATGAACTTAATTAATGAAAAAATAAGTCATTAAGAGAAACATCACCAATCAAGAATTGATATGATTAAATGTCAATAAGAAAAATAGCATTCAAGAAAGAAGAGATAAGAAAACCATCCCAAAATGGTAATGGAGTTGAAGTGGTCAGCGAAATATATGGATTCGTAGGTTCTTACTACACCACAACTATGATTTCTTCTATTGACATAGATCATTATAGTGTCAAGTACAACACTTTGTTGACTTATGATAGATCTGCTCCACAAGAAGAGATTGTTGAAATCTATGAGGTTCACCCTATCCATCGCCATCTACCTTTAACAATGAAAGAAAAAGAATTTTGTTTGTACGAAATGGTTAATGTATTTGCCGATGATGGATGGTGGTTTGTATTAATCACTGGAAATATTTGAAAAGAGTACTATGTCTACTTTCCTACTACTGCATATAACTTTGCTTATCCTCCTGATGTGTTAAGACTTCATAAAGAATGATCTTATAGCAAGTGTGTATTACCGTAATGTGATATGTTTGTCCCTTAATTATTCCCTTTTCTATTATAGAAATCACTCAAGTTTAGTTGGAAAATGTTATGTATGATAATAAAGATTATGAAATGTTGTATCAAGCATCTATTGAGGAAGTAGTTGATTAAAATATTATGATAAACGAGAACATTTATTTATTAATTTTTTCAGCCTTTAATAGTTTATTGTTTTCAATATGACTTCCTAACTAGTGTCATATGTTTCTTTGATACGTTTTTAAATAGTTCTTAGTATCAAATTTTGCAATAATTAGTATTGTGATAAATAAGAAGCATTATTTAAATGTAGTATATGCCAATAACAAATGTTATTTGAGTTTGTAGTTTCTACAAATTTCATAAGTTCAATCTGTTCGGTTTTATTTCATCTCTAGAGTATTAAACATATTCATTAGTAACTTTGAGAAATGAGAGGTAGTATCTTCTTTCATCCTCGATTCAAACACCCTCGGAAGAAAATACTCTTTATATCAAGTGTCCTCCAGTAAATCCCTCTCCAAACTTTGAAAATCCATTCTCTGAGCAGATTCCTCCTACCACATCAATCATCGATGCTCTATTTGGATCATCCATCAGTGGTGAAGTGCCCTCTCCGTCTGTTTCTCCACCATCAATTGACTTTGCAAAAGTTGAAATGCCATCTCCGACTACCAATTCTCCTTCTTCACCATCTATGACTCCCAATCCTGAGGCTTCATCATCCAGTCTCCCTCTTAACTCTGGGATCGTGCGTTAGGTTCCTACGGGACAAGGTCCCCACTCAGTCCCTAAACCCTTACAAATCGAGGAGCACTTGTTCAAGTGTGAACTACTTAAGGAACGTTAGAATACCCTAAACATCACGGAGGATGGGGCTGATTAGGTGGATGACAACCTTTCTGGATTCACTTGTGACCCAAGGGGGTTTCCATCTCTCTCTACAAAGTCCACACCAAAATCCCCAAGCCCTAGATATGATGGAACCCCAATTTCTGCCAGTTTTTCCAAAGACATACTTTATCCTTCTATGAAAGATGATAATGAAGAGGATGAATTAGTAAATCTCACCTGGACTATACTTGGAATGAGGGGGTTTAATAGAAAGGACCAGGTCTTTGAGAGACCTGTTCAAAAGTATTATAACACTAGAAGGGCAAAGAAAAAAATGTTTTGAATACACGTGAAGGCTTTTCCTGGCATACGAAAAGCTAACCTATAAAATGTTAATTTGTAGGCTGATAACCTATGACAACAGTCGCTAAAGCAAATGCATAAAATATTGACAACTCGCCAATCTGCTCGTGCTCTTCTTACCATTAGTGGTTATTTGGCTAGACTGTGAGCCCTTAGTTCTCTCTGACTTGCTCATCCCTGAGAGTAATGAGTAACCAAATTTCTCCTTGGTGACATTTGTAAATGAGAATCTCTACCTGAAACGGTGCTGCCTTCAATGAACTTCCTCTGTGGTGGACGATATCCCTCCCAATTTAAGAGTTTGTGCACCATTTTAGTCCTGCTTGTTCATTGTTGTAATGGTACACTTCTTTTACAACTCTTTAATCTTGTATCCGTTATCATATATAGTTAGATGGATATAATTGTTGACTAACTTTCTAATTTCTATTCTTTGTCATTTAATGTCCAAACTGATCAATAATGTAATTTATATTAGCATATTTCAGGTTAATGGAAATGACATTATCTGACTTGCTCTCCAGTATGTCTTGTTGTATCATTGGACTTATATTTCTTTGTGGATCCACTGTGTATACATATATCTCAGGCTAGTAGAGGAGGGCCAAAGGTACTGTCATGCATCTCGAAGCGAATAATTACTTAAAATAAAGGACGTTAAGGTCATATTTACATATATATGGATTTGTAAACATTAGGGAATGAATGATTTAAGGTCATTTGCGTACATCACACCCTCTTGGGTTGCAGTTCCTCCCCGGACTGTACAGGAATGTCAAATTTGGGTTACCCTTTGATACAAGATAAACAACGGAAACACGAAACAAACACTCAAAACAGTCCACAAGTTCAAGAGAACCGAGGACCCTTTGAGTGACCCCTCTCGGATTCAAGATCTACAACAAGAACACAATGCAATGAGGTGATTAATACCTATTTTCAGCGAACAATAAACTAGATTAACAACACGAGAATGAAGAACACGAAGAACAATAACAATATTATTAAGAACAAGAAACACACGGCTACAAGAAACAAAGGGATAGATAGATAGACTACACAAAGATGTAATCTTAAGAACCCAAGAGCCTATTCCACTCTTGGACCCTTAACACCACACTCAATGATTCACCTATCTCTTACGTTGAAACAAGAGGGACCTCGATCTCCCAAGCATCCAACGTTTTCAAGCTTGACTCCAACACGAGTGACTCCACACTCAAGTTGATTTCCCTAGTTACTATGTTTCGGCCAAGAGGCCATTCTCTCCAAAGAGGGTTTTTCAATGTTACAACTTTCAATATTCAATCAAAACTAATGACTAAAACACTACATCATTCTATTTATTGTGTATTACAATTAATAGGTAAAATGACCAAAGGGTCCCTTTAATGAAATGTGACCAAGGACGCCCTTGGAGTGCAAGTTTAGAGTCGGTTTTGGTGTGATCCAAGGCCTTCTCCACGCTTCACTTGGACGCTTTATTGGACGGGTCCAACGCATTCTCACATACGTGCATCCTCGTGGTCGTACCCGTATCATCCTCTCCTTCTTGAAAAAGGATTCGACCTTGAATACGGTCCTTGCAAAATCAAAGAAGGACAAACAAGAAAAACATCCTAATGACATGAGAGTTAGGATTAGCAAAATACACACATCACATGCCGTGCCAAGGTGGGACAAAATTGGAGTATACCCATGGGTCCTTTGTGTTGAACATGAAAACCTTAGTATAAAAGGCACAAAGGAAGAGGTCATCATCAACAAAACGAGACAAGGAAGAACCTTGTCTTCCTTCATTACCACCTACTTTCAAACATTGCTTGTCGTCTTGGCCAAGCATCAAGAGGGAAGTGTAGAAATTCCCACATTCTGGAAGACTGTCGGGGTCAAATGGGAGAAGTATCCAAGGTTCTAAGCTGAGGTTAGCCCTTCCTTCCCCTAGAATATCACTCTTACAACCACGCATGACATTTGCCTTTAAGAGAAGACTAACATTCAAGAATAGAGAGACACGTCCTAGAAGTCCTACCTCAAAAATACATATGCCATCATTTACAACATTTCCATACACATGATCTCTATGAACAAAACTACTAGCAAGGCTTTTACCACACAAGATGTTCAAAGAGTCACGTGCACCATCAAGATCAACTCTATAAACACCATCACTAACTTGAAATTTTTTAAGCATGCCATACATATGCTCAAGTAATGGAATACAATCATGATTAAGTTGATCTTCATTCACATCCTCACTAGTTGTTGGCAACTCACATACCAACCTAGACTCACCTTGGTTCGCACAAGAGTCAACTAATGTGTGAGTACTCTTGTCAATTGGTAATAGAACCTTGTTCAAGTTATAAGGGCTAGCACTAGATGGACATAAATCATTCTTACAAGAAGAATCAATTTCGTCATCTAAAGGATCAACTAGTGCTTGCGTACTTACAACAAGAGTTTGGTCCTCACGTAACCTAACATTACCAAGAGTATCACCATAGGGAGAATCAAACACCTCTACTCTAGGTAAATCCGCAACTACATCCAATTGGCCACTACTAGCCACAACACAACATTCTAAGTTCATAGGAGTGTAGGGAATAGTGTTTTTACCTCGTAGCTCACATGAGCTACGGACTTCCTCTTGATGTGTGTCTGGGCAGACCACTTGCTCCCTTTGACCTACCATACGATCCAACCTTTTATTTGCCATAGCTAGGTCTCGGCACATAGTGTCAAGGTAGGCCAAAATAACATTGGTGGCATTGTTGTCCATGGGTTGAGAGGTGGAACCCGCCATGTAATTGTACCTAAAAAAAAAAAGAACACACCTACAAAACAAAACACAAGTTAGTTCGAAACAACCTCACCACACTCTCGCACACTTGATCATCTCACACTTGGTTTCACAAGTGTTGAAAGCCGGCTTGTACTTCGCGAGTGATTCAGGGTCGAGTGTACTCTTGCCCAGAATAGATTTTCATTTGAGTTGACTCAAGGAACATTTGTTTATGGACTTGAACCAACAAGATACAAAGAATTTACAAAAGAGAAAAGCACACAACAACGCTTAACACGAATGAACGAACACAAAGACTAACTAACAATCAAGTAGATGAGTACTAGTTTGCCAATTAGTATTGGAACCAACGAAAGTGAAACTAAGGAACAACAAAAGGAAACTAAGAGATCAAAAGTTTGATCCAAATTTTTTGCGTGAACAATAACAATGATGACGTGGTAGCACGTAATTGGTTGGGGTTTCTAACAATTTTTGTTGTCCAATCTCAAGTCTTTGGTCAATTTACAATTTAAGAATTGGAATTTGGTTAATGGAGGGAGATACAAGTCTTGGAGCCCTTTTGAAATTCAAACACAAAAAGTCTTGACTTGACTTGCACCTTTCCTCAAAACATGGGTCCTTGTTTTATGGAAAATGGTTGAGATGTGATTGACTAGTTGGTGAGTGATGGTAAGTCTTTCAAGACTAACAAAATTCTCACACCTTTTTTTCACCTTTTTGGATCTAACTTTCACTTTATTTTAACAAGATATGAAGGTAGTGAAGAACTTCAAGAACAATCACCAAGAACAACCAACAACAATCTCCAAGACACCAACAATTTTCACACGGCCAACTTTCAATTTTCACAATACAATATCTTCAACACTTGGCCAAGACAACTACAACTTCAACAAAATGGTTCTTAGGCCACCAATGAATAACAATATCACGTGGCCAAGCGTAGAACAACAACAATATGAAAACCACAAGCCCAAAATAGTCCACCACAACAATGTTTCAACAATAATTCGGCCAAGCCTTATGTTCACAATAGCAACTCCAACAATGTAAGCTCAAACTTAGATTTAGACTCAAAAGTGATATAGATGAAGAAAACCAACACTAGAAACAACAAAACAAGTAAAAGGTCTCGGCCAAGACATAACATAACATAATTTCGGCCAAGAACACAAATTGGACATATTTGCTTCTTTTATATTTTTCAGTTTTCTAACACTTTTTTTTTGAATTTTTTATCAAGAAAGCCCAAGATTGACTTGTAGGAACAAGATCAAGCCATGCTTTGATACCAAATGATACAAGATAAACAATGGAAACACGAAAAAAACACTCAAAACAGTCCATAAGTTCAAGAGAACCGAGGACCCTTCGAGTGACCCCTCTCGGATTCAAGATCAACAACAAGAACATAATGTAATGATGTGATTAACACCGATTTTCAGCAGACAACAAACTAGATTAACAACACGAGAATGAAGAACACGAAGAACAATAACAATATTATTCAGAACAAGAAACACACAGCTACAAGAAACAAAGGGATAGATAGATAGACTACACAAAGATGTAATCTTAAGAACCTAAGAGACCATTCCACTCTTGGACCCTTAACACCACACGCAATGATTCACCTATCTCTTACATTGAAAAAAGAGGGACCTCGATCTCCCAAGCATCCAACGTTTTCAAGATTGAATCCAACACGAGTGATTCCACACTCAAGTTGATTTCCCTAGTTACTATGTTTCAGCCAAGAGGCCATTCTCTCCAAAGATGGTGTTCCAATGTTACAAATTTCAATATTCAATCAAAACTAATGACTAAAACCCTACATCATTCTATTTATTATGTATTACAAATAATAGGTAAAATGACCAAAAGGTCCCTTTAATGAAATGTGACCAAGGGCGCCCTTGAAGTGCAAGTTTAGGGTCAGTTTTGGTGTGATCCTAGGCCTTCTCCATGCTTCACTTGGACTCTTTATTGGATTGGTCCAATGCATTCTCACATACGTGCCTCCTCGTGGTCATATCCGTATCACCCTTTTTATAGAAATCACAGTTATTGATTACTTCCTTTATGCCATATTTTGACTCATTCATTCTCTCATCTATTATCCTTCTTAACACTTTTTTAGATGGTTTTAAATATTGTTTCATCATATATTTTATTATATTATGTTGTGTTGTATTATTTTGATGAATACAATCTCTAAATAGATTGTATTATCTCTCGCCGTTACACAAAATCAAATCAATAGTTTGTAATATTAACCTACAAGAAAAGTAGGGTAAGAGGTAGAACTGTTAAATAAATTAAAGGTAAAGAATAAGATAGAATTATTAGATAATAAGTAAAGATAGAAAGAAAGAAAAAAGAATCATGATGCAATCATGCTCGGTTGTTAAATCTAATGGAATTTTATCATGTTGCATAACAATGAATTTTAATGAACAACATAATATAATAGGTGACAACAATCCAAACAAGTTGTAAGAAATTGTACAACATTATTCCAATTAGTGGTGGTGTCGAGTGGAAGGAGGTTTATTTGCATTTCTTTTAGCGAATAAAGGAATTCCAATGCATAGATAAGGCAAAGATGTCAAATAAAGCCTCCACATGAGCAACACAAAATATTGAATATCATAAACCAACCAGAACAGAATATAAGCCCCAACATGGGTGCAGAAGAGTAAAAATAATCTCAAAATGTAAACCCCATAACTATTTTCCTCAACACATAGCATGATTCACTTATTTATTAACTGCCCAACTCAATCTGAAAGAAGTTGAGTCATAACCTACCTCAAAATGATGAAATTCTTGTCTAAAGTACTTCAAGATGAAGCCTTCCCATTGCTAATGACGTCAGAATCAACTACAACATTCAAATATATTATCTATATATTAAAAAGAAAGCTAATGATATTCATATTGCTCATATTCGGGTCGGGTCCAAACTGGCTCAAGAAAATGAGTTCAAAAACAAAATAGGAAAAACTAAAATATTATTTCAAAAACACATTCGTCAAGATTATAGGGATTTACCCAATAAAACCAACATGAAAATGGTTTTAAAATGAGATCCAAATCAAAGAAAAATCCTTTCTAAACTTTATCGGTAAAAACCTCATTTTTTATTTTTAAATTATGATTCAAAGGTATTTTTGATTATATAACCAATGAAAAATAATGGGAATAAGCTTCTAAAGCTCACCCAATTTCAACCGGTAAAGAAATCCTAAAGAATCGTCCAAAACTGAAGCTCAAAGATCCAAAAATAGAGGGAAACATAAAAGGGGGTATTTACATTGATTTGGCTCTGCCATTAAGTGGTCATCTCTTAAGAGGCAGATGACTACCAAAGAGGTCAGGCCTATGTGGCTAGGTAGCTAAAGCGGTCCCCATTCTGCAAAAGTGCCTCTCACTAAAGCGTTTAAGTGCTCTTTTTAGCGATAGGGGCTGGTCAGCTGAGGCCGCTAAAGAGGCTTTTCCTCTTTAGAGGCCACCTTGAAAGCATTTCTTTTGTCACTAAAGTGGTTGCACCAGCTTCAATTGCACCAACAACTTTTCTAACAGAAAAGAAATATCTCAAGAGCACTTAGGGGTAAATCGCTTCCTAAAAAGAGTGATTTCGTACTTAGGAGAACTCAAATTTGAGACCTTGATGAAGGATGTAGGAGTACATACCCCTCCATCACAATCCATATTAATAAAGTTCTATTTTTATAATTAATGAAGTAAAGGCAGTAAAACAAGTTAGAAAAGTCTATTTTTCTTTAATTTTTTAGCTCTTGTTCGTGAAAATCAAAAAGTTATCTCCTATTGATAATTCAACTTGAAGAATGATACTGAACATACCAATTTGATGTTCTTATTTCTGATGTAGTCTCATTATTATTTACATATGTAGATAAACTTATGGTTATTCCCCTGTTCATTTTTACTTGTCATATTTGGATTTGGTATGTCCATTAAGAAAATAATGATTGACATGTTTATTTTATCACACTATCCCTATTAATTGATCTTCAGTATTATGTGTTGGAAAATAATTTGGAGAATAAATAATTAATGCTAAGATTAAAACATGAAAAAATAATTATCTTTCTTGAATATAAAAAGTGAAAATCCACTATAGAATAGTGGACAAGTATAAGTGAACAAAGAGAGTACTACATCTCATTTCTCAAAGTTACTAATGAACATGTTTGATTCCATAGAGATAGATAAAATTGAACAAATAACACTTGATGAACTTTATAGAAACTACAGTCTCCAATTGCATTTTTCATTGGCATATGCTACACTTAAATAGTGCTTTCTTATTTAGCACAATAATTATTGTAAAATTTGATACTAAGGACTATTTGGTAGTGTATCTAAAAAGCACGTAATGCTATCAAGGAAGTCGGATTGAAAACAGTATAACAATTAAAGGCTAAAAAACTAACTAATTAATGTTCTTGTTTACACAATATTTTATTCAACTATTTCCTTAATAAATGCTTGCCACAACATATCACAATCTTTAAAAAAACAATGATCAAGTGAGTGTCACGACCCAAACCAAGGCCCGGATCACGACGGGCATCCCAAACTATGAAGGCCCGAGAGACCCCTTAGCATGTGATCATAAGCATAATTCTTATGAAATAGGAGTGAGGAAGATAAACTGAAAACATGAGGAACCCATAATAAACCTCAATACGTCATGACAGTAATCAACAAAAAAACCCAAATCCAATTTAAACATATTTACAAAGCCTCTACTGAACTGAACATACAAGTCTGTCTAAACTGGTACAAGACCCCCAGCAGAACCATAAGAATAAAAAGGAAACAACAAATGGGAAATATGCCTTTCGAAGTAAGGGGGGCTTACCAACTCTGAATAACTGAAAATAATCTATTGGTTAACTACACCACTGGATCGCTCCTCAGAACCTGAAATATAGGAGGTCAATACTTGTAGAGTATTGGTATATAGAACAATCCAAAATAACATATATTTCGTATAAACATAACTGAGAGCATTTGTGAAAAATAATTTAGAATAAAATATATAAAAACATATGGGCATAATACAAAAGCTTCAAAACATTCTTGTAACTCATAGACTCAACTCTTTGCTTTACTTCTGAGCTATATGGTACACCTTACAATCATGAATGCCCATGGGTTATATGGGTATGCCCCTTACTTAGAGGACAAGCCCCCAATCTGAGTTTGCTGCAAGGATTGGAGTTTTCATAAGCTAGTATACCCCCATGTGAGTATATCGTAGGAATCCCCCCATGTGAGATGTCTCAATTATCCTCCCATGTAGGATAACATATCATAAATCCCGCATCGGTAAAATATAGTTTCGGACAATGTGTTATATGAACTCGTGCCTTCTCAAGGTAACCATCTAACTCTTTTTAAGCCCTTTTCAACCTTCTTAAACCATATGTCATGCTTATGAAAGAGTTCATTTCTTATTCTATTAAGGGCATATCATAAGAGGGTATCGTCAAACCCAGACTTACAAGTTATTTATATCGTACCACATAATGTCCATAACCCTTTTTATTCAAAAGCATGTTAATGACTACCCAAAATATTTAAACATCACTTGATAGAATTCTTATATCAAATATCATATAAAATTATGCAAAACACTCTCTTTTCAATACATTAACATGTGGTGGTCAATTCTTACATAAAACGCATGTAATTCTTTATTAAGAAACAATTAAATTTAGAATAACAATCACCTCTTTAAAAATATGTAAAAAAAAACAGGCATATTAAGTAAAAGGCATTTGAAATCAAGAATCATCCTAATTCGTAAAATAGCCCCAACATTAGTTATATATAATCTGATGATCAAAAAGGGGCTTCATAATGTGGAAGGGAATTTCACAAGTGATGCTCATAAATCACTTTGCGAACTCAAATCAAATATGCATATGATTATAAATCAAGCTTATGGATAAACCCCATGATAAGTATGTACTTTCATCAAAATGGGTTCATGATGCATGCTCTTCAAATGAACCCAATATATATATGTAATTATATATGTTAGAAACATTAAGCTTACACCCATGAGAGTTAAGATAGTCCCACATTCCTCGATAATGATGAAAACATAGAGAAATTTGATCTTTGAAGCTTTAAATTCTCCCAAACATAGTTAGTTTCTCTTCTCTTACTTAATGGAAGATGATTTGGGGATTTTGAAAAGTGAGTAACATGTTTTAAGACCTTAATTTTTTCCATATAGGATTAGAAATGAGTTGGGAGGGGGAAAAGACCTTAATGCCCTTCAATTAAATCAAAATGGATTAACTTTTGACACTTGTCTTTGGCTTTGTGGCCCAAGGACAAAGAAACCCTCATGGTTTGTAGATTAATGCCAAACCAAACCCATTCTAGTGGTATTTTGAGACCCCTCCATCGCGTAGAGACTTTTTTGGAGGGTCATTTTTGCGATGCCAACCCATTTTTAATGCCTAAAAGCACCTCCAAAACACCCCAAAACAACTAATCATGATCTACCATTGATATAGGGGTCCTAAGGCTCATTTTAAAAGCATTATTTGAGTGTTAAATGTATAATACGTTAAATTACCCCCCTTGGGATCATTCATCCTCGAATGATAATTCGAGTCACATAAAGTACGATTTTAAGCGCTATAAGGAATTAAACCAGTAAGATAAGATCAATACCTTTTATATCATCATCCACAGATTCAAAGAGTGATGAGTATCTTGAACACATATCATTCTCCGACTCTCAAGTAGCTTTCTCAACTTTATGATTCTTCCACAACACTTTAACCGAAGCTATCTCTTTACTTCTCAACTTTTTACCTTGCTAATCAAGTATAGATACGAGTTCCTCTTCATATGATAAGAAATATTTCACACCAATCTCATCTATAGGAAATACATGAGAATGATCTCCAATACACTTCTTAACCATTGACACATTACATATAGGATGAACGGAGGTTAAACTTGTGGGAAAATCTAAGTCACATGCAACTCCACCAATATTTCTCATAATCTAGTAAGGACTTAGGTAGAGAGAACTAAGCTTTCCATTCCTTCCAAATCTCATAACTCCCTTCATAGGGAGTATCTTTAGATATACCCTATCACCATCCTAAAATTCTAAATCTCTTCTTCTAACATTGGCATATGACTTCTGGCTACTTTCAGTTGTCATAAGTCGCTCTCTAACGACTTTCACTTTCTTTATCGCCTGATAGACAAGTTCAGGTCCAAATAAATGGGTTTTACCGACCTGATACCAACTAATCGGTGACCTATACCTCCTCCTATAAAAATATCAAAAGGATCCATTTAGATGCTAGAGTGATAGCTATTGTTATAGGCTGATTCTATCAATAACAAGTGATCCACCAAACTATCCCTAGAGTCAAGCACGCAAGCCCTCAAAATATCTTCTAAAGTCTGACTGGTACACTCCGGTTGCCCATCTGTTTTAGGGTGGAAAGAGGTGCTAATGTATACTTGGGTACCTAAACCTCTCTGAAAGGACCACTAAACCTGATAAGAGAACTGCGAACCTCTGTCGAATATAATGTATACTGGAGCCTCATGCAATCAAACTATTTCCTAGATAAACAACCTTACATAATCATCTCCTGAGTATTAGTCCTCACAGGCAGAAAGTGAGATGACTTGGTCATCCTATCTACAATCACCCAAATAGAGTCATATTGGTTCCAGCATCATGGAAGTCCTGTAATAAAGTCCATATTGATCATCTCCCATTTCCATAAAGGCAAGGCTAACTCTTTGGAAGTGTCACCTAGACTCAAATGATCCACCTTAACTTGTTGACAATTCAAACACTTAGACACAAAGTTAGCAACATCTTTTTTTATGCTATTCCACTAATAAATCTCCTTGAGATCATGATACATTTTAGTGGAGCCAGGGTGAACTACATACCTGGAAGTATGAGATTCATCAAGAATCCTTTCTCGCAGGTCATCCATATTTGGCACACATAACCTACCTTGGTAGCTCAAAATACCATCTCCTTTAATCTCAAAGGACATTACTTTTTGTTGACCAAAATCTTCCTTGATCTGCATCAAAATGAGGTCTCTGGTCTGCTTTTCCTTAACTTCTGAAAATAGGGATGCTTTAGATACCTCTTGGATGAACAACCCTCCATCGTCGAAATCTAAGAGTAGAAAGATGGTGAATATCACTTACCGAATTCCTTTTTTCTTCCTCTATATGAGAAAGACTACCCATGGAAAACCTTCTAAGGGCATTAACAACCATATTAGCCTTTCCTGGATGATAGTGCAGGCTCATGTCGTAATTCTTCAACAACTCCAATCATAACCTCTGCCTGAGATTCAGCTCTTTATGAGTGAACACATATTGTAAACTTTTATGTTCAGTAAATATGTCAACATACACCTCATAAATGCCAAATTTTAAGTGCAAACAACATAACCACTAGCTCTAAATCTTGGATGGGATAGTTCTTCTCATGTACCTTCAATTGTATAGATGTATACGCCACTATCTTACCACACTACATAAGTACACACCCAAGTCCTAACCGAGATGCATCACAGTACATAGAAAAACCCTTTGTGCCCTCAGGAATGGTCAAAACTGGCGCAGTAGTCAACTTGTCTTTTAACCTCTCACAAGAGTCAGACCACAAAAATTTTACCTTCTTCTAAGTCAACCTGGTAAGTAGATCAGCTATGGATGAAAAACTCTTTACAAATCTCCTATAATACCCTGCTAAACCCAATAAGCTCTACATATCAGTTGGAGTCATAGGTCTGGGCCACTTTCTCACTGCCTCAGGCTTTTAGGGGTCAATCTTAATTCCTTCACTAGAAAAAATATTCCCCAAAAAAGCTATTGCACTAAGATAGAATACACACTTAGAAAATTTAGCATACAACTTATGGTTTTTATGAGTCTGAAGAAAGATTCGGAGGTGATTGGAATGTTCCTCCTCACTCTTAGATAAATCAATATATCATTAATGAAAACTATGAGGAACAGGTCTAGAAATTGATGAAACACCCTATTCATGAGATTCATAAATGTTGCAGGGGAATTAGTCAGTCCGAAGGACATGACCAAGAATTCATAGTAACCATATCAGGTTCTGAAAGCTATTTTGGGGATATCAGCCTCCCAAACCTTATACTGATGGCACCCTGAGTGAAGGTCTATTTTGGACAAATATTTAGTTTCCTGGAGTTGATCAAAGAGATCATCGATTCTGGGAAGAGGGTACTTATTTTTAATTATGACTTTGTTCAGCTGATGATAGCCTATGCACATACAAAGAGAGTCATCTTTCTTACGCATGAAGAGAACCGAAGCACCCCAAGAAGCAACATTAGGATGACTAAAGCCTTTTTCAAGAAGGTTTTTTAATTGCTCTTTTAACTTTTTAAATTCTACAAGAGCTATCTTATATGGTGGAATAGAAATAGGTCAGGTATTAGGTAGCAGGTCAACATAAAAATTTATCTCCCTCTCTGACGGTTTCCCAGAGAGATCACCAGGAAAAACTTTTAGGAATTTATTAACTATGGGAACTGACTCGAGCGAAGGACTCTTAGTGCTAGAATCTTTGACCCAAACAAGATGGTACGAACAACCTTTGGATATGAGCTTACGGTCTCTAAGATAAGATATGAACTTCGTTTTATGTGCAAGAGAATACCACTCACACTCTATTATTGGCTTGTTAGGAAAAGACAAGATGACCCTTTTTGTTTTACAGTCTAACGCAGCATAAATTGAATGGAGCCAATCCATTCTCAGAATAACATTAAAATCAACCATGTTAAGTTCTACAAGATCAGCCACGGTATCTTGATGGATAACAGAAACCACATTATTTCTATAATATCTCCTAGATATAATAGAGTCACCCACAAGTGTGGAGATAGAGAAAGTTGAGGAATATTTTTAGGCTCAAAACCATAACTGATTGCAACAAAGAGGGTCACATAAGACAAGGTAGACCAGGGATCAAGTAAAACATACACATTATTGGAGAAAATCTATAGCATACTCATAATAATATCTGAGGAGGCCTATGAGTCCTGTCGAGTAGATAAAGCTTATAACCAATTGCGACCACCTCTAACAGCAGAAGAAGTACTCTTAGGCTGTGGAGATGTGGAATCATCTTAGGACTTAGCACCTCCAAGATATCCTCTAGATAAGGGATAGTATCTCTGGCTATGGTTCACCTGGCCACAGTTGTAGCACACAGTTTTCCCAAAATAACACTTCTTCAGGTGATTTCTACCACATGAGTTACAACAAGGGTTTGAACTAAAGGGCTGAGTCAGACTTTATTAAGACTGAGTGTCGTATATCCTCGACCCATTATTAGGCTGGAAATTATGGAACCTCTGATCGACTAGAGTTTTAGGCGATGGGATTCTAGCTGAAGACTGAGCATTGCTCTAAAATTTCTTCTTAGACCATTTCTTATCCCATTTAATACCCTACTATTGATTAACATACTGATCTGCAGACTTAGCCTTCCTAGCCTGCCTTTCTTTTTTCCTTACCTCTTTCTACCTCTTTTTCTCCTCTTTAACCTCTAGCTGCCTCTTCTTCTTCTCTTCTACTAACTGCATATACACTGTTAGCCTACAGATATCCATGTCATTGTTCAGCATTATCCCCTTACATTCTAACACCATATCATCTAAATTTGAATGTAAACTTCCTTATACGGTCCCTCATATTGCACAATAATTCAGGAGAATAACTGGACAGCTGGATGAATTTTAATGTATATTCCTTGACACTCATCTTTCCTTGTTTTAGATTAAGAAATTCCTCGGCCTTGGCCTCTCTCAATTCCTGAGAAAAAAAGTGATCCAGGAAGGCTTCTAAAAACTCCTCCCATATAGTAGGTGCAACACCCTCTCCCCTCAACTTTTCCCATTCCTCATACCACTGGTTAACTACATCCTTCACTGATAGGTCGCCAATTCTACCCCTTAAGTAACGCTAGCATACATGACTCTGAATATTTTCTCCATCTGATTTTTGAAACCTTTGCGATCCTCTTTAACCTTGATACACTTAAAAGTGGGTGGGTTCAGCCTCATGAACTAGCCAACCTGAGTAATTTTACAGAACTCATATCTCTGGATCGACAAATGTGAGAAGCCATAATCTTAGCAATCAAATGGATGGACTGACAGGGCTTAGCATTAGAGAATTCTCTTGGGGGAGACTAGGTACGGTTAACACAATACCGAGGAGCCCGAGGTGGGGTAGTTTGGACTAGTGGAACCACTGGAGTAGTAATGAACTATGGTGTATGGGCTTTATAACGGGTCCGTATCCCATGAGTTAGGCGGAATTCTTTTGCATTTGTCCCAATAGGGACGAATGTCCTGGCTAAGGTGTTATGCTCATTTAATCAGCAGGGAGGCATGATATGAAATGTAGAAATTCTGGAGTTAAGAAACATTTAGACTTTGTAGCACAAACTAGAACATGAAGAAATGATAGACATTCCTAAATGCCTCATAGCTTCCTCCTTATAAATGTGGAGCACTACACACTCATAAAAAGAACTCTACTCGACACAACTTCATAAACACCATGAGATCCAAAATCATGCAATGATACCAATCTTGTCAATACCCAAACTGAGGCCCTAGCTATGATGGATATCCAAAAACATAAAGGCCCGAGAGACCTCTTAGCATGTGATCATAAGCATAATTCATATAAAATAAAAGTGTTGAAGATAAACTGAAAACATGAGGATCCCATAATCAACCTCAATACATCATGACATCAATTCACAAGAAAACCCAAATCCAATCTAAAGAAATTTACGAAGCCTATACTGAACTGCACATACAAGTCTGTCTAAACTAGTACAAGGCCCCGATAGAACCATAAGACTAAAAAGAAAACAACATATGGGAAATATGCCTTCCGAAGTAAGGAAGGCTCACCAAATCTGAATAACAAGAAATAATCTACTGTTTAACTAGACCACAGGACCGTGCCTCAGAACCTGAAATATAGGGGGTTAATACTTAGAGAGTATTGGTTTGTAGAACAATCCAAAATAGCATATATTTCATACAAACATAACTGAGAGCATTTGTGAAAAACAATTTAGCATAAAATATATAAAAACACATGGGCATATAAAAAAGTTCAAAACATTCTTGTAAATCATAGACTCAACACTTTGCTTTACTTCTGAGCTAGATGGTATACCTTGCAATTCAAAATACCCATGAGCTATTTGGGTTCTCCCTTGACTCATTGTCCAAGCCCTCAATTCGAGCTTGCCACAAGAATTAGAGTTTTCATAAGCTGACATACCCCCATTTGAATATACCATAGGAACCCCCCATGTGATATGTCCCAATTATCCTCCCATATAGGATAACATATAATAAATCCCGCATCGGCAAAACACAGTTTCGAGGAATGAGTTATCTGAACTCGTGCTGTCTTTGGGTAACCATCTAACTCTCTTTTAAGCCCATGTTTAACCTTCTTAAAATCATACTTCATATTTATGAAAGAGTACATTTCTTATTCTATTAAGAGAATGTCATAATAGGGTATCGTTATACCCAGACTAGCAAGTCATTCATATCATACCACTTCATATCCATAGCCTTTTTTATTTCAAAGTATGTTAATGACCACCAAAAATATTTAAGTATCACTTGAGAGAGTTCTTATATCAAATATCATATGAAATTATGCAAAACACTCTCTTTTTAATACATTAACATGTGGTGTTCAACTCTTACATAAAACACATGTGATTCTTCATTAAAAAATAATTACATTTTGAATAATAATAACCCATTTGTAAACATGTAAAACAACAAGGCATATTAAGTAAAAAGGCATTTAAACTCAAGAATAATCCTTAGTCGTAAAACAACCCCAACATTAGTTATACGTAATGTCATGATTAAAAAAAGGGCTAGTAATTCAAACTGTCAAATCTATTTCACAATTCATAATATGTTAAGACCATAAATTTCATCATGAGAAAGAGAATTTCACAATTCATGCTCATAAATTATTTTTCGCAATCAAATCATAAATTCACATGATTATAAATCAAGCTTATGAAAAAACCCCATGATAAATACGTACTTTCATCAAAATGGGTTCATGATGCATGATCTTTAAATGATTTCTGAAACCCATTACATATCCGTAATTTTATATCTTAAAAATATGTTAAAAACATTAAACTTACGCCCATGAGAGTAAGGATAGTCCCACCTCGATAATGATGAAAATGTAGAGATATTTGACCTTTGAAGCTTATAATTCCCAGCACTATTTAGTTTCTCTTCTCTTGCTTAAGGAAACATGGTTTGGGGATTGTTAGAAAATAGTAACGTATTTTAAGACCATAATTTCGTTCAATATAGGATTAGAAACGATTTGGGAGGGTGAAAAGACCATAATTCCCTTCAATTAAATCAAAACGGAGATACTTTTGATGCTTGGCTTTAGCTTTGCGGCACTAGGACAAAGTAAACCACAGGGTTTGCGGCGTAAGGATAAATCAAACCTCAGGGTTTGCAGCAGGCCAATGCAAACCTATTCCAGTGGTGTTTTGTGACACCTCCATAGAGCAGACCCTTTGTGGAGGGCCCCCTTTACGACGCCAACCTATATTTAATGCCTGAAAGCACCCCCAACGCAACCCAAAACAACTAAACATGATCTACCATCGATATAGAGGTCCTAAGACTCAATTTAAAATCATTATTTAAGCGTTAAAAGTACAGGACATTACAGCAAGATTCTCATCACACTACCGTTATACCCAATTGCCATTAGACCATTCATGATGAAATCTAAACACATTAGGAGGATAAGTAATCTTGTCCGTAGTAGTAGGAAAGTAGACATAGTATTCTTGTCCAATATTTTGACTGATGACTCCAAACCACCATCCATCATTGGAAAGTACATCAACCATATCATATAAACAAAATACTTTTTTTGATATTCTTCCAGGTAGATCAGGAGGGACAGGGAGAAACTCATAACCTTTAACAATTTCTTCTAGTGGACCGGATCTATCATTAGTCAATAGAGTTCCATACTTGATATGATAACAATTAGAACCAAAAGATTAAATAAAAGGTGCAGTGTAGTAAGAACCTATGAATCCATATAGCTGACTGGCAACTTCAACTTCATCGCTGCTTTGAAATGGTTTTGTTATCTCTTCTTTCATGAATGCTTTTTTTCTTATTGTCTTTGATATCTTATCAATTTTTGATTAGTGGTGTTCCTCTGAATGATTTATTTCTACATTGATAGATGTCTTTGATATCTCACCCTTGCGCCTTTAATAATATTACCACTTTGTGATTATATACTAGTAAAGTGAAACATGAAGATCAAAAATTATAGACAAGAATACTGGTTTGGAACCTTCTTTAAAATTGTAAAAATGCTACTGTTACTATTTTCAACAAAAAAATATGAAATATTTTAATATACATTTCTTCAGTGGGCAACCAATCTGTTAAATAATAATCACTTAAAAGTGTCAAGATAAAATTAGCGCAAACACATCATTCATGATAAGCTCAAATTCATTATCAACTAAGAATTTTAAAAAGTAACAAAAATAGGGCCTACCATATTTCCAGTCATGCCAATATAATGTGTCAGATTGCATATTGCATAATACAATAAGCACACAACTAAATCTATACTAGTTATGTATGTCATCACACTAGTTTCAAAATATCAGTTTATGCATCCTAATGTAATCGACAATCATGTTAAAATATGATCCAGAAAATACATAAAATGAGACCTTAAGAACAAGTGCATACCCAGGCGGCCGAGAGACACATATGGTGGACTGGTTGAATTGGGACATAAAATGAAGATTTTCAATATTATATAAAAAATGAAAATGGTTCATTACCTTTAACCATTGAGCTATGTGCTGATAACGTGTTAAAATTAATCTAAAATAATAGCAATACGAAATAAGAAGTAGACAAGGAAATAAAGAGGAAAGACAAGAGATGAGCTCTTTTCATTCTTTCAGGTATAAGTGTACTAGTCTTTCAATTGTATCATTGTATATACAATATGAGATTATATACCTCTATTTATAGTCTTCACAAAGGCCTACAAAAGATTTTCATAACATTAAACAAAAACATTATGGAGAAGGTTAAAAGGTGTCAAAGTTACACCCATAATAGTGTGTGGAGTAATGGAGGATTAACTACACATCATGGAGAAGATGGGTGGGAGTGACTTAATTTCTAAAAGTTTTGGACATTCACCCTAAATATATTATTTTTTAAGATCCCCCTGGATGTTCATAGATGATGTGTTTCATTAAAACCTTACTAGGATAAAACCCTACGGGAAGAAAAATCCCTAGTGAAGGAAAAAGAGTACACATATCTTATAATACACATTTATTTGTTGCTTCATTAGAAATCATGCCAGGAAAATTCATTGGGATAAAACCTAGGCCAAAATAAAAAGAGTGCAGCACATATTTTACTCCTCCTGATGCAAGCATCATTTCACTTCTCAAATAGACACATCCCAATCTTATATGTCATCTTTCAGATGTTGATATTGACTGTGGCTTTGTGATCAAATCACATTCATGAATATGTTTCATTCTTGAAATCAACCTGATATGTCATTTTCTTGTTTCTTGGATATACTAAGCCTTCTAACTCATCCAAATAGATTTTTGACAATCACTTTATTTGTGGCCTCATTGTCATAAGCCATTTGTGCATTCAACTTGTCCATAGCAACAACCAATTAGGTGTAGAAATTTTCATTTGCATGATATTAAAATTGACTGTGGATCAAATATTCTTCCTGCATTCGTATAACCAAAAATTCTCTGACAATATTTGTTAGAAATAATAAATTCATATCAATTATATTTGATTTCACTCACATTCATATAATAGTGAAAATATGTCTTTTCTGCACATTAATAAAAATTGTTATCTCATGTATACAAATTAGCAGGATACATAAGTGCACCAATTGCACTAACAAATAATACTTTCGCAACCATCTATCTAGACATGACAGTCATTCATTACATGCATTTAATTTTTTCCCCCCATACATTTCTAGGTTTAAAGAAATCTTATTGCATCCACCATAGAAGAACACATCTCCAAATAATAATGTCAGTACTTTTGTGAATAACCTTAATGCCTCAAGGTACAAGTCGTATTTACCTTATGATTTTATTTTTCGCAAATTCACCTATTTGTACCCCATTGGTATTATATCTTAGTCTATGAACTAATTTCAAAATATTACTTCTCAAGTGAAGTATAATATATTTGAATTGCATATTTTATCTATCCTTACTATTTGAAATATTTAAATTGAAGATCCTCGTTACCATTTATAATGGTGAGAGCTACATTATGGCAAAGGTACTGTCGATGGTTGTTTGATATTGGTTCCAATAAGACATAACTTATAGATATATCTTCATTTCATTATTTTTAGCTACCTGAACCTTCGAAAAGGTTTTATCAAGTGTTATTTCATGGTGCTCTTTTAAAGAACTTGCCTCATTATCAAAATCATCTTGATCATTTTCTTCACTTCTTCTTTAAGGATTTTTATGTTTGGAACCAACTGGTCTATCACGTTTCAGGCGCCCCATATACTCTTTCAAGAATTTTTCAATGGATTATTTATAACTGAATTATGACAAAGGGTCAGCCTAGAAATGAGCTTGCAACATTTTACAAATCCTAAATTATCTATTGAACTTCATGTCCACTTTTCTTACGAGGATCTAGGTAATTTCTTCCATACATTTCATCAATTAATCATATCTCCCTCAAAGTTGTAAAATCTAACATTCACCCTAACCTTATTTGCAAATCCACTTTTATGCACGGAGGATATTACATATTTATATTTTTAAATAAATTTATTTGGTTTCTAACCTTGAATCTACAAATAGGAGAACCTTTTTGGCTTGATGCATAGAAATGTTGCTATATTTGAATAAAATCATCTCATACCAATTTTTTTAGGAGATTTTTCATATAACAAATGGTTCAGCTATAGACCCTAGATAGAAAGGTGTCGAGGTCGCGGATAAGGGTAGAAGGCTAATGGGAGTGTGTGGGTTGTAGCCTGCAATCAGGAAAGTATTTTTGTAGCCGTGTTAGTAATCCTAGGCATGTACATAGGTGTCCTTGGTTTGTGAGTGTATGGTACGATTAGGCGAGAGTCCTATGCCTTATGTCGAAGTTCCTATTTTCTTATTTCATGTCGCCCTTATTTCACGTATTTTGTATTTCTCTGATTTCTATTTTACTATTTATTATTCCTAATTTTATTATGTCATTCATTCACTTGTTTACTATTCTTTATCTTGAGCTGGGAGTCTATCGGAAAAAACCTCTCTACTTCTTCGAAGGTAGCGATATGGACTGCGTACATCTTACCCTCCCCAAACCCCACTTTGTGTGAATTCACTGGATTTGTTGTTGTTGTTGTTTTAAATGGTTCAGCTATAATTGGAGGCACACAATTTTCTGCTAAACCAATCTGCATTATTAACTTTTATAGTTTGGAACCATGCTCTCAATTTAATAATTTGAGAGCAAACAACCTAGCAAAAAAAAATTTCAAGTAGATAGTAGTGTATGTGAGCAACCATAGATACATCTCATTTCATCGTAAATGGTCTACATGACAGGTGAACGGTCCAATATTTACCTTGCTGTACATTCCAAAAAATTTAGGGGATAAAACCATAACCGTATAGAGTTGGTGTAATATTTTATCGTGAGAATAAGTAACATAAGAGAATTCTTGAGGAATATTTTATTTGTTCAATGTAAAACCGTATGAATTCTCAATTATTATTTTTTTTGCATCACATATAGATCAGGATGGTCAACCTATCATACCAACTTATATATTTTCCGTAAACTTTTATTTTACTATTGCATGTGATTTCATCACCGGGCTCATATTTATATCAACAAACATGAGAAAAATGCTTAGACTTTCCCATAAATATTTATAACCTATTTGGGTTGTAGTAATACGAAGATATAAAACCTTTTCATAATTTATAGTCTTAAAATAATAATAATTTCTTTTCTTATAAATTTTATTAAAATTTTAAAAGTTTCTTAGGAGACTTACTATAATTCTAATATCATAAATAATTTCATTCCTCCATGTAGTAACACATTAGATTTTCAAAGCTATTAAATACTTGTGTTGTAATGACCCTTTCGGTCATTTTTCATATTTCCACTTATCTTCATTAATAGGTATTGTCCATAGATTTCTCAAGTCATTTATGATTTACTTGGTCTGATAGTTCGATTACCGGACAGTTTGTTTGATTTTTTGAACCAATTTTCTGTTTAGAAGTCTTCATTGGTTTCAAATGGCCACCAGGAAAAAACTTCTATAAGCCAATCTCGGATGTAAATTTCGACCACTCTAGTAGATCCAGTTATTTGGGTAAAATTATAATTTTAATAAACTACTTCTCCCATAATATCATCCATGTTGTCTAGCATTATTATAATAGTAATAATTAATTTTTTTCTTTTAACTAAGAATGAAATTTTATATAATATTTTTTTTTTACTTTTACAAACTAATAAAATATAAAAGGCAAAATTTTAGAAATAGCCAATATTTAGGCAAATGAAAAGTTAAAATTTTAGAAATACCTAATAGTTAGGCAATAAATGAGACATGAATATCAATTTGGTCTAGGTAGACCTTTGGTTTGGGCTTCAATGTACCCGGGCTCATTTCGACCTATTGGTCAAAAAGTTGGAAAATCGGAAGATATGAGTGTGGGGAACACAAATTTAGTTTAAATGACCTTGGATGAAAAATCTAACTTCACCAACGCATCCAAAATATCGAATTTAGTAGGTTTGCATAGTTCTTGTGCTAAAATCGGACGCCGAATAAATTTCGAGGGTCAAAAGAAAGTTTTGACTTTACTGGTGTTGTACAAGTGTGATTTCACAAGGACCTATTACATTCACAATATTGCGATCGCGGTCCCTGTGAATGCGATGGTTATATCTCCATGCCTGAAGGGGTTATAAATAGGGCCCCAAGTCATGATTTGGCCATTTTCTCTTTACACTTGAGAGCTAAATCCCTAAATGGATATGATGACTCGAAATTGAGTTTTGTGGGTGACTTGGGGGCTTGATTAACATCTCTAAATGTGAATATCTTAGGATTTAAGGGAAGAATCCTTCAAAACCATTCTTGAATTTCTTGAATTTTTTACCAAAACCCCAAATAGCTTGAGGACCTAATCTTTAGCCCCAAACAAGCTTAGTTTTCACCTACTTCTTGAGTATAATGATTTCGTTAGGGTGTATAAACTTTGGTTTGACCTTGAAAATATATTTTCCATAAGTGCGACCCACTTGGGGTTTTTGGTTTTATTTTTGAACCCAAAGCACAATAGTGCAATATGATTATTGTTATCCTCATATTGATTCGTAGATTATATTTTTGATAGTTTGGCAATTTGGAAAGTCTTCTCGGAAGGGGAGGATGAAGATTTAGAAAATTGATGAACATTCTTCGTGTTTGAAGTAGGTTAGGTTTATCCTTTGTTAGAATGAGCTTTACCATAGTACAATTGTGATATCTTACTAGACTAAGAGGGATTTTAGGTATTGGTTTGATGATTATTCAATACTTGTGGTTAGTAGATCTTTTAGGTAATTTGGACCAATATAGTGAAATGCCTAGCTTGTTGTCTTGAACCTTATCGAATTAGACTTAATGTCGCATGCTTAACATGAGGATGCTTAGAACTACTATAGTTAGATGGGAGTGAACTTGTCACTCATGCTTAGGGAAAGATTGGCTTTAGATGCTTACTTTAATGAAGTTGCTTTAGTTTAAATGGTCTTAGTGGTAGTATTTGAGTAGGATCCCTACTTTGGACTTAATGGTGGCTTTCTACACATTTAAGAGTTGAATTAGATACCTTAGCCTAGTTTTGGTTGGGAATAAATTTAGAAGGTATATTGGGGGATTTAGAAGTGGTCCTTGACCCACCTTAAGATAAGATTGAGGTAGTCCTTGTGAGACCCACAGATGCTTATGAAATGCATAGAAAATTCCCCCTTGAAGAAATATTGAGGAACCTTGATCATAAATTTATTGATGATGCCATAATAGGATATTGTGCATGCTATTAAAGAAGCCCTTGTCCGTGTTATTCATTAAACCATGGATTTATCTATTACTCAAGCTATTGATTAGACCATTGCTTAGATATTTAATTTATAAGCAAACACCTTATCGAATGGGCTTTAGACTATAACATGACTTAAGCCATAAAGTACGATATCGACTATGCTATCAATAAGCTATAGATTATGCCATGGATTTGATATAGCTCAAGTTAGTGATAAACTTTCATTATGCTAATGATGGGCTAATGAATAAGATACTTGTGGACCATTGATCATGATAATTTTTATGGTTATACTCCGGGTCTAATGGACTGGATTACTGAGTTATCACTTATACCTTTCATATTACATATATATACACTTATTGATAATATGACAGTGATGATAAATGAAGAAGTATGGAGGTATGTTCTTCTTACTTTTTTTTTTATGTTTATTTACTTTAGCCCTCGTTGGGCTTGTTCTTTACTTTTTACCTCGTGGGGCTTTTCCTTTACTTTATCCCTCATGGGACTTACTCTTATTATTGATATTAATATGGATTTATGATGGTGCCCAGCAAGTCTGGATGATACTATTGTGATATGATGATGCCCGATAAGGTCAGAGGATACTATAATGATATGATGATACCCGCCAAAGCATAAGAATACTATGATGATACCCTGCAAAGATGGAGAATAGTATGATAATGTGATGATACCCATCAAGTCTAGAGGATAATATATGATATGATGACACCCAGCAAAGTCAGAGGCTATTATAATAATAAGACGATGTCTGGTACGATCAGAGGATATTTTAATAATTTTAGAATACTCAAAAAGGATGAAGGATACTATGATAACATGATGATAGCCAATAAGGCTAAAGGATAATTATGATTCTACATATATACCCGACAAGGCCGAAGGATGATTATTGATGTGCCTATGAGTATATCTACCGGTTCAAGTCTGGCTAGCCCTATGTATAGCAACTATATGTTATTTATGCTCATGTGTATTTGGGTATAATGTTTATATTAGATATGTCAGCCATAATTTTTTAGTAATCAAGGTATAAAGTGGTATAGTTGTTGATTTAAGGTGGAAAAGATGATTAGTGGTGAATATTAATTAAGAGTTTAATAATGACTTATGGATAGTTAAACCGCAATAATGAGGACTATCGGGATTGATTACTCATAATTACGATAACTAAGCTATGATGAGGTTTTTCATGTATAAAGACTTATAGCAATGATGATTAGTTGATAGTGATTATTTAGTCGATGATGATGACTATTTTCCAAATGAGGATTTGTGGATTATTGATGGTAGTTATTAAATGGTGTTTATTTAATAAATTTAATAGTGAATAATTAGTAATTAGCAATTATCGAATGAATGGTGATTAGTGAGTTTGTGATGGCTAGGATCAATTATTGGCTAGTTGACAAATATGGTTTAGTAGTGAATTTTGGCTATGTGCTAGTCATGACTAGTTGTTGACTCATAAATGGTGATTATATGATGAATAGTGTATAAATAATAATTAGGAGGTATATGAAGACTAGTGAGTAACTAGATTAATAAATAGGCATTTGGTTAGATAATAAAAGAGCTTTTAGTGCATTTCAAGTATATAGTTGTCAAATAATGGCATTGTTATGGTTATGCATATGTTGTTATACATTGTTTAATTAAGAGTATAGATGATAATTGTGGAATGTTGATAAATTGACCGATTGATGGTAAGCGTGGATGACGGTTGAATAACGATGGAGTTTGGATATATTGGTGATTAGATTCCTTTAGATTTCTCTTGGGTTTACTCTCAAGTGGTCTGGGATATTGTGATGAGTTCTTTACTTTATGCACAAGTTGGCATATGGAAGCCAACTTTGTACTTCTAATTTCTTGTTTTGATGTTTTATGATACATTATTATTCAGATATTATTACTTGTTATGTACAATGATATTGGCATGTGTTGATGCCTTTTGTTATATTGTTAATCTGTTAGATTATTTATTATATACAGTTGTGATGGAGAAGATTCAAGTATGGTTCTGCACCTTGAATTAGTTATCATTATCTTGGATTATATCATCTTTATATCATGACTTAGCTCATTTGTCCGATGATGACTACTAAGTACCCATTATTTTTGTACTCGTACTATACTTCTATAGCCTATAGATCATAGTATGAATTATCAGCGTTGATGTGTGAGTCATATGGAGTAGCCATGGTTTAGAGACTTAGAGTGAGCTCTTGACGTCTTGAGTATTACATATCTCTCTCTTATGTATTAGACTAGTCTCTATGTTGTATTCAGAGATAAGTTATATCTGTGTATTCAGTTGAACTTCTCTTTGTACTCTTGTATTATTAGCATCTCTTGTACTGATATCACCAGATTTTAGGATTATATCATGTAATTGCTTCTTTATTTCATCTATTTTACACTTCTTTTCTTTATATATTTGATAGTGTATTACTAACCATTCTAGACTATGGGTTTGGCTTGCCTACTGGTGGGTTATAGTAGGCTCCATCATGACCTAAGAAATTGGGTCATGAAGAATTGGTATCAGAGCCTAGGATTCATCGGTGTATTAGTACAAGATCAAAGTGTTATAGAGGCCTGAAGATCGATGCGAAGACATCTGTAACCATTTTCGAGAGGCTATAGGGACATTTTAGAATGTTCACTTCTTGACTCCTTATCATGTGTCTGCATTGATATAAACCTCAATCCTATTCTTTGACTCTATCTTATCCCTAATGAACGATGCAAGATGAGTGATATTATTGACAAATGCAGGTGAGACTTCAACATGCCTTTCTAGAGTTTCAGCACAGTGGTGAACTAGACAGCTAGAGATGAATATCGAAGATTTTTAGTGTCAATCAAAAGGATTTAGGGTCATCTTAGGATCCAGTTGAGCTTGTGACTACTTCAACCCTTTAAGGTTCAGCATTAGGTATCTAAGTCATGATTGCAGATCCCTTTCAGCCATGGATAGCATTTGATTCATTGATATTTCTTAGGTCAGAGTTGGATTGGTTGGTGTTCATCATAGTTCTTGACCAGTTTTTGAGTGTGAGATTGGGTTTATTGAATAGACCAGGCATATTTCAATGCTATATCCTTAAGAGTAGGAGTTGGTTCAAAGAATTGTTAAAGGACTAGCATTGCCACTCCATTTAGAATCAGAACATATGAGTAGTAGTTAGATCTTTCTCCTCTCAGGTTGTGGATTATGCGAGGGCCATAAAGAGAGCATGTAGTAAGACTTATAGAGGTGGCAACCAGAAGCCATGATGACATCAGTATGGTGCTATTAGTATTTTATTCAATATATTATTTTGGTTATTGTGAGATGAGTAATCAATTTAGAGAGCTTCCAGATATAAGTTAGTGATCAGACAGAGTTAGCATGTATTCCCCGCTAGCCTAGAGTTTCTGAGATAGGCTATGATTGCGGTAAGGATGATTATTAATAGTGGTAATTTCTCTTAGTGTCAGTTGTCTAACTATTTGGGCTCAATTTGTGTTCTCACTATGTTGGGATTTAGGAGGTTGTTACGACTGTAGAGTGATTGACTATTAGTTTAGAGAGTGTCCCCGGTGTAGGATTACTAGTTTTTAGCCTATTTTGAGCAGCCTCAAGATGACTATTGCACCTTCAATTATAGATAGTATGATTAGAACCTCAATTAATGATTCATTCGATCAGTTTGAATCTGGGCCCATATAGATTTATTCTCCTTATATTCGTCAGGCATGAGGTTGCAAATTTTACCGTGATTGGTGTGCTTTTATTTTTCTACATTTATCTTTTCACTATACGTATTTTGATCTTCATACCCATTGATGATTATATGCCTTGATGAGTTCATGTTGATTATTATGTGACTTATTATTGAATCCATGATTATATGACTACCTCCGTGGCTTATTTCTTTTAGTAGTGGATGGGGTAGATCTGTATTAATGTTTGCTCCCTATGAGTGTAGCTTTGGTGTTCAAATCCTATTTTTATTGGCACATTATCCTTGTTGTGGCCCTTGAGCGGTACATAATATTGATGTTCATTTTGGTACCACCTATTCATTATATTGTTATTGATATTTCTGTTATTGTTGCTATGACTGCTTAAGGTTATTGATATTATTTGATATTATTACTTGATGTAATTGATCCTCATTAGGTAGTTGTATAGACTAGTGTTATCTAGTTAGAATTTCATTTCATTGCAACTCTTATTCAGTGGCTTCAGTAGATATAGCCCAATTTGATTGTTTCTTTTTCATAGCATGGTGAGGTTGATTATTTTTCCTCTTAGTTAGCTATGTTAGAGTGATTCGGGAATGTATGGTGGTATCAAAGGTAAGTTGACCTTCCGTGGTTTTGTATGACTCTAGAGTTGGCAATTTAGTTTTATTGCCCGTTATTGGGTTTGAGATTCTTAGATTTGTCTCTTGGGTTGCGAAGGCTTTTGTGTTGGCCATACCTTCTTACTTAGCCTATTTGTGAGATTGAATAGTTTGTGGTCCATTCTCAATTTGTGGCTATTTCATTAACTTACAACAGTTTGATATAGATATTGAGATACCCTGAATCTATCTTTTAGATTTATTGGATTCATATCCTTATGATAGTTTTCCCTTATTATAAGTATGGATTTTTATGCTCCGTTCACACCATGATGTGACTCTTATATTTCATGAAATTAGGGAGATAGAGGCAGGTGGCCTTTCCTATGATCATTTCATAAGTTGGCATCTTTCTTCTTTGATGATGTAATCCATGAAAAGATGGAGTGATGATTTCCCTGCTTAGGTGGATTCAGGAAATCCTTATTTCAGAGTTGTTTTGGCCTAATGAGGCATGGTGGAGTATTTCTCAATGATGATATGTGCCTATAGATATTCTTTGTAGAGATGGAGTATGGGATGGATTAATCTGGATAAATTTGTATTTCTCTGAGTTCCTAAAGTTGTTAGCCTTACTGGATTGGATTTCCTATGTTTCTATCTGGTGATTTACTATCTGTTGCAATTTTGCTCTTTCTCTTATTTTGATTTTCGATCAACATAATGTGGTACAAATATACCTTATTCATATAATATAGTCGATGTGAGTATTTGACCTTAGTTTGAATTTGGTAGCTCAAACATGAATTTGCGCCTTAGGATAGAGATCAAGAAGTTATATTAGATTTGGAGTATTAATGCCTACCCATCGTCGGGTTTGGTTTGGCTAGTTGAGATCGAGCGGTTCAACCTTAGTGCTGAGACTTCAACTTAGAGTTGTGGAGCTGAGTACATACTTTATTTTTAGATTTTTCTCAATTCAAATTTCATTGATAGGCTGGTTGAGCCTACCCCATAGTTACATATTTGGTCTTGTCGACTTCAGATAGATTAGAGTTGTTGAGTGTCAGATAATAGCCCATGAGCTCGACATTTGTTCTTTCAACTTTGACTTGGATATTTCAATCTTCTTTGAGAATTGTAAATGATATACCTAGTAGGAGTAGTATGTTGGAGTTTGATTCAGTATGGTTTCATACTTTGTTAATGGGGCATCCTAGAGAGGATCATTCAATGATAAGTAGCATGCCTTGATCTTCTGAATTTTAGTTTGATTACCATCCAGACAAGATATAATATTCTCCTAGATTGCATTCCTCGATTTTCTCTATTTGTGTTCCTAGGTAGCTCCTTATGGGCTTATCATCATGTTTGTCGTATAAACTTTTAGCAGATCAGCTTTAGTTCTTTGAGTCCTCTATGATGAGATTGCGCGGATTTAGCTCAGGTGATCTTTCTCCTGGCTTGGAGTAGATAATAGGTATGGGATGGTAAAGAAAAGTTATATTTGGATTCAAAAATAGTTAAATGACTTATGACTTTTTATGTTTCTACTTGGATAAGTCTTTGTAGATTTGTGCGCGTATAGAGATGGTGTCAGTGTTTTGTGGTTAAAATTTGTGTGTATCAACCTTTCTCAGTTTTGTTGTAGGCCAGCTTTTGGTTGAGATTGTGTTTGACTATTTGGAAGTGAAGTGAGGGTCTTGGTCGAAAAATGAATACGTATGACAGAATCCCATTAAAGTGTTACCTCTTCATGGAGGCTATCTAGGAAGTCTTGTGCGGAACATGCGTGCCCAGTACCTCATCCCTTCGAGGTTTTGAGATTCTGACTATCCGTTGACTTTCGGGGATAAAAGTCCTTATAGTAGTGGATATTGAAATGACCCTTCTAGTAATTTTTCATATTTCCGCTTAACTTCACCATTAGGGCTTATCCATAGATGACCCAAGTCATTTATGACTTACTGGGACTGATAGTTTGGTCATAGAGAAGTTCGTTTTGCCTTTGTTAGAAGTCTTTGTTGGTTCCAAATAGCCAATGAGAAAAAAATTATTATTATGATCTCGGATGCAAATTTTGACTGCGCTAATAAACTTGGAATGTCAATTTTACGATAGGTAGACCTTTGGTTCAGGTCCCAATGCTCCCGAGCTTATTTTAACTTATTGGTCAAAAAGTTGGAAAATTGGAAGATATGGTTATAGTGCTCTCACATTTGTTCTAAACGACCTTGGATGAAAAATTTGATTTCACCAACATGTCTAGAACGTTAAATTTAGTGGAGTTATATATTTCATTTGCAAAAATCGGACTTCGAATGAGTTTCGAGGGTCAAAAACAAGTTTTGACTTTGTTGGTACTTGACAATTGTGATTGCATAAGGACTTATTATGATCGCGGTCCCTAGGACAGCGATAGCGATATCTCCATGCCTGAAGGGGCTATAAATAGGCCCCCAAGTTGCGATTTGGCCATTTTCTCTACAAACTTGAGAGCTAAAAATCGTAAATGGGTATGATGACTTAAAATTGAGTCTTGTGGGTAACTTGAAAGATTGATTAACATCTCTTAATGTGAATATTTTTGGATTTAAGGTAAGTATCCTTCGAATCCATGCTTGAATTTCTTTGATTTTTGACGAATCCCCCAAATAGATTGAGGGCTTGATTTTTTACCTCAAATAAGCTTAGTTTTCACCTACTTCATAAGGGTTGTGATTCCTTAATGGTGTATGAACTTTAGGTTGACCTCAAAAATATGTTTTTTGTAAGTGCGACCTGATAACGCTCAAACTACAGCTCGCGTAAGAGTGTAAGCGGTCGCTGTCAAATATAGAACCCAACTGGGTTGGGTGTCGAATCCCACAGGGAATACTTGGTCATTAAGTAAGCAACGATTAGTAGACTGTTGATCGAAAATTCTACAAAAAAAAAATGGGGTTTAGGGTTTGGCGTGAACTATAAGTATCAAAATAGCAAAGTAAAAATGGAATATTTTGTTTAGCAAGATTTTAATCAATGAGAATTGTAAGTTAGGGTTATGTCCACCTTATGAGTTCTAAGTATTTATTAACTATGAGTTATGCGGAATTCAGACATGCATGCACTTATAGAGATTCGTATTCTATGGTAAATCCTAGCGTCTTTCGACCATCAAGGATTATCTCACTTTAACTCTTTTGAGCTTAAAGCGTATAACTAATGGTACGAATTCTCCAAGAGGTTAATCCAGTTACGGCACTAACTTTTAAACAGGGGTTGGTAGCCCTATTTCCTTGTCACTCTCTCTTTTCCAGACATGTAACTTTTCTTTCGAACAAGTTAATGCTATACTGGTGTATTCTATATGTTTCCAACCACAAGAATTCAATTAAGATGAAGAGAGTAATGATATAAGTAGCATACGTATCAAGAATTCACAAACTCATAGCAATAGATAGTATCTCATAAGGCTTCCATAACCCTAACAGAGAAGTTTAGCTACTCATGAGTGCAACGGAGATCACCATAAACATCATCATCATATCAAAACTAGAATGATCTCACGTTGGTCACAAGTGCCGTGCTTTCTCTGTCAGAAAGTAACGTGAAGAACTAAATGTCGAATAAAAGAAAAATAGAATTGAATAGAAAATAGGATGAATGAATTGAAAGAGAATGAATTGAATTGAATGAATTCATTTTTGAAAAATTCAGCAAATAAGGGTTTTTATAACACCCTTGTCCTAGTCCTGCTGAAATAGGGTTTTTATCCTTGTCCTACTGAAATAGGGTTTTTATCCTTGTCCCAGTCCTACTGGGTTACTGCTGCACCCCTAAGTCTTTGGAAATACTGTTTTTGCCCGGGACAAGTTTTTCATGCATCACTTTCAGTCCATAGGCTTCCAAAAGTTGCCTTCCTTCTTACGTGAAGCTTCCTTTGGCGTCAACCAGTCCATAAAATGCTGAAATCTTCATCATTTATACCTGAAAACTTGCTAATCACATTGGTTAGCTCACTTACAGGAAAAAGGACTAAAAGTGCAGGAATTATATATTTTGTCCTCAAAACTTAGCTAAAATATGGGTAAATTAAGGTGCTTTAGGCGTGTAAATACGCCTAACATCAACACCCCACACTTAAAGCTTTGTTCGTCCTCGAACAAAATATCATGTCCATATAAACATCTACTTAGGGTTTCACTGTAACAGCACAAAATATTCATCAAGACAGGCACGACAATTATTAGCAAAGAGTAGTTTTATTGATCACTACTAGAAACAATTCAACCTCCAACCTAGACTCGTGATGATGGTTAATTCGTATTCAAAACTTAAGGCACAAAGAATCATACACAACTACCCAAAACTCATCAACCATGTGTGTCTCACAATATATCACCCATAATCACTCACAAGTATTTTATTTTTCGAAACATGGGTATAAGATTTTCCTTGCTCTCACTCTCACAAAGAATTCATATGTTGCAACTGATGACCATAGGCTTGCCCTTAGTGTAATGCTCCACTAATATCAAAATGCTAAGCTTAGGATCAAATAGGTCTTTACAGGTTGTAATGTAGGCTAAGGGACGGGTAGGACTATTTTGGCCAGACATAGTAACTAAGTTCCCTAAGCGCTTTAATACATCACATTATGCCATTTACACTTTCTTTCAAACAACCTATCTACTTTCTTTTAATCTACCACCCCTTCTCACCTCTTTTGTTATTCGATTTTAAACAGAACTAACTTTTTAGTTTTCTTTTCATTTTTCTTTTCTTTTTTTTTATAACACACCTCTATGATAGCCACTCTTTTTCATAACTAATTCAAGCACTAATACATTTGAAGGCATCACTCTCACCCAATTTCCTCTTATTTTGTCATGTGACTTTACAATTTAAAGCGCTTAGGAATTTGGATCAAATTATGGTCTTGAAAAAAAATGGATTAGGCTACATATGAGGCTGTCAAAGAAAATGGCTAAAGGCTCAAAGGGGTTGACTAGGATAATGTCCACGGGTAGGTAAAACGAAGGTAAACAATCACAGGTTGCCAAAGAAATGCCTAAATCATCTCCTAAACTCACACTCTTTATTTCACTTTACACACACATCGGGCAAGTTCTAGCATCAGCCACAAACACAGAATATTCTATTGCCTCACACACACAAGGCACATGGTCGACTTTATTGGGAGCAGTATAGACTCTTGACCCAACAGATGAAGGAATTAAACTACACAACTATCACACAGTGAGTCACATTTAGAGCCTAAACGTCTCAATAGTAATGATTTTAGCACAAACTCTTGTTATAATACCATGCCGCCTATCAGAACAATTTCATGCTAAACATAAAATTTAAAAAAAATCTACGACTAATTAAAACAAAAAAAATATAAATAAATGCAGGCAAAGATATACAACATACAAATACCATCACCCCACATTCAGACGGGACACACTGCCCTCAGTGGAAAATAAATACGGAAAACCTGATTAGTCGGACTCCTCCTCTATATTTGGGGTCATACCCCCTGCGTCGGAATCATCATCAGAGTCTTCATCCTCAGAGTTTCCTCAAAATGTACCCTACTTGATTCCAATAGTGCGTCGAGGTATTTACAGCACGGAGGATTCAGCTTGCTCTTTTCTTCCTCTTTTCTTACCTTTCTGTGATGTGGGCGTTTTTTCTTTTCCTTGTCGTCCTTTTGGTGCCATTCTACCTGAGATTCATGTTAGCTCATCTCGGAAGATATAATCGACAAACAAACTATAGTGGCACCACCCCACACTTAATTTGTTTGTACAAACTAATTCAGTGAGTGATGTCGATTACTCAGACTTCATCGACATACATATAGGCGATATGTTCCAACAATAAGTTCAGTACAGTCATACTTGCATGTCATCTTGACTATCCTATCCACTTCTATTTCATGTAATCTTGACTATACTTTCATGTGTGGATTAATGCTCCTTTTGAACAAGACTACTACATAGAGATCGTATCAAGTTATGGCATAGAAATAATCACAACATCTCATGCTTGTATTCAATCATGATCTTTATCTTGATGAGCGAGTCATTCAAACATTCAAGCATTCAACTATTGAAGAGTATGCAATTAGCTTCACCATTTCAATTTCTCAAAAAGAGGACAGTGTATAACAATCAAATACAAGTCGGTACTAAGTCCATAATACCCATACATATTATTTTACTCAACTAGATGTATCATACAAATCAACACATTCTAATCACCAATACCACTTTAAGATCTAAAATACCATGATAAGCGTAAGATTGTAACAACTTCAGAATATAAACGAAGAACTTACTTGGTGTTGAACTCGGAAGATGATCTTGCAAGGTTGGATAAGCAAAAATAAAAGTTTTGAGAGATTTGGGAGGCAAAGGCGGCGCCTAATGCTTTGCCTAGTTGAGCATAGGCGGCGCCTATGCTATGGCATTGTAGATTCAGAGACCAAAGGCATTGGCATAGGAGGCGCCTATGCTATGGCATTGTTGAACCAAAGGCTTTGGCATAGGCGGTGCCTATGCTATGGCATTGTTGGACAAAAGGCTTTGGCATAGGCGGTGCCTATGCTATGGCATTCTAGATTCAGAGACCAAAGGCCATAGCATAGGCCTTGCCTTGTCCATTGCCTAGATTTACATAGGCCTTGCCTTGTCTATTATCTAGATTTGTATCGGAAATTCCTAACCGAAAGCCTTTTGCTCCTTCATTACTCACTTACCACCTTTAACATTGCTCACTTTCAAATCAAAATTTGAGACCAAGCCCCTCCTTTATACGTTTTGCACCTACACTTACTCAAAAACAACAAAAATGATTAGAACGATGGGTTGCCTCCCACCAAGCGCCTTAGTTTTGGTCGTGGCTCGACTACAAAAACAAACTCCTAGTAAAACAAAACAATTGAAAATGATGGGTTGCCTCCCACCAAGCGCTTGATTTATTGTCGCGGCATGACATAGCTATCTCGATTACTTAGACTTCATCAAGATAAATAGTGCATCATTTTCTGAATGGATTCAGAAGACGTTGATGGTTACCTGTATGCATGCAATCTTCTTCGAGATGACTCTTGTGCATACATATCCCATGTGGGATACCAATTATATCATCAATAGACCAACCAATGGCTCTCTTGGACCTCTTTAGAGCAGAGATGAGAACCTCTACTTTTTGTTCACCTAAATCAGCCCCAACACTCACCGAAAGTGTATTTTCACTTCCCAAGAACGCATACCTTGGGTTACTGGGGAGCTCTTCTGATTCTACCACTGGTGGCTCTTCAACGGAAGTCTTCACTGTTGGTAAAGGTCGATTCTTAAGATCACGGTCCAGCTTCTTAGGGGCATAAAAATAGGACTTTATTCCTATTAGAGCACAAATGGTTTCTTCATGTTCTTCAACATCCTCATGCTCACAATTCAAAAGAACAGCAGACAGTGGCTCATCAGTAAGCTGCGTCTCTACAGATAATTCTTTTTCATCCTCATAATAAGCATCATCTACAGAGAACACATTCATATCGTTGGGCTGCTTCATTGCTTTGCATACATCAAAACGGACCACTTCGTCATTCAACTGAAATAAAAGCTCATTAGCTCTTAAGTCAATAAGCACACTTCCAGTTGCGAGGAAAGGACGACCCAAGATTATGGTAGCTTCAGAATCCACCTCACAATCCAGAATAACAAAGTCTGCAGGAAAAATGAAGGAAGAAACCTTCACGAACACATCATTCAAGATACCCACAGGTCGTTTTACTGACCTATCTGTCATCACGAGCCGCATATTGGTTTGTGTAGGGTCACCCAATCCCAACTTTCTGTACACGGATAGCGGCATCAAATTGATGCTAGCTCCCAAATCGCATAATGACTTAGCAAAATCCAACGATCCAATCGTGCAAGGAATAATGAAAGTATCAGGATCTGCCTTTTTCTGAACTAGTGATCTTGTAGCAATTGCACTGCAATGATGAACATTATCTTCCAGCTCATAGCTTACTGCCCGCTTCTTTGTCAAAATATCTTTCATGAATTTAGCATACCCAGGCATCTGTTCCAGCGCCTCCACCAAAGGAAAATTAATAGTCAGCTGCTTTAACATAGTCATAAATTTATCGAACCTGGTGTCATCAGCTTTCTTCTTTAGTCTCTGCGGAAAAGGTGGTGGTGGAAGGGGAATGGTTTTCTCCACCACTTCCTTTTTATCTTGTTTTCGATTATCAAGCTTTTCAGGCTGCAGACGTCTAGGGGTGACGTCATGAACACACTCTTCAGCTTCTTCGGCCTCTTCACATTCTGCATCAATAACATTATCCGCTACATCATCAACTACCTGCTTGCCTTTGGACGGATTTTCCAATATTTTACCACTCCTGGTAGTAATAGCCATGCATGATCCATCATTCCTCGAATTTTGCATAGTGTTGCTGGGTAGCGTTCCAGCCTTTCTTTGGTTGAATGCCGCAGATAATTGATTCAATTGTTGCTCCAGCTTTTTTATTGAAGTGGAATGCGAGTCAACCAATTGCTTCATTGAGGACAAATCTTTTATTACCTCAGTTACTCCCGTGCTGGTTGCCTCCACTCCTTTCAACAGCTTAGCCATCATATCTTCCATGGACATATTTCCAGAACCAGATGCAGCGGTATCACGTCTTCCAGGAGGAACATACAAACCACTCCTGTCAGTCTTATCCTTCCAACTACCTTGATCACGGTCCTTTTTTCCAGATCTATCATAATAGTTCTGACCTTGGTTTCCTTGGGCATTGCCTCAGAAACCCCCCGATTGTTCAAGTAGTTGGCTTCTTCCTCAAAATCAGATTCCTCTCTTCCTTTTGACGCAACCACTTTGACTTTTTCGGTCTTCCCTGATAATAGATGCTTTGTAAGAAGATCCATCTATGTTTTCATGTGCGCCATATCTTGACCACGTTCTTCCTCTCTTCGCCTTTGTTCTGTAGTCATGCCAATAGATGTGCTAGAGCTTGCTACTTCTGAATCCCTGGTATGCCAAGCTCTACTCTACTTTGTCATACGATCTAGCATACCACTTGCCTCATTAAAAGTAAGGTCCATGAATGAACCACCCACAGCATTATCAACCACTGGCTTAGTCACCGAATTCAAAGCCCTGTATAATATCTCCATCAAGTGGACATTGGTCATATGATGATTTGGGAACCTCATAAGCTTCTTCTTGAACCTCTTCCATGTTTCGTGGAGAGCTTCAGTTGGAAGCTGTCGAAAATTGCTTATCTCATCTCTTAATTGTGCTCTCTTGGATGGCGGATAGAATCTTTCTAGGAAAGCGTCTTTCAGTTGCCTCCAATTAGTGATAGAATCAGGAGTCAGCCCGTTCAACCATAGAGTTGCCTCCCCAGATAGAGACAATGGGAATAAGCGTAGCCAAATTACATTCTGCCCAACGCCTGGATTGTCGAATGACTTGCATGTAGAGATAAAGTTGATCAGATGGATATTCGGATCATCACCTGCAAGTCCACCAAATAAGCCCTTTAACTGCAACAACTGAATCATGGTACTGGTGATATTGAACTTGGCTCCAGGTGCCAAGGGCGGAGTAATAATAGCTCCTGTGGCACCAGCTCCGTCCAGGTCATCATCATCATCATTGAAAGGCATCTGCATAGCACGGCGTTCAGGCATAAATCTGGCTTGACGATCTCTTCTGTTTGCAGGTGTCGCTACCTCAGCATCACGCCTAGGGTTTAGTAGCTCGTCATCACTTAGGTCCTCATCATCAGGATTTGTTGCCCGACCTGGGTTGTTAATATTCTGTTGATGCACTTAAGAAGCGGCCAACACAGCTAATCTAGCCTCCTCCTGTTGAGCAGCCCTTCTCTTAATGTCACGTTGTGCATCCATCCTTCCAATAAGTGGCGGTTCCGGATTTATGGGTAATAATGGTTGTCCCGAACTTCGAGTATTTGGCATGCACTGAACAAAAACCTGCAGAAAACAAAAACAACAACTAAAAGTAAAGTACGAGAATCTTTGACCAAAGGGTCTAGTAATTATCACAAACTTTAATAGACAACCGTATTCCCCGGCAACGGCGCCAAAATTTGATAATGCTTAAACTACAGCTCTCGTAAGAGTGTAAGCGGTCGCTGTCAAATATAGAACCCAACTGGGTTGGGTGTCGAATCCCACAGGGAATACTTTGTTTTGTTTAGCAAGATTTTAATCAATGAAAATTGTAAGTTAGGGTTATGTCCACCTTATGAGTTCTACATATCTATTAACTATGAGTTATGCGGAATTCAGACATGCATGCACTTATAGAGATTCGTATTCTATGGTAAATCCTAGCGTCTTTCGACCATCAAGGATTATCTCACTTTAACTCTTTTGAGCTTAAAGCGTATAACTAATGGTACGAATTCTCCAAGAGGTTAATCCAGTTATGGTACTAACTTTTAAATAGGGGTTGGTAGCCCTATTTCTTTCGAACAAGTTAATGCTATACTGGCGTATTCTATATGTTTCCAACCACAAGAATTCAATTAAGATGAAGAGAGTAATGATATAAGTAGCATACGTATCAAGAATTCACAAACTCATAGCAATAGATAGTATCTCATAAGGCTTCGATAACCCTAACAGAGAAGTTTAGCTACTCATGAGTGCAACGGAGATCACCATAAACATCATCATCATATCAAAACTAGAATGATCTCACGTTGGTCACAAGAGCCGTGCTTTCTCTGTCAGAAAGTAACGTGAAGAACTAAATGTCGAATAAAAGAAAAATAGAATTGAATAGAAAATAGGATGAATGAATTGAAAGAGAATGAATTGAATGAATTCATTTTTGAAAAATTCAGCAAATAAGGGTTTTTATAACACCCTTGTCCTAGTCCTACTGAAATAGGGTTTTTATCCTTGTCCTACTGAAATAGGGTTTTTATCCTTGTCCCAGTCCTACTGGGTTACTGCTGCACCCCTAAGTCTTTGGAAATACTGTTTTTGCCCGGGACAAGTTTTCCATGCATCCCTTTCAGTCCATAGGCTTCCAAAAGCTGCCTTCCTTCTTACGTGAAGCTTCCTTTGGCGTCAACCAGTCCATAAAATGCTGAAATCTTCATCATTTATACCTGAAAACTTGATAATCACGTTGGTTAGCTCACTTACTGGAAAAAGGACTAAAAGTGCAGGAATTATATATTTTGTCCTCAAAACTTAGCTAAAATATGGGTAAATTAAGGTGCTTTAGGCGTGTAAATACGCCTAACATCTTAACCCACTTGGGTGTTTTTGGACCCGAAGCATAATGGTGCAATATGGGCATCGGTATGCTCGTATTGATGAGTAGATTATGTTCTTGATAGCTTGAAATTTTTAAAGGCTTCTCAGAAGGGGAAGACGAAGGTTTAGCAGATGGATGAGCATTCTTTGAATTTGAGGTAGGTTAGGGTTATCCCTTGATAGAATAAGCTTTGTCATAGTATAGTTGTATTATATTTCTAGATTAGGAGGGGTCATAGGTGTTGGTATGATGATTATTTAAGACTTGTGGTTAGTGGATCTTGTAGGTCATTTGGACGAATATGGTGAAATCGCTAGCTTGTTGTCCTGAACCTTAACGGATTAGAATTAATGTCTCATGCTTAACATGGGGGTTCTTAGAACTATTCTAGTTAGATGGGAGTGACCTTGTCACTCATTCTTAGGAAACAGTAGCCTTAGATACTTACTCTAATGAAGTTTCTTTAGTTTCGGTGGACTTAGTGATAGTATTTGACTAGGATCCCTACTTTGGACTTAATGGTGGATTGTTGTACACCTAAAAGTTGAATTAGATACCTTATCCTAGTTCGTGGTGGAAATGAATTTAGAAGGTATATTGGGAGATTTAGAAATAAGCAAATTCCCACCTTAAGCAAAGATTAAGGTAGTCCTTATGAGGCCCATAGATATTTATGAAATGCATAGAAAATGCCCCCTCGAGGCAATATTAAGGAACCTTGATAGTAAATTTGTTGATGATGCCATAAAAACTAATGTTTATGCTATTAAAGAAGCCCTTGACCATATTATTCATTAAGCAATGAATATGGATATTACTCAGGCAATTGATTAGGCTATTGCTTGGCTATTGAATAGGCCAACAAACACCTTATTGAATAGGCCCTTGACTATAACATGGCTTAAGACATAAAGTACTATATCGCCTATGCTATGAATAAGATATAGATTATGCCATGGATTGGATATTGCTCAAGTTAGGGATAAACTTTCTATATCCTAATTGAGGGCCAATAAATAGCTTAATTGTGGGCCATTGCTCATGATAATTGTTATGGTTCTATGTAATGGCCCACATTTTTGAGCTAAAATTAAATCGTCGTTCATACATGCGTAAGCTCTAATTCCATGGTTTATGTTTAGATTCATGTGTCATGATCTTTCGCCTAGTATATGAAGTGATTATGAGGTGAAAAATGCTCATAGAAATGGCCTAGAGCAAAGTTGAGCAAAGAATCTTTCATTCATCCAAAATTGGATATTTGATTCTACAATGGTCTACTTTCAACATATTATAACTTTTGATACACATAGAATTTTTCAGTTCAAGACCTAGAAAATTGTAGATAGTTGAATTAGCTTTCCAACGATATCAATTTCGCCAAAATCTGATAACTGAGCGAAAAGCTATGACATTTTTCGTGTGAGGCAGTAAGAAGATGTGATATCGACGCGACGCGTCAGCCAACGCGTTACGGAATTATTTCTCTCATTAAATCAGTTTCTAATGGGTCTAGGGACATTTTGGTCACTTCTCCTCACCCAAAATCCATCCATAACATAAAATTTATGCCCCAAAAAACATAATACACTCTATAATTCAATTTTCCTCTCAAATCAAAACCCTAACTCATCCCCAAAGATCAAAAACTCATCCCTAATATCAAGAATTCCAAGAAACAGATCAAGATTTGGGGTTCCATCTTTCAAATCTTATAATCTAAGGTACGTGGGATTTATCCTAATTACATGGTCTTGTTGAAATAATTGAATATGTTTTAAAGTTTAGCAAACATGAATTTATAAAGAGGTTTTGGAATCTATGTTTTCACTTATGCATCATGAACATTCTAATCATATCATTGTTTTGGCCTTGGGGCCTTTCCCCTTAAATTGGTTTATACTCATATCTATATATGTATATTTAAAAATCGAGATTGAGATTGAACTGAGAGCATAAATCCATATAACCCCCCTCTTGTTGTTAAGCTATTTGTTTTTATGTGCATCATAAATTACCCGATTGCATTTTTTAGAAATATGACATGAAGGCCCTGGATTTTGGATTATGATTTGAAAATGCTTTTGACTTAAGAGGTGGCGGATTATTTGATGTTAAATAATAAGGACATTGCTAAAATATTTGCATGATTTATCATAAAATTTGATGACCACTATATATAGTTGAAATATAGAAAAGGGGGAGTTTTCATGCATGTGTTCACATAAGTTTAAAGCAAGAGTCCTTTTGAATTAATTAATTGATATAGTGGTCCCAAACCTTATGTTTTGAAAGAAGAGATTATAATATGCTTTGAATGGCCCATAGATTCGACTTGCAAGTCAAGGCTATGATGATACCCATATAAATGAATGCCATAACAAAGTAAGAGTTCCAGATTTAATTTCAGAGAATACATGTTTTAAAGAGCTAAAAATGGGTTTAAAGAGGATTAGGTGGATGCCCAAAGAAGGCTTAAGTTTAAGAACTCCTAGCCCCAAACCATGTTTTGCCGATACGGGTTTATTTCATCCTCTAGAGGGGTTATATGCTGTCCTAGTTCCCTATTGCATATTAGAGACAGGGACTCCAACCCTTTCGGCAAACTCAAGTTAGGGCTTGGCTGCCGAGTCATGGGAAGATTCCATACAGCCCCTGGAATTTCAAAGTTGTAGGGTATACCACCTAGCTTAGAAGTAAGATAAAGAGTGAGTCATGGATTTCAGATAATAGTTCAGAGTTTTTTAAATATTCCCATGTGTTTTTCATATATCTTATATAAAAATGCCTATTAATTTCTCTCACCTATGTTGAATAAAACTTTTTATTTTAAATTGCTCTGCGTACCAGTACTTTTGTATTGACCCCCTATATTTCAAGATTCTGAGACACAGTCTTGGGGTCCCGTAAGCAGTAGATTGACTTGTCAGAAGTTTGCAGTTGGTGAGCCTCCCTTACTTCAGAAAGCCAGGTTATGAAACTTAATATTGTTATTTTATTTTAATTTATGGTCCGATAGCGGGCCTTGTCCCAGAATTCAGATAGAGGTCATTGTTAATTAGTAGAGATTTTGCAGACTGATGTTAGACATTGTTAGAGGTTTATGGTTTCCATTCTAGATTGTTAAATTAAATTATGATATTGACCATGATCCCTTATTGTTTATATTTTGCATTTTCCTTCATATTATATGAAAGTGTGTATGATTGCCAGATAGAGGAGGGCGTTCGGGCCTTCACGGTTCGGGATGCTCATCATGTTTAGGGACCCAACTCGGGTCATGATAAATTTGGTATCATAGCACGGTTCATGGTCCCAGAGTATCTGTGAAATTATGTCTAGTAGAGTTTTTCTTATGGGTGTTTTGAGCACCATACTTATAATTAGGAGGCTACCGGGCATTTAGGAGTTGTTTCCCATTATGTCATACTCTAGTTCATGTTATAGAGCCTTCCATAAGAAATTTATCCAAGTTTATTCCTCACTCTAATTTCATGGTCCATGCCTCACTATTGAGGCGATATAAGTCTAAGAGTCTAGCTTCCCTAAAAATGTGGTTCTCTCTGATTGAGTTATCCATAAAGTTATGAGATAGCATGAGGACTTGAGAGAAGTCCATTAGTGCTTCAAGGTGTATTGATTTGAGTGTATACCTTTATTCTGATAAAATCGTTGCTTTCAGCCTGAGATACAAAGTCTATTCAGTCCCTTTTCAAAATTCTTATTGCAAATGTCTTCCATAAGGGCAATGATGTGTAGCAGAATGTTGGAACTGTATTTCCACCCTATTAGTAGTGTATGTTAAATTTTCATGACCTATTGGTAGCGAGTTAGTCAGGAAGTTCGTGATATGGAGTCACAAGGTTAGAAGTCAGAGTGAGGGTAACTTTTATGTAAATAGAGAGTTTTAGTTGTATAACCGTTGATTGAGGAATGGTTTTCCTTTTTATTGTGATAGATTAATGTGGTAGCAATAATTGTAGATTGTATGGTAGTCTGTGAAGGAAGTGACTGGTATGATTATTATTTGTTAAAAATAGAGAAGTAGCTCAAAGTGGATAGTTATGGTGGTTGTAGAAATCATTTATAAGTGGTAAGAGAAAAGGGTAGATTAGTTAATAAGTTGTTGGTAGAGGCTCATTAATGTTTATTAAATTTTGAAGATTATTGTGATGTATGATTTGGTAAGTAAGTATGATGTGAAGAATTAGAATATGCTGATAAGACTGAAATGGGTTATATTACAAGATTAACATCTACTAATCACATCGTGTGACTTTACCCCTTTGATGGTATTTCCTTTAGTAGTAATAAACTAGTATTTCATGCGAGAAGGTATGTAGTGGATTTTGAGTTGTAATAATGAGGTTATGGCAGGGTTATGATTGTAGGTAGTAGCTAAGTGAAGTGAAGTATTTGGGTTGATTTCCCAATTTGATGGACTGGTATAGTATGTGGCATGATTTACCGGCGGTATATAATTGAGGATAGACAACAAGCTTGAACTTTAGATGTGGAGTTTAGATGTGGATTGTAGTGGTGAGAATAATAGCTTGAGATTAATGATGCATGTTTTGTGGAATAGTTAGTAAGTTTTATGTGATGTGCGAAATGTCCTAGGTTGATAATTTATGAAAAGTGTAAGTGGTTACCGTGAGGTATTTGTGTACATAAGGACTAGTGTTAAAATAATGAATTATGGTTGAATCATTAAGTGGATAAGAACATGAGTATATGGGAATAGGTTGAACCCCGAGGTAGCACGTTACTAAATAAAGTGTGAAGTGTGTGAGTGTCATGAGCACCTAGATTTCATTCTCGAATCTTGTAGTATATAGAAGTCTGGGAAGTTGATGCATGGTGCTTTTTAGAGTTGAATTGAGAAAAAAAATAAGTAGGCAATATACGCCCTTAGTATAGTCTTACAGAGTTTGTGAAGTTGCATGTTGGGTGATTAGAGGTGTAATGCTAGTATAAGGAATTGAAGATATAGTATTAAGTGTTTAGAAGCGTGGGTGTCTATGCCCTTGAAAATATTAGTCATAAGTTGATGACTTTGGGGGTTAGAAGAAATTACGATTAGTGTCCCTGAAAGGGGATGTCTTAGAAAAAATTTAGTTCCTTTGTATTAGAGATTAATGAGAGGAGTTTGTGTTCGTGTATATACTGATACCTATTTTTGTGATAAGGAGTGTGGATTCATGCGCTCATGAGAGTGGGAGATGTAGAGTGATGGCTATAGAGGCTAGCGGATGTTATGAGTAGCATTTATTGAAAAGCAAGGCCTTCAGAGTATAGTTCTTTAGGGAGAGTTTAGAGTTTAAGTGTATGGTGATGTTTATTTTATGTTGAGAGTTGTGGCTATAGACTTGCTAAGGGGATATGTCCGTAATTCTAGGATAGTAACTTTAATCTAAAGGGGAGATGGGGGATTAAGTTAGTTCCTGAATTTTTCTCAATTTGGCAAGTTACGGGGAGGAGTTACGATAAATCTATTCTTACTCAAGCATAATCCTCCTACTTCTATTTCAGAGATTATTCTGCTAATGTCCTACGTTATGTGTTCAGGTCATGCCTATGCCTATGGTTCGAGCTCTGTATGGACTTATGTTTATGATCTGACCTCCAAACTAGAAGCAATTATGTCTCTCAGTAATCCAGTCTTTCATGTATTCAAGCCATATGTTATGTTGTTCGCTATCCATGAAAATCTATGTCTCTCAGCATGCTTGGTCCTAAGGAAATATGTTTCTCTATGTCACTTATTCATTCTTTGACGGGTTTAGCCAAAGTGATAGATTTTATGTAAACTCATGGCAAATTTCAATTCTTTAAATGAGGAGCAATCGCTTTAAGTGGATATCTTTGCCTTAGTTGTAATGTAACACCCGTAGCATTCTTGACTCAATACCACTCTTGGTTGCATATATGGAGAGCTGACAACCTAAAAAATTTTCTAAATGTCAAAAGACTTAGTCATATTTTTGAGCTATTAACTTCCATGATTTTCAAATTGATCTTCCTGACCCCAAGACGTAGATTCTTGAGTCGATTCATGATCAGGGGTGTCTCAGGAAAGTTTTTGATTTTTGAGATGATGTTTAAGGCATGTTTGGATAATCAAATAGTGGGTCAGGGCGATATCAACGAGTCGTACTAGGAACCGCGTCGGTAGGGACCAACGCGGTGCATCGCTTAACGTGTCGGGTGTCCAATTCGTCTTACTGATTTTTGAGTTCAAGAGGTTAAAATTCAGTTTCTTTCCCTCATTTTATCTTAAAATGTGCACCAATGTTTTCTCAGTGCTCTATCCTAAGAATTCATGCTTTATTGTATTTTTTGGAATGACTCTCTGCTTATGATCCAGATACTTTATATATGGAGCACCTCATTTATATTTTATCGTATCTTCACTTCATGTCCCTCCTTAAGTAGTGCAACAAGTATAAGTTATGGTCTAATAGTGTTACTCCCAGTCATGACATTTGTGCTCGGATCCCTTAATGACCCTCCATATGTTAGTGTGATGGTGGATGTGGAAGCGTAGTAATATGGTAGGTAGGAATATAGATGTTCTTGAAGGTGAAAATTTTTATGTGATTTCTTGAGCTAAGGTTATAGGTGAAAGAAAAAGGAAAGAGATGAACTTTTGTTGTGTGAAATAGCTAAGAAAGGGGATAGACATTTATTATGAGAAATAGTTGGGAATAAGATATATAGTGAGAACCATTGTGAATGTGATTGAATTAGCTGGTCTTAGTGGGGGGAATCCATGAAGTGGGTGTAGTAATGATAGGCTTGAATGTTGTGATTGATGAAAACTCAACCTATGTACTATGCAGTTAGTATTCCTTGAATTAAAACCCGAGATTGTTTGACGATAGTGATAAGGTGAGGCAATATTCTAAATGGGATGTAAAGTACAGTGTCCTATAGTTTAAGTTATCACCTTTTTACTCCAAGTTAGGCTTCAACATAGCAGTACTAAGTAGTGCGACACAAATTCTTATGGCTAGATGTGTGATTGGAGAATTGTAAGTTGGCGAGTGTTAAGTATGCTATTTATTGTTTGGGGTGTAGACGATTAGTGCCTCTAAGCTTAAGTCTATTCGTGGTACTTTGTAAGGTAGAGAATGCTTCTAGTCCTATCATCCACGAAATCTCATTTCACTATTAGTACCAATATAAATCAGATCTATGATCACCAAATTGACTCATGCCTTATGTAGTGATGATTATGGTTCATAGAGCTCATGTGCAAGATCATCCCTGTGTAAAGTCTCATTTCTTTATGTTTCATGCTTACACATTTCGCTCTAGGTTACAATGAAACTCGTTTGAAGCATTTGTATGTTTTGTTGAGGAAACTTATTTGATGTGAGATTACGTTCTTTATTCTACACTTTTAGATCCTCAAATTTCCCTACATATCATTTAGGGACGAATCATCCCAAGGGGGAGATAATGTAATGCCCCTGCATTTCTGAGCTAGAAATTGAATAGTCATTCCTACATGCGTAAGCTCTAATTCCATGGTTTATGTTTAGATTCATGTGTCATGATCTTTCGCCTAGTACATGAAGTGATTATGAGGTGAAAAATGTTCATAGAAATGACCTAAAGCAAAGTTGAGATAAGAACCTTTCATTCATCCAAAATTGGATATTCGATTCCACAATGGTCTACTTTGAACATCTATAACTTTTGATTCACATATAATTTTCCAGCTCAAGACACACCAAATTGTATATAATTGAATTAGCTTCCAATGATACCAATTTCGCCAAAATTTGATAATCGAGCAAAATTTATGACATTTTTCGTGTGAGGCAGTAAGCCAATGCGATGTCGACGCAACGTGATGCGTCGGCCAGTGCGTTACTGAACTGTTTCACTCTTTAAATCAGTTTCTAATGGGTCTAGGGGCATTTTGATCACTTCCCTCACCCAAAATACGTCCACAACATAATATTTGCGCCCTAAAAACCATAATACACTCTATAATTCAATTTTTCTCTCAAATCAAAACCCTAACTCATCCCTAAAGATCAAGAACTCATCCCTAAGATCAAGAATTCTAAGAAACAGATCAAGATCTGGGTTCCATCTTTCAAATATTATAATCTAAGGTAAGTGGGGTTTATCCTAATTACATGGGCTTGTTGAAAAACTTGAATATGTTTTAAAGTTTAGCAAACATGATTTTATAAAGGGGTTTTGGAATCTATGTTGTCATTATGCATCATGAACATTCTAATTATATCATTGTTTTTTACTTGAGGTCATTCCCCTTAAATTGGTTTGTATTCATATCTATATATGTATGTTTAAAAATTGAGATTGATATTGAGATGAGAGCATCAATCCATATAACCCCCCTCTTGTTGTTAACCTGTTTGTTTTTATATGCACCATGAATTACCTGATTGCATTTTTTAGAAGTATGACATGAAGGTCCTGAATTTGGATTATGATTTGATAATGGTTTTGAACATAAGAGGGGGTGGATTGTTTGACGTTAAAAGTTAATCACATTGCTAAAATATTTGCATGATTTGTCACAAAATTTAATGACCACCATATGTTGTTGAAATATTGAAAAGAGGGAGTTTTCATGCATGTGTTCACATGAGTTTAAAGCAAGAGTCCTTTTGAATTTATTGATTGATATAGTGGTCCCAAACCTCATGTTTTGAAAGAATATATTATAATATGCAATGAATGGCCCAGAGATTCGACTTGCAAGTCAAGGGTATGACGATACCATATAAATGAATGCCATAATAGAGTAAGAGTTTCAGATTTGATTTCAGAGAATACATATCTTAAAGAGCTAGAAACAGGCTTAAAGGGGGTTAGGTGGTTTCCCAAATAAGGCTTGAGTTCAAGAACTCCTGGCCCAAAATTGTGTTTTGCCGATACGAGTTCATTTCATCCCCTAGAGGGATTACACGTTGTACTAGTGCCCTGTGGCGTATCAGAGATAGACACTCCAACCCTTGCGACAAACTCGATTTGGGGGCTTGGCTGTCGAGACAAGGGCAGATTCCATATAGCCTATGGAATTTTAGAGTTGTAGGATATACCACCTAGATCAGAAGTAAGATAAAGAGTGAGTCATGGTTTTCAGATAATTGTTCAGAGTCTTTTAAATATGCCTATGTTTTTTTCATATATCTTATATAAAACTGTCTATAAATTTCTCTCAACTATGTTGAATAAAGAATTTTATTTTGGATTGCTCTGCGTACTAGTACTTTTGTATTGACCCCCTATATTTCAGGATTCTTAGACACAGTCCTGGGGTCTCGTATGCAGCAGATTGACTTGTTAGAAGTTTACAGTTGGTGAGCCTCCCTTAGTTCGGAAGACCTGGTTATAAAACTTGATATTGTTATTTTATTTTGATTCATGGTCCAACAGGGGTCCTTGTCCCAGATTTCAGACAGATGTTATTTTCAGTTAGTAGAGATTTTTTAGACTGATGTTAGACGTTGTTAGAGGTTCATGGCTTCCATTCTAGATTGTTCAATTGAATTATGATATTGACCATGATCCCATATTGTTTATCTTTCCGCATTTTTCTTCATATTATATGAATGTGTGAATGATTTCCAGATAGAGAAGGGTGTTCGAGCCTTTACAGTTCGAGATGCTCACCACGACTAGGGCCCTGGCTCAGGTTGTGACATTATGCTCATGGTCTAATGGAATATATCACTTATACCTTTAATGTAACATATATATACACTAATTGATAATTGACATTGATGATGAACGAGGAAATATGAAGGTACGCTCTTCTTGCTTCTCCTTTTATATTTATTTACTTTAGCCGTATTGGGGCTTGTTCTTTCCTTTATACCTCGTGGGGCTAGTCCTTTAGTTTGTCCTTCGTGGGATTTTCCATTTATTATTGATATTAATATGGATATTATGATGATACCCGACAAGGCCGGATTATACTATAGTGATATGATGATCCTTGACAAGGCCACAGGATAATATGATGATATGATGATACACGAAATGTCGAAGGATACTATAATGATATGATGATACCTGACAAGGCAGAAGGATGATTATGATGATACGTATATACCCGACAAGGTAGGAGGATGATTATTGATGTTCCTGTGAGTACATCTACAGGTTCGAGTCCGGCTATCCCTATGTATGGAAACTATATATTATTTATGCTTATGTGTAATTGGGTATGATGTTGATATTAGAGATGTCATCCATAGTTTTCTAGTGATCAGTGTATAAAGTGGTATAGTTGTTGATTTAAGGTTGAAAAGACGATTAGTAGTGAATATTAATTATGAGGTTAGTAATGACTTATGATAGTTGAACCTTAGCAATAATGAGTACTAGTGGCATTGACAATTAGTTTTTAAAATAATTAAGATATGATGATGTTTAGCATAAATGAAGACGTATACCAATGATGATTAGTTGATAGTAATGATTTAGTCGATATGATGTCTTGTTTCCGAACGAGGATTCGTGGATTAGCGATGCTAGTTACTAAATGGAGTTTGATCAATAAATTAAAGGGTGAATAATTAGTGATTAGCGGTTATTGAATTAATGGTGATTAGTGAGTTTGTGATGGCTAGAAACAAATATTGGCTAGTGGATAAATATGGTTTAGTAATGAATTTTTACTATGTGCTAGTCATTGACTAGTTGGTGAAGAAGGACTAGTTGTTGACTCATGAATAGTGATTATGAGATGAATAGTGTATAAATAATTATTAGAAGGTATATGATGACTAGTGAGTAACTTGATTAGTAAATAAGTGTTTGCTAGCTAATAAAGAGCTATTAGTGCGTATCGAGCAAATAGTTTTCTAAATGATGGTATTGTTATGGTTATGCAAATATTTTCCATATGTTGTTTAATTATAAATATTGATGACAATTATTGAATATTTATAAATTGAACGATTGATGGTAAGCGTAGAATGGCAATTGAATAACGATGGAGTCTGGGTGTATTGTTGATGAGATTTCTTTACATTTCTCTTGGGTGTACACTCCAGTGATATGGGACGTTGTGATGAGTTCTTTACTTTACGCACTAGTGGGCATATGGAAGCCAACTTTGTACTTGAGATTGATAATGATGATGCTTTATGATACATTATTATTCTGATATTTATTACTTGTTATGTACAGCGATATTGGCATATATTGATGTCTTATATTATATTGTTATTCTGTTTGATTATTTATTATATACTATGATGATGGAGATGATTTAGGTTTGATTTTGTACCTTAACTAAGTTATGATTATCTTCTATTATATCATCTTTATATCATGACTTAGCTTAGTCGGCCGATGATGCCTATTGAGTACCCATTATTTTCGTACCCATACTACATTTCTGCAGCCTGCAGTTCATAGTACGGGTTATCGCCGTTGATTTGTGAGTCGTGCGGAGCAGCCATGGTTCAAAGACTTGGAGCGAGATCCTGACGTCCAAAGTATTACCTATCTCTCTCCTATGTATTAGACTAGTCTCTATATTGAATTTGGAGATAAGTTATAGTAATTTATTCAGTTGAACTTCATTTTGTACTCTTGTATTATTAGCATCTCCTGTACTGATATCACCATATTTTAGGATTATATTATATAGTTGCTTCTTTATTTCATCTATTCCACCACTCTTTTCTATATATATTTAGTAGCTTGTTACTAGTCGTTCTGGACTATGGTTTGGCTAGCCTAATGGTGGGTTATAGTAGGCACCATCATGATCTAAGAAATTGGATCATGACATGTGTACTATCTCACATTTGAAAATACTATTTGTATGGTTACGATCTCTTTTGAGCGAGAAAATTTTTGCCATTGTAGTTAAAATCATTATATACAAGACCTTTTTTTGGTTTTCTTTTATCTTTAGTAATTTAATAAAAGTCCTTTTTAGTGTACCGCCATAATATTTATTTTTTTCATGGCCAAAACTTTTATAGCAAGAATCACTTCTTGTTTTTACCCTTTTGTAGATAATGATAAAAAATACTACAACATCAATGGCCTTTTTATACCAAATTAAAATTCTTTATTTCTCTCAAACCTCCCATAGGGGTAAGTTTTGGTGTTTATCCACCCATATATAAGCACGTCTTTGTCCATGAATTGTATCACAACTTGACACAATCACTTTCATGAATGGTCGGCCATCCACAATATTTAGCATAAGTCACATTCTCTTCAAGAAATGGACTAATTCATTGTATATGGTTTATTATAAGCCCATTGTTTTCCATTGTTCATTTGTCATATTTATGTGATCCCCCTCAACATCATGCTAGAAAATAAGTGAATCAACACTTTATAATCCTTTATTTTGATGGAGGTTTTATAACATTTATCGAATTTGGTCACACTACTACCGAGTGCTCAATGCATTGTGTACCAAATTAATGGTAAAAATAACATTAATATTCTAAAGGACCATTTTGAGAACCTATAATGTTCTTTCATTTTTTTCAATTATCATAATAATCACTATATTATTATTTTGTCCTTCCATTCCCGTACTCATACATTCAATCATTGTCTTTTTTCAGACATATTATACATTGCTACCACAATCACGTATAAGAATGATGATGAGACACGACCTTCACAAAAATATGATGACAATGTTGAGGCAAATTTGGTTTTGAGAGATGATAGATTTTGATGGCCTTGATGATATCACTCATTTGAAATTTGAAGATTTTTTTGATGATCAAAATAAAATATCTTATCATGTTTTTCCATTATGTTGTTTTTATTTTTCAAAAAAAAAAGTATTTAAGTTTCACTGTAAGATTGAGAGACTTCACATTTCTTATCATATATTTTTCTTTTTTGAAGATAATTAAATTTCCCCAATCTTCAATTGGATTCAAAATGAGTAATGGAGATATGTGCCTTATTGATAGTGCTACAACTCATACTTTATTAAGAGAAAATAAATATTTCTCGAATTTGATTATGAAAAGGGTCTATGTTAATACAATATCTGGTAGTACAAAGTTAATTGAGGGCTCTATAAGAGCGACCTTGTTACTACTTGGGGGAACAATATTGATCACTGATAATGCATTATATTGTAGTAAGTATCAAAGAAACTTGCTAAGTTTCAAGGTTATTCACTAAAATGGATATCATATTAAGATTGCAATGAAGGAAATGTTGAATACCTTGATATAACTACAATAAAGGCAGGAAAAAATTTTGTGCATGAAAAACTATCCGCACTTTGTTCTGAATTGTACTATACAAGTATTTATATGGTTGAATCACATGTTATATCAAATAAAAATTTTATGAGTTCAAATGAATTTATAATTTGGTAAGACCGGTTAGGCTATCCCAATTTTAGTATAATGCACTGAATTATTGAGAATTCACATGCACATACTTTGAAGAATCAAAATATTTTTCAATCAAAAGAATTATTTTATGCTGCTTGTTCTAAAGGAAAGTTGATTATTAAATCATCAGTAGCAAAGGTTGGTATTAAATCCCTTACATTTCTTAAATGTATACAGGGTGATAAATGTGTACCAATTCACCCTCCATGTGGACCTTTAAAATATTATATGGGCTTGATAGATTCATTTACAAAATAGTCACATGTGTGATCATTATCAACTCGCAATATGGCTTTTGCGAGATTATTAGATCAAATAATAAGGTTAAGAGCACAATTCCAAATTATGCAATAAAGACTATTTGTCTTGATAATGCTGGTGAGTTTATATCTCTGTCCTTTCATGATTATTATATGTCCACTAGAATAAATATTGAACATCTGGTTGCTCATGTTCACACTCAAAATGGTCTAGCAGAATCACTGATCAAACATATTCGATTGATAGCTATACCAATGTTAATGAGGTCAAAACTTCCTGTTTCAATCTGGGGGAATGCTATTTTGCATACAACAACACTTGTGCGCATAAGGTCAAGCAGTTATTATAAATGCTCCCCATTATAGGTTGTTTTTGGTCAAGAACCAAATATTTTCCATCTTAGAATTTTTGGGTGTGCGATATATGTGCCAATTGCTCCACCACAATGCACAAAGATGGTACCCCAAAGAAGGTTGAGGATATATGTTGGGTATAAATGTCCTTTCCATATAAAATATTTGAAACAAGATTTGCTGATTGTCATTTAGATGAATCAGTATACAAAATATTAGGGGGAAAACATAAGTAGCTAAAACATGACATAGATTGGAATGTATTTGTCATGACCCGAGACTGCCCCCTAATTGTAACATGGAGCTTAGATTCACGAGTTAAACCAAGCTAACCCATGGACTGGTATAATATCAAGAATACTGAAGAAGTAATACAATAAATGAAAGCTAAACAAAAATGAACTGATAATAACAATAATGATAGAATCAAATATTGAATATCAAAATAAAACTATTGAAGAATACTCAATATGTTGAAAACCTAAATATCTTGTATGAAAGCTTCTAACTCATATGAGTTATTGGGACAAGCCCCCAACTAACTCCAACTATCTGAAACTAAGAGAATTATGAAAAATCGTACCAAAAATTGGTCCTTAAATTATGAGGACTCACTAAATACTACAGTTATTTGTACGGAAGTGTACTAAACTCAATATGGATACTAAGTGTTAGAACCTATATTATAAGACAATATAGCACAGAAAAAAGAATGTGATCAGTACTTTGAATGTGCTGAGTATATAAGATGGGAAATAACTAACATAAGTTGAGCATAATGCATTAAACATAGTGAACTGATGAAATACCACGTACAAACATGTACTGAATGATAAGTTAAATAACTAAATATAAGTTCATGCAAAATTTGGACTTAAACTTAAATTGTGGACTATGGGTGATAACATTAATCGGCAACCCCAGTCTAAGTTGAGCGAGGTCCAACTTGTAACCCAGTTAGATGGGTGTTTAGTAACTTACCAAGGGTAAGAATACTAGCTGACATGGATCCACTAAACTGGTGTCCAAGGGGACTAAGGTGTCAGTTCTCATCTGGTGGGTGACCCTTACAACCTACGGTGGCATTGTTGTTTTGGAATTTAAGGACTTCTACTAAAGGTATTGGTCCTAACTAATGGGTGAGCCTTCATCCCTACGTTCGCTCGGTGCTAAGTACTACTCTCAACTAAAAGAGATTGAAAATGATATGCTCAATATAATAGTATTTTGAAAATAGCAATATATTCATAATCTGAAGTTCACAAGAACATTTAAACTGATAGATACAGGAATTCCTAGTATAGGGTGTTTATAACCCACCAACTCTAAAGAAGCAGTTAAACATGACAATATCAAAATATAAACATGATAGGAAATTTCATAACCCAAACACCAAGAATTAACATTTTATCAATATGATAGGATTTCATGTTTTTGAGTATGGTAAAATGCTTAAATTTATGGGAAACACATATTTATGGTTTAATTCAATAAAAAAAACTAAAGAATTATGAGACTCATGCTTTTCATGGAAGCCTAAACTTGAAATTTTAATTTAACTTGAGTATTGAAAAAATCTTTTGGACTCAATGGGTAGAAGAAACCCATTGATCAAATCCCACATACATGGAGATGAAATCCTTAAATAATTCCTTGGTATTTAAGTTTGAAATTGGAGAACCATAATTTGGCCTTTGGAGAAGACAATTACCTTTTTTCTCTATTTAAAACTAAGTGTCGATTGATTTTTGAGTTAATGAAGAATTTGGGGTGATTTAGCCTTATATTTCAACCTTAGTATACATAAAACGACACAATTTTGGGGTTAAAAAGGTAGAAAAAGACCAAAAAGCTCCTTTTAAAATGTGTAGGAAATTTCTAAAAGACATCGTGATGACTCAGGCTACGGTTCATTGGGTGTGACCATGAGTCTTGGCCTAAAGTCTTGACCAGAGAACCTAAATCTTCATCCCTCACTTTTATAACAGTGGCTCCTTCTGACAACTCGTGTAGTCTGATAACAACTCATAATGAAGAGTTGTATTCATATGGCTGAATTCTTTGGTTCATTACCGTTGTTGCGATGGGTCCTCCTAATGACTCGTTTAGAATGATTACAATTTATATGCTGGAGTCATCATTACTGGATTATTTTTTCTTATTCTTCACTATCATGATGACGAGTCTTCCTGGCGACCTGTATTGGCTGACAACGAGTCGTCATCAGTGGCAGCCCCGATAGTTCCTTAGTAAATAAACCACAACTTTTTACCCCGATATTGAACTAAGGCAAAGCTAGTGGAGTTGGAAATCTAATTCAATTATATATATGTTTTTGGGTTTAGAGCTCAAATACTTGGTATATTACAATAGCTCCCTTAGGATCATCCATCCTGAAATGAAACTGATTAAGCTAAAACACTAGGGGAAAAGCTGATATTTTACACTCAATTCCTATGAGTTGAACAATGAGTTGATAAATTAATCTATAAATGTTTCATGGACTGAACCAAACTCGTGAATGTATGTTATGACATGAAAATAGCTAGGTAGCCTGAGATAGAATAGAAAGAATTAATTAATTAAAGAAACTATTACCTTAAGTTGGGACAAAGTTTGAAGAGAAAATATGGGGGTATTTGGTCGTTATATCTGCCTCTGCTTCCCAAGCAGCTCCCTCAACTGACTGATTTCTCCACAAAACCTTTACTAAAGCGATCTCTTAGTTTCTCAATTTACGAATTTGACAATCAAGGTTATCAACTGGGATCTCTTCATAAAAGAGACTATCCTGCATGCCCATACTCTCTAAAGGAATGACTAATGTTGTATCACCAATGCATTTTTTTAACAAGAAAACATGGAAAACTAGATGCACTGATGCTAACTCTATCGACAACTCAAACCCATAGGCTACATTAACATATCGACTAGAGATCTTGTAACTATAAATATAGCGAGGCCTGAGCTCTCTTTTCTTACCAACTGTCTTCACACCTTTTATGGGAGAAACCTTCAAGTAGACAAAATCATCAATATTCACATTTTCATAGGATTTCTGACAACTTTGGGTAGTTTTCAGCCTTTCTCTAATCATCTGAACTATTTTGATCACCTCATGTACTGAATTTTGCCTTATTAAAGCAGCTTCACGATCCTCAAACCAACCAATAAGAGATTGAATCCTCCTTCCATAAAGTTCCTCAAAGGCGCCAACTAAATACTAGAGTGATAATTGCTATTATAAGAAAACTCAATCAAAGGAAAGTTATCATCCCATTAGCCCTTGAAATCAATCATGGATACTCTCAATATGTCCTTTAAAGTTTGAATAGTCCTCTCTGCCTGACTATTTGTCTGCTACTGAAAAGTTGTGCTAAGATGAACTTGGGTAGAAAGATCCATTTAAAAAGTCAGCCAAAATCGAAAGGTAAGCTAGGTAGCTTTATATGAAATAAAGTCCAAGGGGACTCCATGTAATTTCGCTAACTCCATAAGGTAGAGTTTAGCATAATCTTCAGTTGAATATGAAGTGTTAACTAGCAAGAAATAGGTTGACTAAGTCATTTGGTCCACAATAACCCAAATAGAATCATGTTGTTAATGAGTACGTGGCAACCTTGTAATAAAGTCCACATTCACCACTTTCTACTTCCAAGGAGGAATGTAGATCTCCTGAAGCATATCACTAGTTCTCTGGTGCTCAACCTTAACCTGCTAAAAATTTGATCACTTAGCCACAAATTCTACAATATTTATTTTCATTCCATTCCACCAATTGACCTCGAACAAATCATGATAAATCTTAGTGGCTCATGGGTGAATATAATATCGAGAATCGTGAGCTTGTTTTAGCATCCACATCTAAAATATATAGTCTGCACTGACAGCGAAGAACACTATCTCCTCCTTGGGATAAAACCTCAACCTTTTTATTCTAGATTTTTTCAACCTAAGAAGAATAGGATCACTATCTTGCTTTTTCTTCACCTCATCTACCATTGAAGAATCCAAACCATTCCGAACCAAGACATTACCTTTGGTTAAATCAACTAAATGAACTCCTAAACTCGCAAGCTGGTGAACCTCACAAACTAACTCTTTCTTCTCATTCTTAAAATGATAAAAAATCTCCACAGATAACCTGCTAAGGGCATTGTCCACAACATTGGCCTTTCTCAGGTAGTAAAGATGCTCATATCATAGTCTTTGAATAACTCTATCCACCTTCTCTTATGAAGATTTAGATTTTTATGGCTAAACACATACTGAAGAGATTTCGATTAGTGAACACATCAACATGAAACCCATAAAAATAATTCCTCCAAATCTTTAGGGAAAATACGACTGCTGCCAACTCAAGATCATGAGTCAGGTAGTTTTTCTCATGAGGTTTGAGTTATCTAGAGGCATATGCTATAACCTTGTCCTGCTGCATCAACACATAACCAAGACCAACTCTGGAAGCATCACAAAAAACCAAACAAAATAATTGAACCCTCTGGTAGAGTCAAAACTACAGCGTAGATAAGTAGAGTATTCAACTTCTATAAACTTTTCTTGCAAGAATAAGACCACTAGAATTTGACTTTGTTCTGAGCTAGTCTAGACATGGGAGAATAAATAGAGAAAAATCCTTTAACAAACCATTTGTAATAGTCGGCTAAACCCAAGAAACATCTGATATCTGATGGAAAAATAAATCTAAGCTAGTTCCTCACTGCTTTGGTCTTTTAAGGATCAACTCGAATGTCTTTATCAAAAATAATATGACTAAGGAATGCTACTGGTTTCAACAAAAAATTAAACTTGCTGAACTTAACAAATAGTTGGTGATCTTGAAGTGTCTGCAAGAAAATCCTCAAAATGGTCTGCGTGTTCATCCTCACTTCGAGAATACACGAAGATGTCATCTATGAAGACTATAAAAAGCATGTCGAAGTACTGCTTGATCACCCTATTCATCAAGTCCAAAAAATCTACAAGGAGCATTTGTTAGTCATAACAACAAACTCAAAGTTACCGTACTAAATTTTGTAGGTTGTCTTTAGAATGTCACATTCTCTGACTCTGAGCTGATGATACCTGAATCTGAGGTCTATCTTAGAGAAACAATTGGTACTCTAAGGTTGGTTGAACAAGTCATCAGTCCTAGGGATGGTATACTTATTGTTGACCGTGACTTCGTTCAACTAACGGTAGTCGATGCACATTCGAGGAGAATCGTCTTTTTTGTGCATAAAAAGAACAAGAGCACCTCCTGGAGAGACAATAGTCCTGATAAAACCCTTGTCTAAGAGATCTTTCAATTGTTCTATCAGTTTCTTAATCTTAGCTAGAGCCATTCTATAAGGAGGAATTGAAATAGGATGGGCATCTTGAAGGAGATTTATTTCAAAGTCAATTTCCTTCTCGGAAGGAACTTCTGGAAGATCTTCAGGAATACTGTGACTGGGAAATTTCTATATACCCATCTAGCTATAATTGAAATACTTTCTAGAGTAAAAACTAAGAAGAGTTCTGCGAGGACTTTGGGGCTGACACCAAAATCTACTGCTATATAGGGAGTAACGAAGAAAAGTATAGCTCCGGGATCTAACAATGCATATCATAAATGTGAAAAACTTTTAATATACCCATGACCACATCAAGAGAAACCTCATTATCCTATAAAGTCTGAAGGGAATAGAACCAGTTTTGACATTGCCCACCAGCTATATTAGATGTGGCGCCTTTCTGAGTCGAGCGACCTACTGGAGCAGATAAAGAGTTCAATTAACTTGGTTGGTAAACATTCTTATGTCTCTGCACAACTACTAGTCAATCCCTCACTCTGTGGCCCGACTTGCTACACCCAAAACAAGCATTACCATTGTCATGCACTCACCCTTGTGGTTACCATATTTCTTGCAAACTTGGTTGGTGCAAACACAATTCAAATTCCCCTAGGACTTAGAGCCTAGCGCTCTATCACGAGTATCCTATCTAAACTTGGGTACTGGAGCACTGGCAGAAGATGGTCCTAGAGTTGATGATTTCTCACAAAACTAAAAACAATTTCCATCATTTGACTTCTGTTGAGAGAAATTAAAACTACTAGATTTGGCCCTCTTATTCTCTCTTTCATTCTCCTTGATAAACTCCCCCTCAATATTTTGTGCATTGACCATCAATTTGGAGATGTCCATCTCCTTAATCAACACAGTCGTTCTACACTCCTTAACCATATCCTCAAAAATATATGACATAAATTTTCTCATTTGGGCCATAGAGTCAGCAACTATAGTTGGAGCATAATTCGCCAGCTAAGTAAACTTAAGCGAATACTCCTTCATATTCATGTTGCACTGCTTCAGGTTTATGAATTTCTGCACCTTGGCTTCCCTCAACTCAAGTGGGAAGAACCTATTAAGAAATGCAGCAACAAACTCATCCTACTTAATTGATCCGGCATCTGTATCTCTATCCTCCTTCCACTACCTGAACCATGTGTTTTCCACTCCTTACAATTGATAAGCAACCAGATTAGCACTCTCAGTTTAAGTGTCATCCATGATTTCAATGACTTTGTGAATACTATCCAGGAACTCATATGGGTCCTTTCAGGCTTAGACGCAAAGAACATTACAGGATTAATTTGGGTAAAGCCCTAGACTGTATTAGCTGTCATATTACCAGCTAGGTTTGCTGGTGCAACCTGCCGGTTGTTCTAAGCTGTCATTAACTAGGCCAATGCAGTAAAAGGTTCCTTAAACTTATTCATAGGGTCTTCTAGAACTGGCGGTGGTGGTGCTTATTGATTTCCATTCCTCTTTCTATTAGTTCTCTTGGGAGGCATTTTCTGTAAATGGGACGAGTTAGAAGGACAATTCCACATTGCTTATCCATTTTCATTGTTTTGTATATATAAATGATTTTAAAATAAAATTATGAGCTTGCATACCAAACACAAGAAAATAAGTAAGAAACTACTAATTTTTCCAGAAAATATTTTGTTGAAAAATATTTTCCTCCATACCGAAAGCAATCTTACTTTGAAACTTTTAAATTCTTTAACTAACAGTTATATTTGAAGAGTTATAATCTCAAAGAATGTCTGCACTTGACGTGTGTGTCATCTTTTACATTAATTGAGAAAGAAATAATCTAATCCTCGAACTAGAAAATAAAGTTAATTAGAGGCAGATCCAAAATTTACTTTTTACATATGTACATGTTATTTTGTGACATATATTCTGTGGAATGAAATAAAAGAATAAATATTTTATTAACATGTAGATCTAATTTATGAATCTCTCGTGATTACAAAATCTTAAATAGACTTAAACTACATGAAAAGGCCAATAAAATGTTTAACTTTGAAGTGGTCTAAAAAAATTAAAATTTCCCTCTAAACTTGTTTGGGTTTATCTTGTTACTCACATGGTAAAACGCAATTAATGTTTTATTAATTATATGTTGCATAACGTAATTTCTTAGTAGAACTTTTGACACTTAGCAAATTTTGTAAACACCTAATTTTTTAGCAAACCGAATAATTTACGCTGTTTTTAGCATATTTTATCTTTAGGTCTAAATTAGATATTTTGATTGCATCTTATTTTACAAAGTTTGTTTGAAAGTTTTGAAAACTATAAAATAGAGGCACATTTTAAATAAACTTTTATTTTACTATTCCTTTATTTATTTATTTTAGAAAAAAATTCAAAATTATATTTTTTTTCTTCCTTTAACTTTTAATAAATAATCTAATGATATTAATATTTTTTTAATAATATCTCTAATATCAGCCATTTAACTTACCTGTATTTTATTAGTTATAAATAAATTATATTATTTTTTATTTTATTTATTTATTTAAAATATTAATTAAAAAAAAAAAGAGAAAGAGACCTAAACTACCCAAACCACCCCACAATTCCCACTTTCACTCAACCTCTCCCCCATTATCTACCCAATTTTCTGCACACAAAAAACACACGACACACACAAACATACGCACTATATTATACACATGAAAAACACACAAAAGAAGAAGAGACAACCAAGAGAGGAAAAGAAGAGAGAGAGAGAGAGAGAGAGAGAGCAAAAACAGTGAAATCTCTTTGAAGTTGGAGAATTGAGAGATGAAGTTTACATTCCCGTTTGAGTTTTCGGGTGGAAACATCACAGGTTTTATTCAACTCCTTACATTCTTTTAACAAGCTCTGTTGTATCTCAAATCATGAAGAATGTTATTTATGTGATTTTTTGTATTGTTTGGTGTACAAAATTGATGGAAACTTTGTCTTTTCAAATATAAAATAAATTGTAATTAATGCTAAGAGAATATAGTAGGATTATTGAGATTGAACTTAATCTCAATTTGTAATAAAATACATACTATTATCATAATCAACTTTTGAGTTGGAATTAAGAGATATTTGTTGTATTGTTTGTAGCTTTTTACCTCTGTTATATTTTTGTTCCTTCTAAATTTGTTTTGTTACATGTGTAAAGTTTGATTAAAGTAATGTAATGAGTTATTTAACATGGTTTGTTGTAGTTGATCATTTTCCATGGTTATGTGGTAAAATATTTTGAAGCAGATAAAGAAAATATTAGACCCACAAATAAATATATATAATGATGGAATCTCACAATATTCATATGAATGGTTCTTACAATACTTAACCAAACTGGAAAATTGTTTTTCTTTTGGAAAAGGAACTAGTGGCCTGTTGAAGTCCATTTTGTGAGAATTTCTTTTTGTCCTTTTCTTTCTTTCTTTCTTTTTTATAGTGTAAATACTATGTAAATGTTTGTAGAATCTAATATAAAGTCAAAGCATAGAAACAAAATTACATCTGTTGTTAGAAAAGGTCATATTTGAAAACTTAAAGAAAGAAAAAAACATAGCTTTATTTTTCAATATTCAAACGTCAATAACCATTACTTTATTTAAAAAATGGCAGAATGGGAATATTTAGAAATTGTTTAAAGAATTAAAAAGAAAAGTCTAAATGTCACAGTTTAAATTTGGAAGAAGCAGTATGCATAATGGGAAAAATATTAATTATTTAAACAATTTTCAATATTTAAAAGAAAAAGTTGTTAAAGGCAATCAATAACTAAATTAAAATATCAGGTTTCATATTTTAATTTTTATCGGTTTACTTGTATGGATTTTTATGTTTGAATAAGCAAAGTACCAGTCTTTGATTTAATTTAAGAACACTTCATTTGGTTGTCGATTTTAATGTTGTTCTATTTAATATTGTTTTCTTTCAGCAGAGTTATTAACTATAAAGGAGCAAGATAGTTTATAGATTCTCTCGAGGCTGAAATTAATTATGGATATATGTAATTAAGTGAGGAACAAGTCATAATTCATAGAAATTGAGTTAAGATTTGTTAAAAAGTAATTAAATAAATATAGTTTAATACAAGTGAAAATTAATGATGAAGTTGGAAAGCCCTGCTACCGACCATTCGTTATAATAAATTAACCTACCGTTTGAAGTTGATTGAATTAGGTTGGCTAGATTTTAAACCTATTAGGAGCTTATTTAGACTAGGAAAATAGGGACGACTTATAAATGCCTCAAAGGCGCGAGAAATGTATCAGAACTTGTGGTATGACCTGAAAGTACTGCTACTGGCAAGCCACGCATTAATATAATTAAATAATTTAAAATAATTTCAAAGTAGAATTGTCACACCCCTTTTTCGCTCGAGGACCGAGTCAAGGGTTTTTCCAATTAAAGTGACGGTTTTTAATAGGGATTATTTTATTTACAGAGTCGCTACTTGAAATTGAGTTATGGTTTTCCAAGTCACCTTTTTGAATCCCTAATCAAAAAGAAAATTACTCTTATTTGGTCTATGAAAACAGAAGATCGGGTAAGAAATTTTGTTGATTGAGGGGAAGGTGTGAGGCACCCCTCGAGTCCCGTGGTTCTAGCACGGTCTCTTTTATTGACTAATCTTGACTTAAATTATTTTTAAAAAAAATTGTATTAAGCCCTTAATTCACTAATTTGTTATACGAAAATGTTTATCTACGTCTATTATATTAAATTAATTAAATCGGTGAAACTTAATTTTTAGAAAAATATTTACCAAGGTGCATTATTGCATCCTTTAATTTTAAATGTCTCGAAAAGATGCATACGCCGCATTCTTAATTGAGACGAATATTTTAAACATACCTAAAATTCACTTAACTTTAAAACTTTAATTTATTTTCTCATAAAATTGTAACAATTTTATCTATCAAAAACACTATCTACGTTCAATAATAAATTTGAGCAAAATTTATTTAGGCTAATTAATTAATAAGTTTAACAAAAATAATTTTTCAAATTTATTAATGACATTGAATAAAATAAAATAAAATAAAATAAAGTAAACAATAAACTAATGAAATAAGATATAAGAACTATCCATATTAAGTCAATATCATTATAATTCCCTAAAGAGATTATCAGAACATTTTGAAGCACAGTATCCTTCACTTTCTTATTATGCAATATACTGAAATATCAATAAATCTACAAAAAATGAAATCACAGTATATGTATATGAATATATACAGACGATAGGGTGATGCTAGTAGTGGAGTAGCGGTTTTAAATGAAAAAAAATGGGACGAAAAAAATGATATCACCGGCCAAGTTTGGAGGAGAGAAAAGAGGGGGGGTGTCGTTGGCTTGGCCGACGGTAGTGGTTTTGAACGGATTTTGCGCTGTAGAGGGGAGATGCACCAAATATAGTAGTTTTATGGTGAGGTTGGCAATGGGAGAAGTGATAAAGGGGTCGCGACGGCAGCGCGGTGGTTACGAATGGTTGGAGAATTTTCCGGCGACGAAAAAGATCACCGGAACAGTGATGGGATGCATTTTTATTGGAGATGTGTGTGAATTGTATTCTATGTGTGTGCATGCTACTATGTCTTTGAACGTGTGTCTGAATTAGCAGATTATTAAATAAATAATTTTTGCTCTGTTTTCCTTATTTCTTGAAGCATCTGTGTACATATGTTAAAAGAGTATGCATATGATTATGTATATACTTAAACGGATGTGTACTACTGTGTATGGAGTGCATAAGTCTAAGTTTAAGAAAAATGGAAGTCTATTAGTAAATAAATCGTGAATTTGCAGATGTATGCATGCTTAATTTTTTTTTTATTAATATATTTTTTTCACTATCTGTGTACATGTATTTCCCATTCAACAACTTAATTCTATAACATATAATAGCAGATAATTCATATAATCAATCCACAAATCATACTAAATAGTGTGTGAATCTATTTGAATATTTTAATTTCATACTTTAGTTTATATCAATAAAATTTATGAAATAACATTATAGAAAAGAAATAAAACCTGTCTGATGAATTAAACAAATAATGAAGCAAGAATGTTGTCACCGGAAACTTCAATGGAAAACTCTTGAACTTTTTGATTTTTCACTCTCTTTGTCAGATAAAAAATTTTTCAGTCTGTGTCAATGTACGTTCAATCTCTTTTTTGGGTAAAGTGTCTTTTAAATAGGGGATTGTTGGGTGGGGGGGGGGATAAAGAAAGGGAACAGTTAATACCTGATAACGGAACCTTTGAATTTCAATTTTTTTTTTGTTTTGTTTTTTTGTTTAATATAAGATAATAATAAATAAATAAAATAATAATGATAAATATAACAATAACTAATTAATTTTTATATTTAAGTAAAATACAATAAAATTTACAATAACTAAAATAAATATAATAGAACAATATTAAAATTACTAACTTATTTATATATAAAAATTTAGGAAAGAAAAACATTTTAAATTTTTGTATTATCTTTAAAATTAGAATAAAAATAAAAATAAAATATCTCAAAATTAACTTTATTTGACTATTTATTGTTTAGCTAAAAATTTATTAAATATAAAATAAGAATTAAAATAATATTGGATCAAATATAAATACTTAATATAAAAAAATATATGTATTACACTCGAGAAGGGTTAAAATCACGTGTCTATCTTTTGCCCCTCTTTGTTTAAAATCTGGAAGAGTTTTTCATACAAAAAAGTAGACAAAGAGATGGTTTTTGACCCTCCATTTATTCAAAAGATGAAGATAAAATAGAGTAGAATAAAAATAAAAGATGTGATCGAGTCCTAATTTTGGACCTCCTACCTATCCCAGGCTATAAGGAAATCAGGTCACGAGTAGTTTAAAGGTAACATAGTGACAGAAAAAGTTAAAGTCGAGTGAAATTCCGTCGAGTTTTCGATTGACGACTTCTGCATTTTACATTCAAATGACTAAAAAAAATTAAAAAATACAAATGAAAATTGTAATCTCTAGAATCTTGATTCTATTCTTCGCGACTTGATTTTGAAAATTCACCCTATTCTTCAGGCGGGCTCCTGACTTGTTATTTCTTCACCCTATTCTTCATATGGGCTCCAATGCCGCTTGAATTACCAAAGCAAGGAAGTACGTCTCAATGCCACTTGAATTACTAAACCAAGAAAGTCCATCTCCTTACCGATGTCGCTTGAATTACCAAAATACGAAAGTGTGTTTCCTTATCGATGCCGCTTGAATTACCCAAACAAGGAAGTTTGTCTCCTTACAAATACCTCTTGAATTACCCAAAACATGGAAATGTGTCAAATTTCTCTTTAATTACCCAAACAAGGAAGTGTATCTCTTTACCAATGCCGCTTGAATTAGCCAAATCAGGAAGTGCGTCTCCTTACAAATGTTGCTTGAATTGTCTAAACAAGAAAGTACGTCTCCTTACAAATATCGCTTGAATTACCAAATAAGGAAATACATCTCCTAAAAAATGTCTCTTCAATTACCAAAACAAGGAAGTGCATCTCCTTACCAATGCCGCATGAATTACCCAAATTAGGAAGTGTGTCTCCTTACAAATGCCGCTTGAATTATCCAAATAAGGAAGGGCGTCTCCTTACAAATTTTGCTTGAATTGTCCAAACAAGTAAGTGAGTCTCCTTACAAATGTCGCTTGAAGTGCGTCTCCTAACAAATGTCTCTTTAATTACCCAAAAAAGGGAAGTGCATCTCCTTACCAATGCCGCTTGAATTACCTAAATCAGGAAGTGTGTCTCCTTACAAATACTGCTTGAATTACCCAAATCAGGAAGTGCGTCTCCTTACAAATGTTTCTTGAATTGTCCAAACAAGGAAGTGCATCTCCTTACAAATGTCACTTGAATTACCAAATAAGGAAATGCATCTCCCCACAAATGTTGCTTGAATTACCAAACAAGGAAGTGCGTATCCTTACAAATGTCGCTTGAATTACCAAACAAGGAAGTGCGTCTCCTTATAATGTCGCTTAAATTACCAACAAGGAAATGCGTATCCCCACAAATGTTGCTTGAAATACCAAACAAGGAAGTGTGTCTCCTTACAAATATTGCTTGAATTACCAAACAAGGAAGTGTGTCTCCTTACAAATGTTGCTTGAATTACCAAACAAGGAAGTGCGTCTCCCCACGAATGTTACTTGAATTACCAAACAAGGAAGTGCGTCTCATTACAAATGTCGCTTGAATTACCAAACAAGAAAATGTGTACCCCCACAAATGTTGCTTGAATTACCAAACAAGGAAGTGTATCTCCTTACAAATATTGCTTAAATTACCAAACAAGGAAGTGCATCTCCCCACCAATGTTTCTTGAATTACCAAACAAGGAAGTGTGTCTCCCCACGAAACCGCTTTGAGAAATTACAGCCTTTGATTTTAGGCTTTGAAATCATTGATTTGAATGTAATATGTATTCCTGAATAATGAATTAACTAGAAGAAGCATGATCGACATCACCAAAAAATCGAATAGAAATTTACTTCAACACTCAATTTACAACTCTTTCTTATCTTCAACTTGTTCTTCAGGCGATCTCCTGGATTTTATTTTCTGATTTTTCAAAATATGTTCCTGAACTAAAAATAAAAGGTGAAACAGAAAAATAACATCCCATTCTTCAGAAGGGTCCTGTCTTCTTCAGAAGGGTCCTGATCATAAAAAATAAATTCCCATTCTTTAAGAGGGTCCTGTCCCATTATTCAGGAGGGTCCTGAGCAGAAAGTAAAATTAAATAAACACGAACAAAATTTTTGCCCCAGTTTGTACTAGAAAATTTTGTGAGCATCATCAGATTACAGGTTTTGAAAAGTACAGAAAGAGTGTGAATCAAATCCCTGCTAAAGAAATACATATCGCCAGAGTAAAACTAATGACAAAAATTAGGAAATGTGTCTCCTAAGAGTTAAATTGAAGGAATCGACTAGAAAATGCGTCTTCTAGGAGTGAATGTTCAAGTTAGGAAGTGCTTAACCTAACAAATGAAAACTGACTTATTCAGACTAAGAAGTGCGTCTCCTAGGGGTTGAATTTTTACCATAATTTGATTATCAAACCTATGCAACAACATTGCTTCCTGCATCTATAGAAATGAGGCATTGCAGCCCTTGATATTTATGCTCTGAAGTCCTTAATATGAAGGTAACATGTTTCCTGTTTCATCAAAGAAAACTTTTGAGTTGAAAAACATGGTGGCAGGTTTGTGGTTTTAGCTTCCGTGGCTATCACTCTTGCCCTCATCACATTTAACCTTGCTTCCAACCATTAGCATCAATCACCGACTTGCTGCATCGTTGACCTAAACTCAAATTATTAAAAGTGACTTTGAAACAAACACATTATCTTTTCTTTGCCATGCTCCTCAAATAAAACCTTAAAACCTTGGTATTTCCATGAGTTCCCAGACTCTTCTGTTGACAAAACTTTTCTACATGTCTTATTTCGGCTCACAATCATGTCTCTTTCATGTGTTGGCTTTTATCTTGCTTTGTGCAATTGAAGAAGCTGGTATCCAATTTTGAAATCTTTTCTCGCTTATTATGACATGAACTCGACTCAGGGGCACGAGAAAAATGACAATGATAAATTATTTTTTTTTAATAACTGACTCAAGAAGAAAAAAAATATAGAGAGAAGAAAGACAAGACAATGAATGTCCCTTTCCAAAAAAAAAAAAAAAATAAATAAAGAAAAATTTATCTAAAAATGATAGTCAACTCTAATGATTATGGCATGCATTTTGAATTAAACAACCTGATCTACCAACTCTAATCATTACAACTCTTGTTCACTCATTGAGTTTGAAATGGAATCAATCTTGAATATGTTCCCTCTAGATCATAATCCTCCTTCGGCTAGTGGCACCTTAATGGGGTTTTTCCAATGCCTATCTCATTTTCATTTCTTTCTCATCTCACTTTCGCCTTATGGTGCCCAAACGGGTTTTCACCAATAAGACTCTCATTTTTACTCATTCTTTTTTAAAAATAATGCCCAAATATGAAACATCATGTACCCATAACATGTTTAGCCTTGACATTCTCAAAGATCGATTTGAAGGTCTTTCTTTGATTGTAACTTAGCTTTTGGAAAGGGTTAGAAAGAAAGGTCGGCACGAGGCTAAAAAATTTACATAACATTAGGTGAAACATACAACTTTTGGAATCGATTTTTTTTAAGGAAATAAACTTTGCCCCAGTTTCATTTCATTCTGGGTAATTTGAATTTTCTTTTGGTTAGACCGAACCCCAGAGTAGGGCTGCCTATGTATCTTGTCACAGCAAGAATCAAGTCAAACGTAGTTCAGGCATCTTGTTCTTTTGCTTGATTTTTTTCTTGACTTTTCTCTCTTTTTATTTTTTTTAGAGAGAGATATTTTTCCCGACTCCATTTTTTCTTAACACTTTTCTAACTCTGTTATTTTTCTTGACACTTTTTTTTCAGACTCTATTTTGATTCCAAAAGAGGGATATAAAAGAAATAAAATAAAAGCTCAAAAAGGATAACAAAGGATGACACAACATTTGGATAGCAGAATGAAATGCCTTCGTCATATCAATCCTTAAAAATGCAAGTACATAACATGCAATCTAGGAATGGAACATGAAGACATACGCATCTTTTTAATATTGACCGTGATTAAGCACATGCACGTGTGTCACTTCTTTTAAACTTGTAAATCATACAGGTATACTTGTATTGTACTTTTTTCACAACAGATGACTTTTTTTTAGCTAACTTTCTTTTGCTTCTTCTGACAATAGAAACTATATATCCTCTGGTTGATCTCATTCAAAAATTCTTGAGTTGAACCTTCTCATTGAAGATCAAGTCATTTTTTATTCGCAAAGTAATTGCCTCAAAACATTCAAGTGAGGATGTAACTAGGTCCCCAAAATATCTCAACACTTTACTTATTTTTCTTACATATTTTTTGCAACTCTAGGTTCTTGATCGAATGTTTCAACATTAGATTGGGTTTTAAGATCTGGCTGAAAATTCAACATGCTTATTATATTACCAGAATCACCATAGAAAGATCTCTTTGAAGAAAAAAAGAAAGATAATATATATTGAGAAACAAAAACAAAAGGGACACACATTTTGTTAATAGAAAGATAGAAGGGTTTGAACAAAAATGACGATAAGAAAATCAGACAAGACAGGTCCTAAACTACAACCCTAAAATAATTTGGGTAACAGAAAAGAAAATAAAACAAACTACTAGACCTCTCCCTAGTAGGGAGAGGGGTGATTTCTCAATTTCTCAACCTGACAACTTAGCCACTGATTTGCATATCAATATGACTAGAGCTTCCACCACGATCAACATCTTGCACAATAATCAATTTATCTTGAATTTTTCTTTCTGTTTCTCTTTTCAAAGAACGACAATCTTCAATACTATGACCTTGAAAATCAAAATGATATACACATCGTACATTAGGGTCAAAGTTTCTTGATTGTGGGTTAGAGTTATACCCAAGAAGAGGAGTGATCATATCCTTTTGTCTCAGTTTCTGGAATAAACTGGTATATGATTCTCCAATTGGTGTGAAATTATCCCTTAGCTTCTGCGTCTTTTCATTGTTTGGCTTAGAGAGAAAATCGAGTCTGGGGGGGCTTGGGTATGTTTGTAGAATTGGAGAATGATTTTGAGGGGTTGGTGCACGCCATTGCGGGTAAGAAAGAGTACGAACATATGGTTGTGCATTATAGATAGAATACTGAGGAGATAGAATGAAATGTAATGGATTTTATGGTGAAACATAGTGTCGTGGATGGTTATATAGGTCTTGGACATAAATTTGGGACTGAAATTATTCGTAAGGGTGACGTCCACCTTTCCAATTTTGTCGCGGACCTGGTATAATAGTTGCTACATCCTCTTTTCTTTTGTTTCCACCAAAGCTTCCTGAACCACTTTGAATTGCTTGTGTTGTTGATTTTAAAGCGGCTTAACTGATAATCTTTTCAAACTTAATTCCACTCTCTACCATCTCTTTAATTTTAATGACCTCAGCAAATGTGTTTCTAATAGTAGAAAGAAAATGATGAAAATAATTGGGTTTTGTTCCTGCAGAAAGATATCAATCATTTCAGACTCTTTTATCGATGGTCTGACTCTTGCAGCCTGTTCTCTCCATCTGATAGCATATTCTAGAAAACTTTCAGTTGTCTTTTTTCTCATATTAGTCAGTTTGGTGCGATCTGGGACTATCTTGATGTTATATTAAATTTGTTGAACAAAATCCCGAGTCATGTCATCCCACACGTGCTAACGGGAAATGTCTTGGTCAATAAACAATTCAGAAGCTACCCCTTCCAAGCTTTCTCCAAACTAAGCCATAAGCAATTCTTCTTTTCATCCTGCTCCCCTTAATTACTTGTAAAACTTTTTCAAGTGATCTACAGGATCGCCATAACCTTCGTATTTGTCAAACTTTGGCATTTTGAACCCCAACGGTAAATGGACATCAGGAAACATACACAAATCCTTGTATGAAAAACTCTTTGGTCCTTCCAATCCTTGCATATTTCTCATGCTCTGCTCCAAGCTTCTTACTTTCCTAGCCATCTCATCTTATTCCTAATTCTTAACAATCTTTTTAATCACGATAGGAGAATCGTGTTGATGAGCATGATAATGTGGATTTTGAGGTTTGAAAGTCATTTCAGGAGGATACAACAGATCATGACTTGGTTTCCCCATATTCTTCTATGTTGTCGATTAAAGACCCATAGTAGATGGTGCTATAAAGGTGAAAATGGTTTATTTATGATAGACGGATTTGGTGGGCCCATGGTAGAAGTACCTGCAGCGCCAGACACATTAGCATATAGATCGAATCCAGGCGGATAAAATGGATCGCTAGTTTGAGCTTGAGCAGGATTTGGATGATTCATATTCGCAAGTCCAGGGATTGAGGAAGGCGGGGCTTTTCCATTTAATCAAGCTTGGTATAGTTCCATCATCTGTTGTTACAATAACTTAACCTCTTCCATTGATGCTAATTCTGGCAAAATCAACTGATTTTGCTCCTCCTCATTGTCAGACCCTACACCCTCTTTGCGGGTCATTTTTTCCCTTGTATCTGGTGTTGTACGGATGTGATACAAGTTTAAACAATAAACCAACCACCAACTACTTTATCTTTCTGTTACCAAGTAGCAAACGGGTGAGTGTTATATATATTTAACACATTATAATGTCATGTTGTATGTTATGCTTCTAGATGCATTTTAAAACCTATTAGGGAAGACTTTATGTTTCATCCCATCTTTCTAGGCGCACTTTTAGAAAAATTTTGATCGAACCCTTTAGAGGATTGTCTACATGTCATGCCAGGACATGAATCAGATCTTGCGTAGTTTGAAAATATTAAAGATACAAAGAAATATACCTTTTTTATTATTATTATTATTTGCAATATGAGAAACTAATTTTTTATTTTTGAATAACATTTTTAATTTTTGAAAACATTTTTTTTTCTTTTTTTAGAAGGAAAGACATCCAATTGTTTTAAGATCACCGAATCGATTAAGGAATGCCTACGTATCTTATTAAGATGAGAATCAGGTGTGTGTAGTTCTTGAAATATATGTCATACAAAATTTTGCCTCAAGACCCCTAAAGGTTCAGGGCTCTTAAGATTTATAAATACTTTTTGTAAAAACTTAACCTCATGATCCCTAAAAATTCAGGGCTATTAAGATATATATAGAAATTAGACTTGAGAATTAGAAAAATAATTATGAAAATAATCATATTTTTAAAATATTCCCCAATAAATCTATGAATTATTTTTCAAAAGATAGGGTCGTACTCTGAAAAAAGGCTTCCTACGTATCTCAATTAAGATGTGAGAATCAAACCCTCGTAGTTCATGAAGACTGTAAAACCATGTTACTAAAATTTTTCCTTCTTTTAATTTTTTTTTTTTTGGAAAAATGATTCACTAAATGTGAGGATAATTTAGTCTCTTGCATTTTAAAATTGCCTAAAGCTGATCAACAAACAAATAGCCTTCCAAACAAATGTCAAAGAGCACGTAGGATGCACATGTTGGTCTTTATAAAGTAGGTTACCTATCCTAAACAGACCCGGCCCCTGTGCCGAGTCCCGCTAAGTCAAATGCATATGATGCAAATAAAGCGGAACCTAATAGGGATAACCAGATTCTGAGTTTTCAGTTCTTCTAGGTTTAAGCCTAATAGGGATAGGTGTCTAGACTGGCTTACCCGAGTGAACACTCGAGCCGGGAAGAGACAACTTAGTCGGTAGCAGGGCAACACTGCCTTCGTTTTCAATCCGAACCCCGCCTAACATGTGTGACTATAATCTTTCACTAGGTGCCTTGACACTCCGGCTATCTCAAAAAGAAAGTAGGATGCATGCGTTGCATTCCTTCTATCCTATTTCAGAGACTCAGAGGGGATACGCAAGAGAAAACAGTATATATAATACAGTTCAATCAATATCAAAGCTGTAAATAAGTGACAAGTAGCATATAAGGCCAACAAACACAATATCAACAATAATTAAAGCATGTATAATTCAATATAAAAAGCTCGAATTCTTATTATCCCCAGCGGAGTCGCCAGAGATGTCACATCCCTTTTTCGCTTGAGGACCGAGTCAAGAGTCTTTCCAATTAAAGTGACGGTTTTGAATAGATATTATTTTATTTACAGATTCGCTACTTGAAATTGAGTTATGGTGTTCTAAGTCACCTTTTTGAATCCCTAATGAAAAAGTAAATGACTCTTATTTGGTCTGCAAAAATAGAAGACCGGCTAAGGAATTTTGTTGACTGAGGGGAAGGTGTGAGGCACCCCTCGAGTCCTGTGGTTCGAGTACGGTCGCTTTTATTGACTAATCTTCACTTAAATTATATTAAAGAAAATCATATTAAGGCCTAAATTCGCTCATTTGTTACATGAAAATGTTTATCTGCGTCTATTATATTAAATTAATTAAATCAGTGAAATTTATTTTTTAGAAAAATATTTACCAAGGTGCATTATTGCATCCTTAAACTTTAAATGTCTCGAAAAGATGCGTACACCGCATTCATAATTGAGATGAATATTTTAAACGTATCTAAAATTCACTTAACTTTAAAACTTTAATTTATTTTCTCATAAAATTATAACAATTTTATCTATCAAAAACACTATCTACGTTCAATAATAAATTTGAGCAAAATTCATTTAGGATAATTAATTAATAAGTTTGACAAAAATAATTTTTTAAATTTCTTAACGTCATTGAATAAAATAAAATAAAATAAAATAAATAATAAACTATTAAAATAAGATATAAAAACTATCCATATTAAGTCAATATCATTATAATTCCCTAAAGAGATCATCGGAATATTTTGAAGCACAGTATCCTTCACTTTCTTAGTATGCAATATACTGAAATATCAATAGACCTAAAAAATGAAATCACAGTATATGTATATGATTAAATACAGACGATAGGGTGACGCCAGTAGCAGAGTAGCGGTTCTAAATAAAAAAAAATAGGACGGGAAAAAGAATTTCGTCGGCCAGATTTGGAGGAGAGAAAAGAGGGGGCGGCGTCGCTGTCTTCGCCGGCGGTAGTGGTTTTGACCCGATTTGGTGCTGTAGAGGGGAGATGCGCCGGATCTAGTAGTTTTCTGGTGAGGTTGGCAATGGGAGTAGGGAAAAAGGGGTCGTGACAGTAGCCGGTGGTTACTAATGGTTGGAGAATTTTTCGACGACGAAAAAGATCGCCGGAATAGTGATAGGATGCATTTTTATTGGAGATGTGTATGAATTGTATTATATGCGTGTGTGTGGTGCTATGTCTTTGAAAGTGTGTCTGAATTAACAGATTATTACGTAAATAGTTTTTGCTCTGTTTTCTTTATTTGTTGAAGCATCTGTGTGCATCTGCTAAAAAAGTATGCATATGATTATGTATATACTTAGACGGATGTGTACTACTGTGTATGGAGTGCATAAGTCTTAGTTTAAGAAAAATGGAAGCCTATTAGTAAATAAATCGTGAATGTGCAGATGTATGTATGCTTAATTTTTTTTTTTTTACTGATATATTTTTTTTCACTATCTGTGTACATGTATTTCCCATTCAACAACTTAATTCTATAACATATAATAGCAAATAATTCATATAATCAATCCACAAATCATACTAAATAATGCATGAATCTATTTGAATATTTTAATTTCATACTTCTGTTTATATCAATAAAATTTATGAAATAACACTATAGAAAAGAAATAAAACCTGTCTGATGAATTAAAAAAAATAATGAAGCAAGAATGTTGTCGCCGGGAACTTCAATGGAAAACTCTTGAACTTTTTGGTTTTTCAATCTCTTTGTTAGATAAAAAAAATTTCAGTCTGTGTCAATGTATGTTCAATCTCTTTTTTGGGTAAAGAGTTCTTTAAATAGGGGATTGTTGGGGGGGAATAAGGAGAGGGAATAGTTAATACCTGATAAGGGAACCTTGGTATTTCAATTTTTTTGTTTTGTTTTTTGGTTTAATATAAGATAATAATAAATAATAAATAATAATGATAAATATAATAATAACTAATTAATTTTTATATTTAAGTAAAATACAATAAAATTTACAATAACTAAAATAAATATAATATAACAGTATTAAAATAACTAACTTATTTATATATAAAAATTTTGGAAAGGAAAACATTTTTTATTCTTGTATTATCTTTAAAATTAGAATAAAAATAAAAATAAAATATCTCAAAATTAACTTTATTTAACTATTTATATTTTTAGCTAAAATTTATTAACAATAAAATAAGAATTAAAATAATATTGGATCAAATATAAATATTTAATATCAAAAAATATTTGTATTACGCTTAGGGAGGTTCAAAATCACATGTCTACAAGGCTGTAAGTAACTTTTAGACTAACAAATATTATGTATCCAAGAGATTAATTTAAGCCAGACGTAAGTCATTAAAGCAACCGTGCTAGAACCATGGGACTCGAGGGGTGCCTAACACCTTCCCCTCAATCAGCAGAATTCCTTATCCGAATTCTAGTTCGCAGACCAAAAATAAAGAGTCATTTCCTTTTGAATAGGGATTCAATAAGGTAACTTGTAACATCCAAACTCAATTCCAAGTGGCGAATCTATAAATAAAATAATCCCTACTCAAAATGTCACTTTAAGTGGAAAAGCCCTTTTTTTCTCTAAAACCAACTCCCTAGCGTGGTTGGGGCGGTAAAAATTAAGGGTGTTACAGATGGCGACTCTGCTGGGGAAACCCCAAAATTAGAGCTTTTATATTGACTTGTTTGTCTTTATTTAATTTTTATATTATATATTGTTGGCCTAAATGTGCTCTTTGCCTACATGTTTAACTGCTTTGATATTATTTGAATTACAATATAAATTGTCTTCTCTCGCACCCATCTGAGTTTTTTGAGATACTTCATATTCGGAGATGCGATATATGCTCCCGAGATTGAGATACCAGAGATGTGGCAACGCTCCTGGGAAGGATTCTGTAGTCACCCATGATTTAGGACGGGAAGGGACCAACAGTGAGGCCGGAAAGCCCTGCTATTGGTAAAGTTATCCCTTGCCGACTCGAGTTGTCCACTCATTTTACAGCCATTCTAGATACCTAACTCCACCAGGTTGAACCTAGCATAACTGGAACTTAGGCATGGTTATCCCTAATAGGCTGCGCTTTATTTGCATCACGTGTATTTTTACTTAATGGAGCTTGACACGAGGGTCGGGGCCATCTAGGACAGGTGCCACCTTTTGAGACCATCATGTACATTTTATGTTCTACTTGTTGCATTATAGGAAATGCCATATCGAATGTTGACCGCCTTTTAAGTAAATCAATTGATCTGAAAAAAAGGGGGTTAAATAAAAACTTTTAAGGGGTTATTTTAGAAAATATATAATATTTTTACATAGAACTTTTCTGTAAAGATTAAGTCATTTTAACGTCGTGGTCTCATTATGTCCATTTTCTTTGGTTTTAAAATCTCTCTTAAGAATACCATATAGCCCATTTTTGTTAAACACAGTTAAAATTTTGTCAAATAATTCGGTCCACTATTTTGTTTCAAGAATTTAATTATTTCTAATGTATCTGGTCCAGACGTCATCAAAATATTGTCTCCACTCTGGGATGTTTTAGAAGACTTGGTTACTTCCTGTTTTATCAGTTTCTATTTTGTCATGCTCATTTTGAAATCTTATTCCGTGTCATTCCGTCAACTTATTTCGAAAAAAAATTTTGTCTTGTTTTAGGATGTTTAAAATAGAATTTTTATTTTCCATCATTATCCTATAGGGCAATATGAAATCATTCGGAAGGAGTGACAAGAGGCTGAGGGATGATAAAGTACCCCGTTTCATGGTGTTAGATAAAGCTCTGGATCTGTACGGACATGTTATAACTATATGATTGACTATGGACAGGGAGTAGTGTATAAACACTTGGGATTTTTAAGGAGTCTTTTGAAGGTAGAACCACAAAGAGATGTAATAAAAACTTTGGTACAGTTTTGGGATCTGTCGAACAATGTATTTCGGTTCTCCGACTTTGAGCTCACTCTTACACTGGAAGAAATAGGAGCATTAATGGGAAAAGGAAAGAATCTTCACCGAGGAGAACTTATGATATCGAAGCATGTCACTGGAGAAAGGTTTTTTGAGCTTTTACACATAAAAAAGGGATAACATAGGGGGCTTCTTAGACAATGGATGTGTTTGTTGAGAGTTCTTCTATGAAAGATACGGCCAGAAAAAAAGGATTTAAGTTGTTTGGGACAAAACATAACAACAGCGGGTGCCGCCAAACCTGGGAAAAGCACAGTTATGACGCATTTATAGTGGCTTTTTAGGGAATCATGGTATTTCCGAAGAGGGAGAAAATCTGCATAAATTTGGCTGAATTCATTACCGTCTTTGAGAAGAATCCTAAGGTCACCCTCGTGCCCATGATCCTGGCGGACATTTATCGAGCACTAACGATATGTAAAAATGGGGTAGGTTATTTTGAAGGGTGTAACATTCTGTTGCAGTTATGGATGCTCGAGCATGTTCGTTATCATCCATTTACTATAGATTTTCGAGTTGAGTGGAATGATTATATCAAAGGTCATAAGAAGGGGATGAAGGTCCAAAACTTTCCTGAAGGAATCGGAGCTTGGAAAGAATACTTGGAGGAGGGGTTAACTGCTGACAAGATTGTGTGGAATTATCGTTGGTTCCCTTCTAAAGAGGTGGTATATATGTCCAATTTCCATCCTTTCATCATCTTAAAGGGTCTTCTAGGTGTTCATTCCTACGTTCCACTCAGAGTCATGCAGCAGTTCGGCCAACGACAGCACCTACCGCTAGTCGAGGATATGAAAGAGTTCATATACGAATTCCTCCCTGACATCCCTCTAAGGAAATCTGAGGTACTTAAGATTTAGGGAGGATGTGTACTTTCAGGTTTCGATCACATGGTGGAAGACCGCGATAAGGGTGAGGTAGACTGCTTGTATCTACCATGGTTTCATGATCAGCCCCCTCCTAAAGCTATGCCAGAAAGGTCAGCCAGAGAGTCAGTGGATCGAGAATCAGAGATTGAAGTCAGAATTAAGCAGGCTCGACGACAGGTAGAAAAGAAATATCAGTCTACTCTTCACATCTTAAATGCATATATGGAAAGGGCTAGAGAGGAATTAGTTCATCATGAGGCAGGATTTGAGGCCAGAATTAGGTCGGTTCGTAAGGAGGTTGAGAAAGAGAACCGTGTTACCATACAAACCCTACAAGAAGACCTGGACATTTCCACCGATGCTATGAAGCAGCAATCGAGTGATTTTGATAAAGAGAAGGCCTTGTTGACAAGCACACAGTCAAAGCTTCGTGCTCAGCTAAAAGCTTCTATGGAATGGGAAAGAGAAATAGTGAGGCGCTTCACGACTTTTTAGAAGGAAGTTGAAGTTGAGAGAAACCAGTGGATGACCGAACGACAGGCGCTACACTATCAGATTGATGACCTTCATGAATAAGAAGGAGGCCTAAAACATACCATCCGCACTACGCAGCATTGGGTGCGAAACTGCCATGAGAGTATGACTGAATCTAGGGGAGATGTACTTCAACTTAGTGAAACCTTGATTAATGTTTATGCTGAGTATCTTCATCGAAATGATGAAAATTTGGGTTGTCAGGCACGTGCACTCACTCCACATCTTCCAAAAGCATTGTCCAGAATCTACTCAAGTTTGAAGGAAGATTGAGTCTCAAGACATCTTTGGGAGGCATCTGATGATAATGCATTCATTCCTTTAGGTTTAGCTTATTAAGTTCGTTAGGTTTGTTTTTTTCTAAAAGTTAGTTTCTCTATAAGTATTTGTTTTTTTAGTATTTCGAGCCTGTTCTAATTTTAGATAATTCTAGAACATTTGGAAATGTATGGAAAATGTTTGTGTCTTTTTCAAGTTTTTATTCCTTTTATTTCTCAAAATATAAATATATATATATATATATATTTAATGTATCTATGGACTACGTGATGATCTGATTCATGTCAAACATGATACGTAGGCAACCCTCGATGGGTTCGATCAAATATTTTCCTAACTTTCGAGTAATAATTTTAAAATATTGGCGTTAAATAATGAGTGTAAAAATTAATTCACCAAAAGCCAGGATGAAACTAGAAGGCTTTCCTAATTCCATTTCAGGAATGAAAATTACCTAGGTGCATGGCATGTGAGTTGTTATGAATATATCAATATTTTTAAAGCTCTAAATCCTAACATGCTTGTTTCTGTTTCATACACAAGTCAGTAAGGTGGTTGGTTATGGTTAAGTTGGCCTCTCACCCATACAACACAGGGTATAAAGGATAAAGGAAGATGAATCGAAAAGATGGTATGGAATCTTATAACGAAGAAGGTCGAGATCAGTTAATTCCACGAGAGTTCGTATCTTTAGAGGAGAATAGGTTACTGAAGCAACAAATTACGGAAATGTATCAGGCCTGGGTGAATGGACAAGCCCCGCCTTCCTCTATTCTCGGTCTTTTGGATGCAAATATTCCCAGTTCTACTCAAGCCCAAGACGACGATCCACTTTATCCGCCTGGATTTGGTCCATACGCTAATGTGTCCAGCCCTGCTGGCACATCCACCATGAATCCTCCAAATCCATCGTTCATGAACAACCTTCTTTTTATTCCATCCGTGCCAACTAATATAAATCATCCATCAATGATACAGAAGCCTACCGACGAGCTGAATTGTGATCAAGTCCATATCACGATTGAGAAGTCTATTATGAGTGAAGAACGAGAAGAGATAGCCAGAAAAGTGAGGAGTCTGGAGCAGAGTATGAGAAACATACAAGGATTTTGAGGAGACAAAAGTATCTCTTTCAAGGACCTGTGTATGTTCCCTAATGTTTATTTGCCAATAGTGTTCAAGACCCCAAAATTCGACAAATATAGTGGTCATAGTGACCCGGTGGCCCACTTAAAAAGGTATTGCAATCAACTCAGAGGAACAGGAGGGAAAGAGGAGTTGCTTATGGCCTATTTCAGAGAAAGTCTGACGGGAACATCCTCTGAATAGTTTATTGATCAAGACATCTCCCATTGGAACGTTTGGGATGATATGGCTCTAGATTTTGTACAACAATTTTAATACAATCTCGACATTGTCCCTGACCGTACTTCTCTTGATAATATGAAAAGAAAACCATCTGAAAGTTTCCGAGAGTATACCATAAAATGGAGGGAACAGGCGTCTAAAGTCAAACCGCTAATGAAGGACCAAGAATTTATTGACGTCTTCCTCCAAACTCAAGAGTCCAATTGTTTCCATCATTTACTATCTGCGGTTAGTAAGCCTTTCTCCGAAGCAATAAAAATTGGGGAAATACTGGAGAATGGCATCAAATCAGGAAAAATCGTGAGCCAAACCTCCCTCAAGGCCACTAAACAAGCCATTCAGAGTGGATCAGGTAGTTTTGAAAATCAGAAAAAGAAGGAGAAAGGATCCATGATGGCATAACGATCAGGAAATGCCCAAAGGGGATGGAACTACAGTTACATTCAGGTCCAACAGGGGCAACGCAGCCCTCCTCAACATTATTATACACCTCAACCGGCTGTTCTTAATGCTCAAGCGTATTCCCGATCTCCTCAGCGTCCACAATGGTGGGCACCTGTGCCACAAAGTTTTCATCTGCGATATCCAAATTTTCAAGCCCCTCATAATTCATATGTTCAGGAAGATTATACAAGAGAACAGAGGCCAAGGGAAAACTTCACCCCAATTAGAGAATCATATATGACCCTGTTGCAGAGATTGATAAAATTAGGATGGATTGAACCTATTTTGCCCTTCAAAGTGGATTCGAATGGAGGTTGGTTCGATCCTAATGTAAGGTATGAGTACCATTCAAACGTCCAAGGTCACAGTACCAAAAATTGTTGGAATCTAAAGAGAGCCATTGAAAAGTAAATTGAAAGCAAGGCAATCGTAATACAAAAAAAGGAAGTGCCAAATGTCACCGACAATCTACTTCCCAATCACAGTAACACACACATCGTAAGGATGATTTTTGACGATAGATACTATAGGCCAACGAGCCAAGCAGTGGGGTAAATAAGCACCCCGAAGGAAAACCCAGGTGAAGCAGTAAAGTCTATGCAAAGAGAACCACTGATCGTGAAAGGAGCGAGTTCCATTATAAGACCCTGAGATTCAGAAAAGATGGTATTGTATGTTCCTGCAAAGCCAAAGGGAATAGCACAAGATGGGCCAAAACTATATGTTCCGAGTGGTACCAAATAGTTCGACCAACAACGCAACAACATAAGAAAGATAACAGAGTCAGTTATCTAAGACATACAACACAACTCCCAGTAACAAGTTTGAAAACCATCTCATGGAACTACAACAAAACCACTATGACTTACAAAGGAAAAGAGATCCTGGAAGAGACAAACGAAGTAGGAGGGATTCACTTGATCAGGAAGATGTTATGCTCCAGAAGAATTAAAAAGACCAAAATAGTATATAGATAGTCAAGGGCCAGTGAGAAAACCTATCACTGACGAAGAGGCTGAGGAATTCCTAAAGAAAATAAAAGTTCAAGACTATTCCATTGTTGATCAACTGAGGAAAACCCCAGCTCAAATCTCATTGTTGTCCCTGCTGCTACATTCTAAAGAACATATTCAAACATTGATTAGGCTTTTGAATGAAGCATACGTCCCAAAGAAAACTATGGTCTTTCAAATGGATAAAGATGGTTCACAGAATATTTGAAGTAAATAGAATCACTTTCATTGATGATGAGTTACCTACAGAAGGGTCTGGTCATAAAAGGCTTTATATCTAACCATTAAATATGAAGGACATTACATAAAAGGGGTAATGATCGATGGAGGTTCAGGAGTGGATATCTGTCCCCTCTCTACTTTGCAAAAATTAAAAATCGACACAGATAGGATCCGATCCAATAATGTATGTGTTCGGGATTTTGATGGTGCAAAACGAGACACACTTGGTGAGATTGATATTGCTTTGATTAGTGGACCACTTGAATTTGTGATCACCTTTCAAGTAATAGACATGGATACTTACTACAACCTACTTTTAGGAAGGCCATGTATCCATACGGCCAGAGCCATACCTTCTAATTTGAATCAAGTGGTTAAGTTTGAACACGACAATTAGGAAATTATTGTTCACAGTGATGATAACCTTCTCATACATCGAGATTCTTCTGCACCTTGTATCGAAGCAAAAGGGGGTTATGAATCTTCTTTTTATCAGGCTTTTGACATTGTGACAGCTGATCAAATTATGGAAGGCACGCTGATCCTGGGGCCTTATCTTTCTTCTACTTCAATCATGGTGGCTAGCCAAATATTACAAAATTGTTATGAACCGGGGAAAGTATTAGGGGTTTCGTTATAAGGAATTATCAGCCCTGTAGATCAATGTGGTAGCCAGAACACCTTCGGATTAGGGTTTAATCCTACCACAACAGATAGAAAATGGGTGAAAGAGCAGAAGAAAAAGGCTTGGAAATTGACAAATTCGATTCCACACATCAGCCAATCTTTTACGAAAGCTCAAAAGAAAGAGAATCAAGACTCACCTGCTAATAAGGATGTGGATGAAATATGTCAAAGTCTCGAGGAAATGTTCTATGAAGTAAACATGGTTCAGATGGGTGAAGGCCCTAGCCATACAGAGGTGAAGTTTATCGAAACAAATGTTAAGCTCACTAACTAGGATGCCACTCCTCTCCCTACAAGAAAGGAGTCTTGGTAGTTTATTTTTTGTTTATCTTTTCTTTCTTTTACATTTTGGATTATTCTCAGGATTGTAATCCACTTAGCTTAGTTTCTTTACTTTGATGATAACCCTTCTATCATTTTTAATTCAATAACATGAAATTTAGATTTCCTAGTAAAATTTACCTTTCCTTTCCTTTTTAATTTTTGTTTTTATCTTATTTCTGTTATGTTAATACTGGCTTTAATAACATGGCATAGACGTGGAGTTCACACCTAGATCCTAAAAAGTTGTCTAATCTCGAATCAACGAATCAAATAGTAGATGAATACGATAAAGATGAAGTTGATAAGAAAGTCAAAAAATGATTGGATCAATTCGAGGATAGCCCAAACCCAATTTAGACGATACTGAGATAATAAATTTGGGAATTGGTAAGGACGTTAGAGAAATAAAGATAAGTATGCATGTGGATCAAAATATCAGAAATGCTATTATTCAAATTTTGTTCTAATATAAAGATGTTTTTGCCTGGTCTTATGATGACATGCCAGGTCTAAGCACTAATTTGGTAGTCCACAAACTCCCTACATACCCTGATATTCTGCCCGTCCAGCAAAAGAAAAGAAATTTTAAAACTGACGTGAACGATAAAATCAAAGAAGAAATCATGAAGCAATTGAATGCAAACTTGATCAGGGTCGCTAAGTACACCACATAGTTGGCTAATGTGGTGCCTGTAACAAAGAAATATGGTAAAATCAGAGTTTGTATTGATTATAGGGATTTGAACAAATCAAGCCCTAAAGATAACTTTCTGTTACCCAATATTCATATCCTTGTTGATAATTGTGCTAAACATGAGATTCAATCTTTCTTGGATTGTTATACCGGGTATCACCAGATCTTGATGGAAGAAACAGATGCAGAAAAGAATGCTTTCACCACCCCGTGGGGTACTTATTGCTACAGGGTCATGATATTTAGTTTAAATAATGCATTAGCTACATACATGAGAGTCGTGACTACTATTTTTCATGACATGATGCATAAAGAAGTAGAATTATACGTTGATGATGTCATTATTAAGTCCAAAATGCAAGTTGATCATGTACATGACTTGAAGAAATTCTTTGAAAGGTTGTGAAAGTATAATCTTAAGCTCAATCCAGCCAAGTGTGCATTTGGAGTTCCATCTAGGAAACTCTTGGGTTTCATAGTTAGATGCAGAGGCATTGAATTAGATCCCTCCAAGGTAAATCCATTCGAGAATTTCCGCCTCCGAAGAATAAAACTGAGGTCATGAGTTTTCTAGAGAGGTTGAATTATATAAGTAGGTTCATCACACAGCTCAGCGCTACATGTGAACCAATATTCATGTTGCTGAAAAAAAATGCTTCTATCAAATGGACAGACGAATGTTAAGAATCATTTGACAAGATTAGAGAATATTTGGTGAATCCTCCAGTATTAGTCCCACCGGAACCTGGTAGGCCTTTATTTCTATATCTGTCAGTGATGGACAACTCTTTTGGTTGTGTTTTAGGACAACATGATATCACAGGCAAAAAGGAATAGGCAATTTATTATTTAAGCAAGAAGTTCACAAGTTATGAGGTAAAATATACGCTTTTAGAAAAGACATGTTGTGCCCTAACTTGGTTTGCTCAAAAACTGAAGCATTATCTGCTGTCCTACACAACCTACCTCATATCTTGAATGGATTCATTAAAGTATATTTTTCAGAAACCTATGTCCACAGGCAGATTGGCAAAGTGGAAGATTTTACTTATAGAGTTTGACATTATGTATGTCACTCGTACTGCTATGAAAGCACAAGCATTGGCCGATCATTTCGCAGAGAACCCAGTTAACAATGATTATGAGCCTTTACAAACCCACCTTCCTGATGAAGAGATTAATTCAATTGAGGATGATGTTCAAGAAGATGTTTATGCATGGAAATTATATTTTGATGGAGCGTTCAATGTCAAAGGAATAGGGATTGGGGCGGTTCTTGTCTCACTAACCGAGCATCATTATCCTACCACAGCACGACTTCATTTCCTTTGTACTAATAATATAGCATAATATGAATCTTGCATCATGGGTTTAAATATGACAATAAATCTAGATGTACGTGAGCTAGTATTTTTGGGAGATTCTGATTTGCTCATTCGACAAATTCAAGGTAAATGGGAAACTAGAGATATCAAGCTCATTCCATACAAATAGTGTTTAGAGGACCTTAGAAAAAGGTTCAAGTCCATCGAGTTTAGATATATTCCCAGATTCCACAATGAGTTGGCTAATTCTTTGGCTACGATAGCTTCCATGCTCCCATACCCAGGAAATACGTATATCGACCCATTAGAGATACAGATAAGAGATCCACATGGTTATTGCAACATAATTGAAGCAGAGCTAGATAATGAGCCCTGGTACTATGTTATCAAATGCTTCTTAAAGTCAAAAGAGTATCCAATACACGCCAATGCCAATCAAAAAAGAACTATTAGGCGACTTGCTAATGGTTCTTCTTAAGTAGGGAGATTCTATACAAACGAACTCCAGATTTGAACTTGTTGAGATGATGTGTTAATATTCAGGAAGCTGAAAGAATCAGGAATGAGGTACATTCAGGAATATGTGGTTCGGATATGAATGGCTATGTTTTAGCAAAGAAGATTATGCGCGCAGGATACTATAGTTGACTATGGAGTGAGACTGCTTTTGTTTTGTTTGCAAGTGTCATAGTTCCAAATTCACGACGATTTGATTCATTCACCGCCTTTAGAGTTTCATCCCATGTCTGCTTATTGTCCCTTCGTTGCTTGGGGCATGGAGTTAATCGTTCCAATAGAACTAAAAGCTTCTAATGGGCATCGATTCATACTAGTCGCTATTGACTATTTTACCAAATGGGTAGAAGCTGCTACTTTCAAATCAGTCACGAAGAAAGCAGTAGTGGATTTTTTTCAGTCCAACATCATATGTCATTTTGGTATACCAAAGTCCATTATCACAGACAATGCAACCAATCTCAATAGTCATCTAATAAAGGAGGTTTGCGAGCAATTCAAGATTGTGCATCATCATTCTACCCCTTATTATCCCAAAGCAAATAGAGCCGTTGAAGCAGCGAACAAGAATATTAAAAAGATTCTTAGGAAAATGGTCCAAGGATCTTTACAGTGGCATGAACAATTACCATTCGCTCTTCTAGGATATCGTACAACTATTCGTACATCAACTGGCATAACTCCTTATTTACTAGTCTATGGGACTGAAGCTATGATACCCGCAGAAGTTGAAATCCCCTCGCTTCAAATCATTGTTGAAGCCAAGATTAATGATACTGAATGGGTCAAGTCTAGACTAGAATAATTATCATTAATAGATGAAAAAAGGTTGACGTCAGTTTGCTTTGGCCAATTATACCAGCAGAGGATGGCGCGAGCTTACAATAAGAAGGTATGTCCTAGAAAATTTGAGGTTGGCCAACTTATTGTAAAATGCATCCTTCCACATCAAGAAGAGGCTAAAGGAAAGTTTGCTCCAAACTGGCAAGGTCCATACATGGTTAAATAAGTATTATCAAATGGAGCTTTGCAACTTGCGGATATGGATGAAAAAATAGCAGAAAAAGCTATCAATGCCGATTCAGTCAAAAGATATTATATTTGACACACTTGTGCTTAACATTCTCAAGTTGAGATGATTAAAGACCATCATTCTGTTTAACTAAATGTCGTTAATCCCTTGTCAACCCTTCAAGCTTTATTTACCTTTCCTTGCTTTCCCTCTTTAGGGCCAATTAAAAAAAAACTTTTTGTAGGTGAAACCCATAGAGGCACCATAATATGATTCAAAAAGAAAAGAAAAAAAATGTGTGTTTATTGAACTACGTTCTACCTGATTCCTAAATGGAGACGTAGGCAGCCCTATTTTGGGGTTCGGTCCAATCAAAATAAAAAAATAAAATTAAAAATCTTGGTATTCAAAGAAACTGAGACATATATCTTACTATCACTTTTATATGGCTCCTAAGTTGTAATTTATTCTAAAAATCCTTGTCCCTTTGTCCATTAAAAACCTACCAATCAATTTTTGAGAATGTCAAGTCTTGTGTGCCTGATGATAGGCGAAATTACACGCCTATATCAATATATTTTTCCCATATTTGTTCCATGTTTTGAGAACAAATTATATATTTCATGCACTTTTAGTCCTTTTTCCTGTAAGTGAGCTAACAAACATGATTAGCAAAGTTTCAGGTATAAATGATGCAGAAATCAGCATTTTATGGCTTACTTGACGCCAAAGAAAGCTCACGAAGGAAGGAATGTAAGATTGGACGCCTAAAGGACCAAAAGTGATGCATGGGAAATCTGTCCCGGGCTAAAACAGCATTTCTAAAGACTTTGGGGACTTGCAGTAACTTATTTGGATTAGGATAATAATACATTAACCTAGTACAATTGGGTTAAGTATTTCATTAGTTTATTTGGATTTGGATAATGTTACATTAACCTAGTACAATTGGGTTAAGTATTTCATTAGCTTAGTAGGATTTGGTTAAGTATTTCATTAGCTTAGTAGGATTAGGATATGGGTATTATAAATACCCTATCATGCTAGAGATTTTTATTCATTCACCATTCCCCCATTCCATTAATTTCCATCCATCCACCATCTATCCATCCATCAAAACAATTCTTTTTATTAATTCTTATTACTTTCTCTTCATCTATTCTTAATTTCCGCAACAAGAGAAACGTTACTTTTGCAAGAAATCACGCCTAATGCCTACCACAGTTGTGCTACACGAAACTCATCTTTATTGTGGTATATTAACAATGTCAATTGTGATTATCTTCGCATTCATGGGTAACTAAACTTCTCTGTTGGGGTTATGGAAGCCGTATGAGATACTATCTATTGCTGTGAGTTTATGAGTTCGTGACACGTATGTTGCTTATATCATTATTCTCTTCATCTTAATGCAAATTCTTGTGGCTGCAGACGCATAGAATAACGCCAGTATAACATTTAACTTGTTCGAAAGAAAGGTTATCTGTCTGGAAAAGAGATAATGTCAAGGTAGTAGGACACCCTTTCCTATTAAAAAGCTAGTACCATAACTGGACTAACCTCTTGGAGAATTCGTACCATTAGACACTCTTTAAGCTCGAAAGAGTTAAAGTGAAATAATCCTCGAATAGGTCGAAAGACACCTGGATTTACCATCGAATACAATTCTCTATAAGCACATGCATGTCACAATTCTACACACTCATAGCCAATAGAGATGTATAACTCAGAAGGTGGACATAACCTTAACGCCTCAATTCTCATTGTTTACAACTTACATAACATTCTTCCTCTTTTTACTATGCTATTTTCAACTCTTACTTTATTGTTTTGGTTACACATTACAATCCCCCCTCTTACGAGACTTGCACCAAAAGTTTAGAAATTTTGCTTACTTGTTGGCCAAGCTATTCCCTGTGGGATCGATACCCAACCCAGGTTGGGTTCTATATTTGCTAACGACCGCTTTACACTCCTACGAGAGCTGTAGATTGAGCGTTATCAAAAATTGGTGCCGTTGTTGGGGAATACGAGTGTCAATCAAGTTTGTGATAATTACTAGACCCTTTGGTCAAAGATTCTCGTACTTTTACTTTCAGTTTTTGTTTTTGTTTACTGCAGGTTTTTATTCAGTGCATGCCCCATACTACAAGTTCTGGTCAACCGTTATTACCTATCAATCCTGAACCACAACGCATTGGAAGAATGGAAGCACAAGCAGAAATCAAAAGGATGGCTGCTCAACAGGAACAAGCAAGATTGGCTGCCCTTTCCGCTGCCCAAGTACACCAACAAAACATTGATAACCCTGGGCGAGCAACAAATCCTGACGATGAGGATTTAGGTGATGACGAGTTACTAAACCCTAGGCATGATGCTGAAATTATAACACCTGCCAACCGAAGAGGTCGACAAGCTCGGTTTAGGTATGATCGCCAACCTATGCAGACAGCTTTCGACGATGATGATGATGATCTTGATGGTGCCGGAGCCACTGGGGCCATAATTCCACCACCATTAGCGCCCGAAGCCAAGTTCAACATCACAAGCACCATGATTCAGTTATTGCAACTCAAGGGATTATTTGGTGGACTAGCAGGCGATGATCCGAATATGCATCTCATCAACTTTATTTCTACATACAAGTCGTTTGACAATCCTGGTGTTGGTCAGAATGTAATTCGATTACGTCTATTTCCATTATCTCTGTCTGGGGAGGCAACACTATGGTTGAATGGGATGACTCCTGATTCTATTACAAATTGGAGGCAATTGAGAGACGCTTTCCTAGAAAGATTCTTTCCGCCATCCAAGAGGGCGCAATTGAGAGATGAAATCAGCAACTTTCGTCAGCTTCCTACTGAAGCTCTTCATGAAACATGGGAGAGGTTCAAGACAAAACTAGTGAGGTGCCCAAACCATCACATGACCAATGTTCACCTAATGGAATCTTGTATAGAGCCTTGAATTCAACAACTAAACCAGTGGTGGATAATGCAGCTGGAGGATCTTTCATGGACCTCACCTTTGGTCAAGCAAGCAATATGCTAGATCGTATGACGAAACAAAGTAGAGCTTGGCATACCAGGGATTCTGAGGTAGCAAGCCCCACTTTATCTATTGGCATGACTGCAGACCAAAGAAGAAGAGAAAAAGAACGTGATCAAGATATGGCTCATTTGAGAATACAAATGGATCTTCTTACAAAGCATTTATTATCAGGGAAGATCGAAAAAGTGAAAGCTATTGCGTCAAAAGGAAGAGACGAATCTAATTCGGAAGATGAGGCCAACTACTTGAACAATCAGGGGGGTTTTCGCGGGAATGCCCAAGGAAACCAAGGTCAGAACTATTATGATAAATTTGGAAACAAGGACCAAGGTAGTTGGAAGAACAAGAATGAAAAGAGTGGTTTGTACGTTCCCCCTGGTAGACGTGACACCACCACATCTAATTCTGGAAGTATGGAAGACATGATGGCTAAATTATTGAAAGGAGTGAAAGCAACGAGCGCGGGAGTAATAGAGTTAATCAATGATTTGTCCTCCATGAAACAATTAGTTGATTCACATTCCACTTCTATCAAGCAAATAGAGCAGCAATTGAGCCAACTTTCAGCAGCACTCAATCAAAGAAAGGCCGGCTCTTTACCTAGCGATACTGTGTCAAACCCAAGAAATGACGGGTCATGCATGGCCATCACTACCAGAAGTGGTAAGGTGCTGGAAACTTCAGCAAAAGGCAAGCAAGTGGTTGACTAAGTTGCGGACATAGATGACAACACAAAAGGAGAAGATGCCGCAGCACCCACTCCTGACGTCAAGGACGCCACATCCAGCACTGTGCAACCTAAAAAAGTTGAAAAACGGAAGCAAGAGGAGAAGAAAACCGTGGAAAGAACACTTCCATACCCACCACCACCTTTTCCCCAAAGATTAAAGAAGGTGGCGGATGATACAAAGTTCAGCAAATTCATGAATATGTTAAAGCAGCTGACCATTAATGTTCCATTGGTGGAGGAACTTGAACAAATGCTTGGATATGCAAAATTTATGAAGGACCTGTTGACAAAGAAGTGGGCATCAAGTTATGAGTTAGCGGATAATGTTCATCATTGTAGTGCAGTTGCTACCCGATCGATAGTTCAGAAGAAGGCCGACCCCGGAGCTTTCACTATTCCTTGCACTATTGGATCGTTGGATTTTGCCAAAGCATTGTGCGATAAAGGTGCTAGTATAAATTTGATGCCACTATCCATCTACAAGAAGTTGGGGCTAGGCGATCCGACACCAACCAATATGAGGCTCGTGATGGCTGATAGGTCGGTAAAAAGACCTGTGGGTATCTTGAATGATGTGTTGGTGAAAGTTTCTTCATTCATCTTTCCTGCAGACTTCGTTATTCTGGATTGTAAGGAGGATTCTGAAGTTCCCATAATCCTGGGACGTCCTTTCCTTGCAACCGGAAGTGTGCTTATTGACATGAAAGATAATGAGCTTTTGTTTCGAATTAATGACGAAGTAGTACGGTTTGAGATATGCAAAGCCATGAAGCAGCCCAGCGATATGAATGAGTTATCTGTAGTTGATGTTCATCAAGAGGATATGAAAGCATTATCTATAGAGAAACAGCCTACTGTTAAGCCATTGTCTGCTGCGCCACTGAATGTTGAGCATGAGGATAATGAAGATTATGAAGAACTTATGGGTGATCTAACAGAAATAGAGTCTTATACTCCTAAGCAACCGGACTGTGATCTCAAGAATCAACCAACAGCGAAGACTCCCATTGACGAGCCACCAATGCTAGAATCGCAAGAGCTCCCCGATTATCTAAGGTATGTGTTCTTGGAAAGTAGAAATATACTTCCAGAGAGTGCAGATGATTTAAGTGAACAGCACGTAGAGGCTCTCATCTCTGCTCTGAAGAGATACAAGAGAGCTATGGGTTGGACTATTGATGATATAATTGGTGACTCTCCGGAGAAATGTATGAGCCATCTCGAAAAAGATCGCATGCCCATAGGTAAGCCTCATTGTCGTCTAAATCCTTTCAGAAAATGATCCATCATTTACCTCGACGAAGTCTGAGTACTCGAGGTAACTATGTGGTGCCACGACAATAAATGAGGCGCTAGATGGGAGGCAACCCATCGTTTATCATTTTTCATTTATTGTTTATCGTTTTGTCTTTCTTTCGTTCTAGTACTTGTTTTGTTTTTGATAAATGAAAATCCAAAAATAAGAGTCATGCCACGACCAAAACTAAGGCGCTTGGTGGGAGGCAACCCATCATACTAATAGTTTCATTGGTTTTGAGCAAATATAGGTGCGAGAAGTATTCAACGAGGAGATTAGTTTCACATGACGATTTGGGCGTATTGTATGGAAAAGGTGGTAAGTTAGGTATAAGGATGCATAAGGTTATGGATTGAGCATTGCTCATGCCAAAATAGGCATCGAGGAAGGCTAGGCCTAGGTAAAACTAGGCCACGAACAATGCAAAACCTATCCTATAGCCTAAGGTCTCGGAATCTAGTGTGCTATACACTATGCGCCGCCCATTCTTAAGTGTGCTTTTGACTATGCGCCGCCTATGCTATGGCATTAGGTCTCAGGATCTCATATGCCATAGACTATGTGGCGCATATGTCTCAAAATGCCATAGACTATGCGGCGCATATGTCTCAAAATGCCATAGACTATGCGGCGCATATGTCATGACTATGCTGAGCATTATGCGCCGCATATGTGGTATTTTTGTCTTCAAAACCGATTGGAAATGGGTCAAAACCCGACCCATTCTCTTCCTATATAAAGGGGACTTAGTCTTGAAACATAACCACATTAGAAATTGACCCAAAGGCGCCGCACATCCATCCAAATCATCTCAAAATTTCTCTTTTTGCTCTTCCAATTCACAAGAACATCTCCAAAGGCTTCAATCACGTAAGTACTCTTTTGTTCTTCATCCATTTTTCATAAGTACTACGTTGCTATTCCTATTATGAATTGCTATATCTTGAAGAAGCATTGGTGATATTCATGTGTTTCAATTGCTGATACACAACCAAGTGAGTGAACATATATGTTAGGATGATCTTAACTTATTTCCAACTTGAATTTGATTTTGATGTATTGTCATACTCTTGCGGAATTGCTATAGTCATTAACATTGCATAATCTTGTCACTTGAATACTTACATGTTGGAATGAATTGTTCATCGGAATAAGACTTATAGTTGCCTACCGACATAGGCGGTTGTGATTATTGATAGATACTATACCTTGATGTAATCCCTATGTAATAGTCTTGATATAATCTTACATGCAAGTATTTCCAAGAGTACAAGAAGTATGACTCACTGATTTTATTGTTGGAATAGAGCACCTAAAACGTATGTCGATGAAGTCTGAGTAATCGACCACTTTCACTTCACTAGTTGGTGCCAACAACCTAAATGTGGGGTGGTACCTCCACTGCTTGTTTATAGATTGTATCCATTGAGATGATGCTAACATGACTCTATTGAGATCTCAGGTACAATGGCACCAAAAGGCAAGGCAAAGATAAGGCTACCACTTCACAAAAAGAGCAAGGAGAACCCTCCTCGATGCAAACACCTCGACTCACTCTTGGAATTAAGTGAGATACTTATGAGGAACTTCTAAGGATGATGACTTTGATGATGATTCCGATGCAAGGGGTATGACCCCAGACATAGAGAATGAGTCCGACTAACTAGGTTCTTCTTATTTATTTCCCACTAAGGATAGTGTGTCCCGTCTAAGTGTGGGGTGCTAGTATTTGCATGCTTTACTTCTCTATCCGCATTTACAATGTGATGTATTAAAGTGCTTAGGAACTTAGTCACTATTTCTGGCCAAAATAGCTGATCCTACCCGTCCCTTAGCCTACATTACAACCATCAAAAGACCTACTTGATCCTAATCTTAACATTCTGACATTTAGTGGAGTAGTACACTAAGGGAAAGCCTATGGTCATCAATTGCTACATATGAATTCTTTGTGAGAGTAAGAGCAAGGATATTTTGATACCCATGTTTGAAAAATATGCTATACTTGTGAGTGACTATGGGTAATATATTGTGAGACACACATGGTTGATGAGTTTTGGATAGTTGTGTATGATTCTTTGTGCCTTGACTTTTGAATATGAGTTAACCACCATCACGAGTCTATGCTAGAGGTTAAATGGTTTCTACTAATGATCGGAAAACTACTCTTTGTTGATAATTGTTGTGCTTGTCTTGACGAATGTTTTGTGTTGTTGCTGTGAAACCCTAAGTTGATGTTTAGAGGGACGTGATATGTTGTTCGAGGACGAACAAAGCTTCAAGTGTGAGGTGTTGATGATAGGCGAAATTACGCGCCTATATCAATATATTTTGCCCATATTTGTGCCATGTTTTGAGAACATATTATATATTTCATGCACTTTTAGTCCTTTTTCCTGTAAGTGAGCTAACAAACATGATTAGCAAAGTTTCAGGTATAAATGATGCAGAAATCAGCATTTTATGGCTTACTTGACGCCAAAGAAAGCTCACAAAGGAAGGAACGTAAGATTGGACGCCTAAAGGACCAAAAGTGATGCATGGGAAATCTATCCCGGGCTAAAACAGCATTTCTGAAGACTTTGGGGACTTGCAGTAACTTATTTGGATTAGGATAATAATACATTAACCTAGTACAATTGGGTTAAGTATTTCATTAGTTTATTTGGATTTGGATAATGTTACATTAACCTAGTACAATTGGGTTAAGTATTTCATTAGCTTAGTAGGATTTGGTTAAGTATTTCATTAGCTTAGTAGGATTAGGATATGGGTATTATAAATACCCTATCATGCTAGAGATTTTTATTCATTCACCATTCCCCCATTCCATTAATTTCCATCCATCCACCATCCATCCATCAATCAAAAAAATTCTTTTTATTAATTCTTATTACTTTCTCTTCATCTATTCTTAATTTCCGCAACAAGAGAAATGTTACTTTTGTAAGAAATCACGCCTAACGCCTACCACAGTTGTGCTACACGAAACTCATCTTTATTGTGGTATATTAACAATGTCAATTGTGATTATCTTCGCATTCATGGGTAACTAAACTTCCCTGTTGGGGTTATGGAAGCCGTATGAGATACTATCTATTGCTGTGAGTTTATGAGTTCGTGACACGTATGCTGCTTATATCATTATTCTCTTCATCTTAATGCAAATTCTTGTGGCTGCAGACGCATAGAATAACGCCCGTATAACATTTAACTTGTTCGAAAGAAAGGTTATCTGTCTGGAAAAGAGATAATGTCAAGGTAGTAGGACACCCTTTCCTATTAAAAATCTAGTGCCGTAACTGGACTAACCTCTTGGAGAATTCGTACCGTTAGACACTCTTTAAGCTCGAAAGAGTTAAAGTGAAATAATCCTCGAATAGGTTGAAAGACGCCTGGATTTACCATCGAATACAATTCTCTATAAGTACATGCATGTCATAATTCTACACACTCATAGCCAATAGAGACGTATAACTTAGAAGGTGGACATAACCCCAACGCCTCAATTCTCATTGTTTACAACTTACGTAACATTCTTCCTCTTTTTACTTTGCTATTTTCAGCTTTTACTTTATTGTTTTGGTTACACATTACAATCCCCCCTCCTACGAGACTTGCACCAAAAGTTTAGTAATTTTGCTTACTTGTTGGACAAGCTATTCCCTGTGGGATCGATACCCAACCCAGGTTGGGTTCTATATTTGCTAACGACCGCTTTACACTCCTACGAGAGCTGTAGATTGAGCGTTATCAGTGCCGTAGAAAAAAAAGTATTATTAGTGATAACCCAAGGAGGCACCACAAGATATCAAAAAAATAATAATAATAATCTTAAAGGCGAAAACCCTCATGGGTGCCATAAGACAATGATGAACGAGGGAAACGAAATTAGAGAGGTAAATTGTGAAAATCCTGAAAGGATAACTTTAGTCAAACAAAGTTTATCATGACAGGACAAAGATCAAGAAGGATGATTTGATTTGATTGAAAGGTGCAGTCTAATTCGAGATTAGACAGTTTTGAAGGGTCAAATGTCTACCCCAAATTGCGTGTCATGCTTCATTGAAGTTAATATACACCTCCAAATAAGCTTCCTTCATTTTCTGTTAGAAATACCTTCTATTGAAACATAATTATCTTATTTTTTTTCTCTCTTTTTTCTCATTCATTTGTCTTTTCCTTGTTTCGTTGAATGCACTTTGGGTCTTTTTATGCGTAAGGTTTACATCAAATGTATTATAAAGAAAGACGCACGAAATTGACTATGGTTCCTTGTGAAATTGAGCCAAGATTGTTGGGCGTACACTGCCTTGACAAGGACAGGGAGCCGGTTGAGATATGTGTACAATTATAATGTTGAAAATGAAGAATAGAATCGTACCAAAACAAACAAAGAAGCAATAGAAGTTGAAAGGAGAATGTTTAAGCTCGCCGACCAATTAGTTGAACCAGCCGTATCAAGTTTAGGTGGAGATAAGGCAAACCTCCAAAGGATTTAAGGCCACAAACCAACCACCAATTTAAAAGAAAAAAAAAACTTACAAAATTTTCTTTGTTTGAACAGGGGCAAAGCAGTCTTTTGAAGTTTATTGGGAAAAACGAGTACAGCCAAAGTGAAAGTTTCTTTAAATTTTCTCCTGTCGTTATACTCTTATAATTCTAAGGTTACATCAATATTATATAATACTAATAAAACCCCTCACATTCAAAAATAGGGCATTATATATATAGGCCCCATCCCCTAGTTGACATCTTATTCGTCTTCATAGGTCATCATCTCTTAGTTGACATCTTATCTCATTTTCATAGGGAACCATCCCCTAGTTAACATCTTATCTCGTCTTCATAGGGCGCCATCCCCTAGTGGACATCTTATTTCATCTTCATAGGGGGTCATCCCCTAGTTGACATCTTATCTCGTCTTTATAGGGCGTCATCTCCTAGTGGACATCCTATTTCGTCTTCATAGGGCTCCATCCCCTAGTTGACATCTTATCTCATCTTCATAGGGTGCCATTCCCTAGTTGACATCTTATCTCATCTTCATAGGGTGCCATCCTCTAGTTGATATCTTATTCTTGTTTATAGGGCGTAATCCCCTAGTTGACATCTTATCTCGTCTTCATAGGGCGCCATCCCCTAGTTGACATTTTATTCATCTTCATAGGGTGCCATACCCTAGTTGACATCTTATTCATCTTCATAGGGCACCATCCTCTAGTGGACATCTTATTTCGTCTTCATAGGGAGACATCTCCTAGTTGACATCTTATCTCATCTTCATAGGGTGCCATCCCCTGGTTGACATCTTATCTCGTCTTCATAGGGCGGCATCCCCTAGTTGACATCTTATTCGTCTTCATAGGGCATCATCCCCTAGTTGACATCTTATCTCATCTTCATAGAGCTTTATCTCCTAGTTGACATCTTATTCGTCTTCATAGGGCGTCATCCCCTAGTAGACATCTTATTTCGTCTTCATAAGGCTCCATCCCCTAGTTGACATCTTATCTCATCTTCATAGGGAGTCATTCCCTAGTGGACATCTTATTTCATCTTCATAGGGCTCCATCCCCTAGTTGACATCTTATCTCGTCTTCATAGGGCGTCATCCCCTAGTTGACATCTTATTTTGTCTTCATAGGGCGACATCCCCTAGTTGACATCTTATTCGTCTTTATAGGGTGCCATCCTCTAGTTGACATTTTATTTCGTCTCTATAGGGCGCCATCCCCTAGTTGACATTTTAGGAAATAAACCTTCCTATTTTTCTTCTTTATGTCTTCATAGGGTATGACAATCCCTAGTTGCATTTTAAGAAACAAATATCCTAACTCTTTTTCATGCATTCATAAGGCATAACTTCTTTTGGTTGTATTATTGAGAATAAGGTTCTTATTTTATTGCATACCTAGCCTAGATTCCTATCATTTTTATTTATTTATTTATAAGTTTTCTAATAAATCACAAAATTTTCCTAGTGTAAAACTGGGTCAGAAAATTTTGTTAGTTCTATTTTGTTTTCCTTGATGGCTTGTAGTTTTTTCTACAAAGCACAGGTTGGATGTTGAGAATGGAATTTCATCTCCGGTTAGAATATAGAAGAATAATTTGTTTAAAGATAGTTAGAGTCAGCTTTGCATCCGTAGCGGCCCAACATCTTAAGAGTCATCTTCTTAGCTTCTGGTCAAGAGAACGAACATCCAATAATATTCTATGAACTGTCCTTTGGAGGAGCACCAACGAATCAATTCAAGTTTCAAGTTCAAGTCTCAAATCCCAACTTCAAGATTAAGTTTTGAGATCAAGATACCCACCAGAAAAAGGTGAGGTGATAACTGAAGATTCAAAAGGAAGATTTGAAGAGAGAGAATCAAGACAAGTAGAATGAATAGGATCTTGTATTTTTCTTTCTAGTTTTATTTTTCCTTTTTTTTATGTAATAAAAGGAGTCACGAACCGGACCCTCGACGGAACTTCACTCGACTCTCTAACTCATTTTTTTATTTCTACACCTATTTTAACTACACGTGACCTGATTCTCTTATAACCTGAGATATGTAGGATGTCCAAAGTCAGGGCTCGGTCACACCTCTTTCCTACTTATTTACGTATTACTTTTGAATAAAAGGTTCAGCCAAAAATTAGTCACGTTTACTTCTTTGCTTGAAAACTCTCCATATTTCCAAGCAAAGAGAGGCATTTTGTAAACACCTAATTTTTTACCAAACCGAATAATTTACGCTATTTTTAGCATATTTTATTTTTAGGTCTAAATTAGATATTTTGATTCAATCTTATTTTACAAAGTTTGTTTAAAAGTTTTGAAAACTACAAAATAGAGGCACATTTAAATAAAATTTTAATTTATTATTTCTTTATTTATTTATTTTAGAAAAAAATTCAAAATTATATTTGTTTTTCTTCCTTTAACTTTTAATAAATAATCTAATGATATTAGTATTTTTTTAATCATATCTCTAATACCAGCCATTTAACTTACCTGTATTTTATTAGTTATAAATAAATTATATTATTTTATTTTATTTATTTATTTAAAATATTAATTAAAGAAAAAAAAGACCTAAACTACTCAAACCACCCCACAATTCCCACTTTCACTCAACCTCTCCCCCATTATCTGCCCAATTTTATGCATAAAAAAAACACATGACACACACAAACATACGCACTATATTACACACACGCGGAAAACACACAAAAGAAGAAGAGACAACCAAGAGAGGAAAAAGACAGAGAGAGCAAAAACAGTGAAATCTTTTTGAAGTTGGCGAATTGAGAGTTGAAGTTTATATTCCCATTTGAGTTTTCGGATAGCAACATCACGGGTTTTATTCAACTCCTTACATTCTTTTAACAAGCTCTGTTGTATCTCAAATCATGAAGAATGTTATTTATGTGATTTTTTGTACTGTTTGGTGTACAAAATTGATGGAAACTTTGTCTTTTCAAATATAAAATAAATTGTAATTAATGCTAAGAGAATATAGTAGGATTATTGAGATTGAACTTTATCTGAATTTGTAATAAAATACATACTATTATCATAATCAACTTTTAATTTGAAATTAAGAGATATTTGTTGTATCATGTGTAGCTTTTTACCTCTGTTATATTTTTATTCCTTCTAAATTTGATTTGTTACATGAGTAAAGTTTGATTAACGTAATGTAATGAGTTATTTAACATGGTTTGTTGTAGTTGATCATTTTCCATGGTTATGTGGTAAAATATTTTGAAGCAGATAAAGAAAATATTAGACCCACAAATAAATATGTATAATGATGGAATCTCACAATATTCATATGAATGGTTCCTACAATACTTAACCAAACTGGAAGATTGTTTTTCTTTTGGAAAAGGAACTAGTGGCCTGTTGAAGTCCATTTTGTGAGAATTTTTTTTTGTCCTTTTTTTTTGTAGTGTAAATACTATGTAAATATTTGTACCATCTAATATAAAGTCAAAGCATAGAAAGAAAATTACATCTGTTGTTAGGAAAGGTCATATTTGAAAACTAAAAGAAAAAAAAATATAGCTTTATTTTTCAATATTCAAACGTCAATAACCATTACTTTTTTAAAAAAATGGCAGAATGGGAATTTTTAGAAACTGTTTAAAGAATAAAAAAGAAAACTTTAAATGTCACAGTTTAAATTTGGAAGAAGCAGTATGCATAAACGGCAAAGTATTAATTATTTAAACAATTTTCAATAGTTTTTAAAAAATAAAAAGTTGTTAAAGGCAATCAATAACCAATTTAAAATATCAGGTTTCATATTTTAATTTTGATCGGTTTACTTGTATGGATTTTTATGTTTGAATAAGTAAAGTACCAGTCTTCGATTTAATTTAAGAACACTTCATTTGGTTGTCGATTTTAATGTTGTTCTATTTAATATTGTTTTCTTTCAGCAAAGTTATTAACCATGAAGGAGCAAGACACTTTATAGATTCACTCGAGGCTGAAATTAATTATGGATATATATAATTAAGTGAGGAACAAGTCATAATTTATAGAAATTGAGTTAAGATTTGTTAAAAAATAATTAAATAAATGTAGTTTAATACAAGTGAAAATTAACGATGAAGTTGGAAAGCCTTGCTACCGACCATTCGTTATAATAAATTAACCTATCGTTTGAAGCCGATTGAATTAGGTTGGGTAGATTTTAAACCTATTAGGTGCTTATTTAGATTAGGAAAATGGGGAAGACTCATAGATGCCTCAAAGGCGCGAGAAATGTATCAAAACTTGTGGTATGACTGAAAAGTACTGCTACTGGCAAGCCACGCATTAATATAATTAAATAATTTAAAATAATTTCAAAGTAGGATGTAAGTAACTTTAGGCTAACAAATATTATGTATCCAAGAGATTAATATAAGCCAGACGTAAGACATTAAAGCAACCATGCTAGAACCACAGGACTCTAGGGGTGCCTAACACCTTCCCCTCGGTCAACAGAATTCCTTATCCGGATTTCTAGTTTGCAGACCAAAAATAAAGAGTCACTTCCTTTTGAATAAGGATTCAATAAGGTGACTTGGAACACCCAAACTCAATTTCATGTGGCAACTCTATAAATAAAATAATCCCTACTCAAAAAGTCACTTTAAGTGGAAAAACCCTTTTTTTCTCTAAAACCAACTCCCTAGCGAGGTTGGGGCGGTAAAAAATAGGGGTGTGACAATAATTTGATAAAAAATCTTGTAACTTTCTTTGTTATAGATTTGTTTGTAATTATGTTTTAAGTAGTTGATTTATGTTTTCGAAAAAAACGAGTTATATCACTAACTCTAATCTCTAAAAAGGTAAATGATAGCTGAAAAATAATATGAAGTTTTATAACAGTATTACAAGTCATTTATTACGTAGTAATCTACTCGTAAGTATACCTTTTATGAGTTTTTTTCTTAAAAAATCTGAATAAATTAGAAAAATTGAAATACTTTATCAAATCTTGTAATATTTTTTTCTCAAAATTTTGTTTTCTGTTAAATTCTGAATAGTTGAATCCTTTGATTAAATTTGTGGCATATCAAATTAATGTATGAGGCAACATATGACATAACTGATTCTAGAGAGACAAGTATAAAACAATTAACAAACAAACTCATTATTCATAAAAAGTATTAATCGATTAAATATTAATATATTAGTATGTCTGCATCTTATTAATTATTTTAACTCTTTCTATAATTTGAAAAATTCAAAATATCCTCACAAATCTTGTAACCTTTTTCTTATAATTTTCTTTTTCTTATAAATTTACGGGCAACTAAGTGCTATAATAGATCTATTTAAGTTACCCGATTTATCCGCATCCCCCCACAATTGGTATCAGAGTCTATGTTGTTTAAAGTTATCGGAAGTAGTATATATTTGGATTTATTTAATTAACTTATTAATTATGATAAAATTAAATTTAGATATACACCAAAATATTATAAATATTGTTTAGATGAATAATGTACAGAAATTACAAAAATATAAAGAATTAAAACAAATAATATCTGAAAAATGTAAAGAATTAAAAATAAGGATAGAAAGACTACAGTATAACATAATTGTCGGAGTTAGTAAAAATTCAATAAAAGCACAAAAAGAAGAAATATCAAATTTATAATCAACAATAGATAGTCTAGAATATATATACCAACATAACCTATATACATTTAAATAAAATGAACAAAGAAGAATTCATAATAGATGAAAAAACATATGAAAATCACGAAGGATTAAAAATAAAAATAGTATTCTCTAATTTAGGAAGAAGATATAAGAAAATAGATGAACATTTATATTTAATATTAGAAAAAGAAGAATTAAAATTAGAAGATAAGTTGGCAGACATGGTAAGAATAGAAAGAGAAAACGAAGAGATAGACAGAAAAAAAAATAGATAAAATAAAACAACAAACCACAGAAGAAATACGAAAAATAGAAGAAACTAAAAATAGTAGGATTGTTGAATTAGAAAAAGAACTACAAATGCTAAAAGATTTATATGAAAAAAGATAGAAAGAAAAAGAAGAAAAAGATAAAGAACAAAAATTATTAAACGAGATAAATCAATTTAAAGAAAAATTAGAAATAAAAAATAAAGAACCAGAAATCAGTGAATTAGAAATAAATGCAGTAGATGCTGAAGAAACAGATAATTATGATTCGGAAGATAGTGAAACATATACAGAAATTCTAGAAAACATAGGAAAACTAGAAATTAATGAAAACCAAGAAGTAATTAATAAAGAAAATCTAGAACTAATAAATACAAAAGTAAATACTCTAGATAAAAATATAATACCTAGTACATCAGAAATAAGAAAACCAACATATAATTACAAAAGTAAGTTTAAAGGATATAATCCAAAGAATGAATATAATAAATGGACACCAAAACAAATAATTAATTACAACTTCTAGATTTAGACTGTGTAATAGACACAAATAAAATAATACAACTATGGGTAGAATATATGTTAAAACAATTATTATATAATAAAATAGATACAATAAACACACCAGAATATATAGAAAAGACATTAATAGGAACAGTAAAATTATGGTTTTTAAAGCTAGCCGAAGCAAGTAAAAAAGTACGAAGATCTGATAATAAAACAGAAGGAACATCAATAGGATCATATAGAAAAAAATTAGAACTATAATAAGACATAAGAAATATTAGAACTACAAAAAATCAAAATATAAGTATAAGAAACCAAGAAAAAGATATTATGTAAAAAATTATAAACATAAAATACCATATAGAAAAAAAAGAAATCTATAAAAGAATGTACTTGTTATAATTGTGGAAAACTAGGACATTTAGCTAGAGATTGTAAACTACCAAAAAACCCAAAAAAGAAACATATATCAGAAATAAAAATAGAAAATACCGAATATGTGCAGATAGATTATATAGATTATGAATTAGAAAGTAAAGATAGTATATATGAAATTTTGGAGAATGAAACAGATAATGAAATAGATAGTAAATTAGATGAATCGAATGACTGAAGAAGATACAAAAATGAACCAAATAACTGAAGAAAATATAAAAATAACAACAAAGGTAGAATATTTAAATGAAGAAGGAACAAATCAAAAAATAATATTTGACAGTAATATATTTGACGAAATAAAAGAAAAAGAGTTAGACTTAAGTGTAGAAAAAATATTTAAAATACCAACAATAAAAAAAATATTTAGTAGAAAAAAAGGAAGAATACTGCGTAGTAAGCCAAAAAGAACATGTAATAGACTGTAGATATGAAAAAGGTAGAGCTAGTATACCACTAGTAACAAAAAGAATAATTAATAAAGAAATAAACGACGTAAAAAGTAAAGACCAAATAAAATTTGTACACCTTGGAGGAACAGAGTCATTAATAAAGTATGTTTTAGAGAATGAATAGATACACCAATAGAATTATATTTAGCAGATGATAGAATTATAAAACCTATAGAAAAAAGTATAATAACAACCATAAAAGGAAATTTAATATACCAAAAATTTAAATTTATAATAAGTGTAAATTATTCAGTAGGAATAACAGATAAAAATATAGATAAATCATTAGTATTATATTGGAAAATATCAGGAATAGAACTAACCCCAGGAAGTAAAATATTTACAACAAGATTAAAAATCGATATGTATTAACAACAAAACATAAAATAATAGGAAAAAAATAAAATTAATAAAATACAAATAGAAAGTTCTTTCGAACAATTTGTAAAAACAATTGATAATAATGATTATAGTTACAAAGACATAAATATAGAAGAAGATTTAGAAATAATAAATGATAGAATAAGTACTACAAAAAGAATAGCTCATGAAAAATCAGAATTATCAAGCTCATCAAAAAGAACAAGTTATGAAACAACTTCAACAGTTAATTTAAATCAATTTTATATAACAGGAACAATAAATGAAAAAAAATATTTAATACTCTTAAACAAAGGACAAGAAGGAAATTATATAGCAAAATATCTAGTAAAAAGTGAAGAAATAAAATCTAATAGTAATATATGCCCAGATCTACCAAGGAGTCTAATAAACATTAAAGATACGACAGAAAAAAAAATAATATAAGTCAGAAAAATAAAAATACAATTTAAAATAAAGGAAGAAATGCAAAAAGCAGACATAATATTAGGAATAAAATGGTTAGAACAAGTAAAACTATACAATATAGAACATACACAATTATCTATAACATATAATAAAGAAAGATTATTCATAAAAAGAGTTTTAACATGATATGAAAATATATGTACTTGGTAAAAATAATAGTAGAAGTATATTATAATAGGTATTATACACCTATGATAGATACAGGAGCAGAAGCAAACTTATGTAGATACAACTGTTTACCAGAAAGTAAATGGGATAAATTAAAAACACCAATAGTAGTCAAAGGATTTAATAATGAAGGAAGCTTAATTACATATAAAGCTAAAAATGTAAAAATACTGATATGGGATAAGATAATAATAATAGAAGAAATCTATAATTATGAACTAACATCAAAAGATATGCTTTTAGGAATGTCATTTTTAGATAAATTATACCCATATATAATAACTAAAATAGATTGGTGGTTTACAACACCATGTAAACAAAAAGTAAGAGCAAAAAGAGTTATTAATAAAATAAGAAAGAAAACTGATTGGACAGAAGGAAGTGAAAAAATTACACAAAAGTTAGAAAATATAAAAAATATAGAAGATACCGTAGAACTAGTTGTATTTTCGATAAATAAATAAGAAATAACTATATTTTAATAGATAAGGTAGAAATAATAAAGAAAAAATTAAGACTATTATATAGTGAAGATCCATTAAAAGGATGAAAAAAACGTAAAACTACTATAAAAATTGAATTAATAGATAAAAATAGCATAATAACTCAAAAACAATTAACATATAATTTTAACGATTTAAAAGAAGTTAACATGCATATAGATGAATTATTAGAAAAATAATATATACAAAAAAGCAATAGTAAACACAATAGTCCAGCATTTATAGTAAATAAATATAGTGAACAAAAAAGAGGGAAAAGTAGAATAGTTATTGATTATAGAAACCTAAATACAAAAACTATGACATATAATTATCCAATACCAAATAAGATATTAAAAATAAGATAAATACAAGGATATAATTATTTTAGTAAATTTAATTGTAAATCAGAATTTTACCACTTAAAGTTAGATGAAAATTTTAAGAAATTAACCGCATTTACGGTACCACAAGGATTTTATGAATGGAATGTATTACCATTTGGATATAAAAATGCACCAGGTAGATATCAACATTTTATGGATAGTTATTTTAAAAAATTACCTAATTGTATAGTATACATAGATGATATACTACTATATACAAAAACTAAATAGGAACATTTAAAATTATTAGAATAATTTACAGATATAATAGAAAAATTGAGAATAATTTTAAGTGAAAAGAAAGCCAAAATTATGAAAAATTAGATAGAGTTTTTAGGAATACAAATAGATAAAAGTAGAGTAAAAATACAACAACATAAAGTACAAAAAATATTAAATTCAAAAGAAGAATTAGATACAAAAAATAAATTACAATCATTTTTAGGATTAGTAAACCAAGTAAGAGAATATATACCAAAATTAGCAGAAAACCTAAAGTCTTTACAGAAAAAATTTGAAAAAGGACGTTGAATATAATTACAACGAAGAAGATAAAAAAACAAGTCTAGAAAATAAAAATACTTTGTAAAGAATTACCAAAATTACAATTCCCAGACGAAAATAAAAAATTTATATATATAGTAGAAGTAGATGCTAGTGAATATAGTTATGGAGGAGTACTTAAATATAGATATAAAGAAGAAAAATTAGAATATCATTGTAGATACTACTCAGGTATGTTTAATGAAACAAAAATAAAATGGGAAACAAATAGAAAAGAATTATGTTTATTATATAAATGCTTATTTGCATTTGAGCCATATATTGTATACAACAAATTTATTGTACGAACAGATATACACAGGTACGTTGGCGGTTAACAAAGAAAATACAAAATTTAATTACAACAAAAGAGATTCGGAGACTAGTTTAAATATATTAAATTTTACATTTACAATTGAAGTAATTAGTACTAACAAAAATGTTATTGCAGATTACATATCAAGATAAAGCTACACAGACTGATATAATAGAAGATGATGCTTTAGAAAAGATACTCAAAACCCTAACTACGTTTTTAATGAAAGTGGACAGTATGAGTAATGAAATAGAAAAGCTAAAGACTAATGAAGTTAAACTGAAATCAAAAGTTATGAATCAGCTAACTCAACAGTGTGCAGAGTTATGTCGATCGAAAGACATTAAAATTCCAGAGCTAAAAAGAGACGTTGGGACACTCCATATAACCCATAACGTTTATCAATCTACAATTGCAGGTACAAGCAAAGGAGTTAGTGGACAAAGATATCAGAACATGAACATGAATAAGATATTTGAAAACCATTTATACCAAAAATACAAAAAGACCCCTTGTACATACCCCCACAAATTACCACATATCGAGATAGTTTGAACCAAGATAAAAAAGCTTATAACCATATAACCCAATGATATATAGAAAATATCTACAAAGTACAAACTTTTCTAAACCTTAACCCCATAGCTACAAATATCCAAGAACCAAACACAAACTATATAACCCAAAAATTGCAAGGATACAACAAGCTAATCTTACTACCCAAAACCAATCCAAGTTTAACAAAAACATGATTCTACTATGGATTATTAAATACCGTATATACCCAAGATGGAGAAGAACTAATAGCTATAGAAGAATTACATAAAGTATTCACCACCTATAAAAGAGTAACCAAAGAAAATCTATTTTATATAAAGTTTTATACTGCATCAGCAGAGATATCATACGACGAGATCAAACTAGTTATACAAGTTGTAAAAATAGGATTAACTAGAGATATGATTATATTGGAAGACATTGTGCTGCAGCCAGAGATACCCAAAATCGAGATACCTGATTTTTATGCAAATAAACGACTTATTTGATTAGCTACAATTATTTAAAAATTAGCAAATAATTACATCAATGGAAAACCAATATGGAGCTATTATTCAAGAGACCATCAAATGATTTATTTAAATTCAAGAGAGCTACGACAAACAGTTATGGAAGATGTTAGACAATGGATAATGACGTTACTTAACCTAGAAAAATAATCTAATGCAAGAGCAATTAAGAAAGGATTTATTTCAGACGGATTATTAACAAGATATTGCAAGATAATTGGACACAAATATCCAGACCATCAATGTTCGAAATGTAATGGAGGAGATAATATTATTCCAGAAGTCCAGCTAGAAAGAAAAAACCAACCAAGAAGATAAGGACGCCAGCTAGAAGATGAAAATCAACGGAGCTCTAATAGAAAGACTAGGTGACAAAAATATTAAAGGAAGAAAGCGACATATGGAGAAAAAGTTAACTTTGTGAAAAATAAGATAGTGAATCATGTAAACATTTAATAGCTTTACTATTTCTAGGGTAGACTTTTTGACTTTTCTTTTATTCATTTATTAGTTTTTAGCACTTACCATTATTGGCTTTTTTAGGACAAATGTATATAGGTAACATGTAAAGTTATATTAGGACAGGTGTAAAGTAAAATAGTATATGCATTTTCATTCTTAGGTTATAAATAGCAGATCATTTGCTCAGTTAGAGGCAAGTCTTCATGTGTTGAAGCAAAAAGCCCTCCTTTGTAAACAAAAAACTTTTGAATATTTAATAAAAAATAGATATATTTCAAAGAAAAATCTATGGATGAACAAAGTCCAGAATTATCAAATCTACCAGAGAAGGTATATTTATTTATGGTTATGAATAGCTAAATTCATAAATTCCTGACAATCATGATATGATAAAATAAGTTCATGTTAGTTACTTTATAGTAGAATTATTCAAAAAAATCGCATGCTAAGAAGTTTATTAGCAAAGTGGAAAAGAAAAAAAATCCCTAAGAACTATGCTATCCTAAAGGTGAAATGGGTGAGGCAAGAAAGCCGTGATAGGGGAGTAGCCAGAGTAGAGGCGCTGTTTAAGGGAAAAGTATCCAGATTACCATGCTAATAGTGACCGAAGAACAAGTTATTTAAGAATAATCTAGGATATAGTAATCTAAAATGATCATATTTTGTTATGTGTATGATTGAAGGGAATATTTTGAAAAAGAATCATATGAAAAATGAATACTTATTTATCTGACGAAATGGTAGATAGATTTAAAATACTTGTTTTGTGTGTACTTAAGGATATAGAAATTGTAGATATAAGAAAAATTATATTGGAAAAAATATTTGATAAATATTTTATGACTAGAATAAATTACATACCTCACCTACCTAACTACTCTTATAAATACTTACATACTAAACCTACACATCAACCATGATAAATTACGTATATTTAGAATATTGGAAAATAAATATGAAAAATATACAATTAATAGAAAAACTAATGAAAACAAATTTAGAAGAATATATGAGAACCAAAGATATAAAATATATAGAATACCTTAATGAAAATATAGAGGAATTAATAAGATTAAAACAAACAACTAAAGAATATTATGAAAAAGCATTTAATTAACCCACCTAAATGACAAACAATTTTGAAGTACTAGTTTTATACATACTTAGAGATATAGAAATTACAGATGTAAAGAAACTAATATGGGAAAAAATATTTAACATTGAATATGAAGAGTTAGATATAAATCAGATAGAAGACGAGTTAAGAGAAATATACTTAAGTGATGACAATCACTATTACTATCCAGATAATTATTCAGATGGATATTATACAGATTAAGAAATGATAGAATATATTCAAAGAGTTAGAGAAAAACAAAGTTGGTTATACGAAGAAATTAATTATAGAAACCAGCTTAGAAAATGAAGAGAACAATTAAAAGAAAGATTAATTTGGATAAATAAAACCATAAAACAACTAGAATTAAAAGATAGTTTAGAATATGATTTAGACATGGAATTATTCATAGATGAAAAAGACAGGATAATTAACGAAATAGATGACCTAGAATTTAATATCAGATATAGTACAATTAGAATAAATTATTACAAAGAAATTTGTAGTATCACAACTACTTTAGGATAAAATGATAGACTATGAGTATTTAAAATATTGGAGACAAGATATGGAAGAAATAAGATTAACAGAAATACTTATGAAAGAGAATTTAATTGAATATTTTAGAAAAAAAGATATAGAATATTTAGAATACCTCCAAAATAATATACAAGAATTACAAAGACTAAGATAAAAAACTAAAGAATATTACAGTAAAGTATTTAATCAAATACCATCTAATCACCCCCCAAGATATGAATATTAATAAAATTAAAATAAATACACCAAAAATAAAAATGTTTAAAGAAGTTAAGAAATATCCACGCACAACTAAAAATTTGGGTAACTTAAATAGATCTATTATAGCTCTAATAGATCTATTTTTAGTTGTGCGTGGATATTTCTTAACTTTTCTAAACATTTTTATTTTTGTGTATTTATTTTAATTTTATTAATGTTCATATCTTGGGGGGTGATTAGATGATATTTGATTAAAGGCTTTAATGTAATATTCTTTAGTTTTTTCTCTTAGTCTTTGTAATTCTTGTATATTATTTTGGAGGTATTCTAAATATTCTATATCTTTTGTTCTAAAATATTCAATTAAATTTTCTTTCATAAGTATTTCTGTTAATCTTATTTCTTCCATATCTTGTCTCCAATGTTTTAAATACTCATAGTCTATCATTTTATCCTAAAGCAGTTGTAATACTGCAAATTTCTTTGTAATAATTTATTCTAATTGTACTATATCTGACATTAAATTCTAGGTTATCTATTTCGTTAATTATCCTGTCTTTTTAGTCTATGAATAATTCCATGTCTAAATCATATTCCAAACTGTCTTTTAATTCTAGTTGTTTTATGATTTTATTTATCCAAATTAATCTTTCTTTTAATTGTTATCTTCCTTTTCTAAGTTAATTTCTATAATTAATTTCTTCGTATAGCCAACGTGTTTTTTTCTAACTCTTTGAATATATTCTAGTATTTTTAATCTGTATAATATCCATCTGAATAATAACTGTCTAAATTATTTCTACCATAGAAATCTATATTTTCTAATTCATCTTCTATCCAATTAGTACTTAGTCATCTTCATAATCAAATAATTTTTCCCATATTATTTTCTTTATGTATTCTAATTCTGAGTCTTTTATGATATATAAAACTAGTATCTTAGTTTCATCAGAGATATATCTTGTCATATTATCCATATTATGCTTAGGTTTCTATGAATAACTTGGATAACTTGAAATTGAATTCTAGTAATTAATTGTTTTATCATAGTATTTATTAGTTGTTTGTTTTAATCTTAATAATTCCTCTATATTTTCATTAAGGAATTCCATATATTTCATATCTTTAGTTCGCATATATTCTTCTAAATTTGTTTCATTAGTTTTTTCTTTTATTAATTGTATATTTTTCATATCCATTTTCCAATATGCTAAATATACGTAATTTATCATTGTTGTTGTGTAGGTTTGGTATGTAAATATTTGTAAGAATAAGTAGGTAGGTGATACAAGAAAACCAAGGAACGCATGGAATTGTCTTAAAATAGTCCAAACACACTCCAAAAACAGTCCAAACACACTCCAAAAATAGTCCACTAATTCAAAGAATCGAGAACCCTTTTGAAGACCACTCTCGGATTCAAGAATGAAATACAAGAAGGAAAATATAACTAGGTGTTTGACACCTTTTGCAGCCAACAACAAACTAAGTTAACAACACTAGATGAAACAACAATGAGAAGAAGAAGAACAACAACAACAAAAATGGCTTCACAATACAAGATACAAAATGGATACAAGATTACAAAAGAAAAAAGATACATAGATAGACCACATAAAGGTAGAATGTTAAAAACCCAAGAATGGTAACTCTTGGAAACTTAACACTACACACAACAATAAACCTATCTCTTACAAAGACACAAGATCGAAATTCACCTCCCAAGCATCAATGTTTCCAAGCAAATGCAGACAAAAGTGATTCTACACTTGTCTAAGCCCTAATTTCGGTTTTGGGTGCCTCAAGGAAATAGGACTTATGTTTTTTTATCTTGTAAGACTTACAACTTCATTCATAAATTAAACTAAAAACCCTACAATGTTCCTTTTATAGCTATAAAAAAATATAAGTTAAAATGACCAAAAGGCCCTTCAAAGAGTGGGCACCCATCTAGTGTAATTTATGGGATGATTTGCATTTTGGGCCTCTTTTACACTTTAATTTCACGTGCCAAGGATCGGGTCCAACACACACTCTCCTAAGTCCATATCCATGATTATTCCCATATCATCCTCTCCATCTTGAGAGAAATTTGTCCACAAATTCATGGCTTCACCTCATTCAATTGGTTACTTCAAAGGAAACCTACTAAAAAACAGTCCGCAAAACATGAAGAGCCCGAGAACTCAATAATAACAAGGGACGTATCAAAAAACAAGCTAAAAACAGCCCACAAGAAATTCACAAAAATAGTCCACAAACTAGCCAAACCCGAGAGCATAATGACAATAAGTCTCAGATCCAACATTTTTATTTTGACCCTCGGCTTCCTCTCCCTCTTGAGATTGGCCTTCAATCTTATCCGACTCAAGTCTCCTTTTATCATATAAGCATCATCGTAGACTCCATATCCTTCATGTCTCTCTCTACCATGTTCTTCTTCTTGGATGTGTCGGTTTTTTAAAAGGGAAGTTTTGGTTGAGAGGCTCGATTTGGTAACGTGGAGCTTCGGTTGTGTAGATTGGATGGGAGGAAATTGGCTTCCAAGTCCTACTAATTGGCTTCCAAGTCCTACTTGTTGGACTTGATCAACTTGTGGGGGAAGTGGTCTATCTTGTTCTCGATTTTGAGGGCTATTTGGAGCTTGGCTTGTGGTATTATGTAGTTGTCTTGGAGGATTGGTCATTGGAAGTAAAGTTTCGGGAGTAAAAGAACGAGAGTTCCTTCGACTCTCCATTCGATCCAACCTCTCATGCATAGTTACCACATCCGAGTCAACTTTTTTAAGACCCGCATTTGCCCTAGCAAGGTCTCGGGACAAAGCATCAAGGAGGGTCAAAATGGTTTCCATTATAGCCAAGAAGTTACCTACTAAACAACAAACAAGTTAGTTGTACAAGGATGGTCTTCACACTCCTTCTCTATTGTTTTGGCTCTCGGATCTTTTTCTCACTTTGATCTCACAAGTGTCATAACCTTGCTTGTAGTGAGGCAGTAAGAGGTGGACCAAGTATTACAATAACTCAAAAGGATAAGACACACAAAGGAACGTATACACGAAGGACGGCTTCAAACCTAACTTATAATCTAAAACTAGCTTGTAAGTTAGAAATGGAATCAACAAACAAAACTAAAGAAACAACACACTGAAACTAGAAGATCAAATTTTGAGCTTAACATTTTCGTGTGAACAGTAACTTGGGTGACATAGCAGCATACCATTGGTCACGGCCCCACAATTAGTCACTAATTGAAGTTTACAAACTTTAGTTACTATGTAATGGAAACAATTGGTTTTGGAGGTAAAGTATATGTCTTAAATCTCCTTTAAGTCTAATATTCAAAAGGCAAGACTTGACTTTGTACAATTCCCACAAAACAAGGTCCCTTGAAATAAGAAAAGTGGTTGAAAAGTAGATGTTAAGTCAAGAAAGTGATGGCTCAAGTCTTCTCACAAACAACTTTACAACTTATAGGTTCACCTTTTTGAATCTATGTTACACTTTGGTTGTCTTAAGTTGTAAGGTGAGATGAAGAATAAGACGAACACCACAACAAACTTCAAGAACACATCAACAACACAAAAACAACTTCCACCCCACATCAAACATCAACACACATCACGGCCAATTTTAGTGTCAACACACGACCAAGGTTTTTTTTGGTGTTGTATTTCGGTTTTAGCAAGGGTGAAGGTTGTGATGAATGTCAAAAACTCAACAACAACTTTATCAAGAGCAACAAAAACGCCAACAACATCCAACCAATACTATAACAACAAGTCCACACGTCCAAGAACACTAACTTTAACACACAGCCATGTTCATGTTCACAACAACAACATCAATTTTTTTAAGCTCAAATCTAGATCGACTCGAAGTGTTAATGGACAAGAATACTAACACTTGAAACAACAACACAAGAAAAATAAATCCTAGACCTAGACACACAACATTCGGCCAAGATACAAAAACAGCAAGTTCAACTTCTCAGCCAAGATTTCAAGCTCAAGAACACGTCTTTCTTTCCATTTTTTTATTTTTTTAGCAAGAAAACCAAAGATTGGTATTGTAAGAACAAAACCAAACATGGATTTGATACCTAATGATACAAGAAAACCAAGGAACACACGGAATTATCTCAAAATAGTCCAAACATACTCCAAAAATAGTCTACTAATTCAAAGAATCGAGGACCCTTTTGAAGACCACTCTCGGATTCAAGAATGAAATACAAGAAGGACAATATAACTAGGTGTTTGACACCTTTTGCAGCCAACAACAAACTAAGTGAACAATACAAGATGAAACAACAATGAGAACAATAACAACAATAATAAAAATGGCTTCACAATACAAGATACAAAACGGATACAAGATTACAAAAAAAAGGATACATAGATAGACCACATGAAGGTATAATGTTAATAACCCAAGAATGGTAACTCTTGGACCCTTAACACTACGCACAACAATAAACCTATCTCTTACAAAGACACAAGATCAGAATCCACCTCCCATGCATCAATGTTTCCAAGCAAATGCAAACACAAGCAATTCTACACTTGTCTAAGCCCTAATTTCAGTTTTGGGTGCCTCAAGGAAAGAGGACTTGTGTTTCTTTGTTTTGTAATACTTACAACTTCATTCATAAACTAAACTAAAAACCCTACAATGTTCCTTTTATAGCTATAACAAAATATAAGTTAAAATGACCAAAAGACCCTTCAAAGAGTGGGTACCCATCTAGTGTAATTTATAGGCTAATTTGGGTGTATTTTGGGCCTCTTTTACACTTTAATTGCACGTGTCAAGGCTCGGGTCCAACATGCACTCTCCTAAGTCCATATCCGTGATTATTCCCATATCAGTAGGTGAGGTATGTAATTTATTCTAGTCATAAAATATTTATCAAATATTTTTTCCAATATGATTTTTCTTATATCTATAATTTCTATATCCTTACGTACATACAAAACAAGTATTTTAAATTTATCTACCATTTTATCAGATAAATAAGTATTCATTTTTCATATGATACTTTTTTCAAAATATTCCCTTCAATTATACACATAACAAAATAGGATCATTTTAGATTACTATATACTAGATTATTCTTAAATAACATGTTCTTCGGTCACTATTATCACGGTAATCTGGATACTTTTCCCTTAAACAGCGCCTCTACTCTGGCTACTCCCCACCACGGCTTTCTTGCCTTACCGGTTTCACCTTTAGGATGGCATAGTTCTTAGGGATTTTTCTCCTTTTCCACTTTGCTAATAAACTTTTTAACATGCTATTTTTTGAATAATTCTACTATAAAGTAACTAACATGAACTTATTTTATCATATCATGATTGTCAGAAATTTATGAATTTAGCTATTCATAATCGTAAATAAATATATCTGTTCTAGTAGGTTTGATAATTCTGGGCTTTGTTTATCCATAGATTTTCTTTGGAAATATATCTGCTTTTAATTAAATATTCAAAAGTTTATTTACAAAGGAGGAGATTTGCTTTCAACACATGAAAGTCTTGCCTTTATCTTGCCAAATGGCTTACATATTTATAGGAGGAAATAAACTATTCCTACTTCACATGTTTTTTACATGTAAACTATACTATTCCTACTTTTTACGAAAAAGTCTTCCTTTTCAATAGTAGAAAAGGACTAGACTAAACTAGACTAGTATAATAAGACAAAAACTAGGTCCTATCTTTACAAAAAAATCTTAAGACTAAAAAAACCAAAAAACCAATAATGGAACTTTGGCCAAAAATTCAAAAACTAAACAATTTACGTAACAAAATTTCAAAACTATACATGTCACTTTCTATTATCTTGTTTTTTTGTCTTTATTCCATCATTACTCCGTTAATTTTTATCTTCTAGCTGGCGTCCTTATCTTCTTGGTTGATTTTTTTTATTCTAGCCGGACTTCCGGGATAATATTATCTTCTCCATTACATCTAGAACATTGATGGTATGCATATTTGTGCCCAATTATCTTGCAATATCTTGTTAATAATCCATCTGAAATAAATCCCTTCCTAATTGTTCTTGCACTAGATTGTTTTTCTGGGTTAAGTAATGTCATTATCCATTGCCTAACATCTTTCATATCTGTTTGTCGTAGTTCTCTTGAATTTGAATAAATCATTTGATGATCTCTTGAATAATAGCTCCATATTGGGTTTCCATTGATATAATTATTTGCTAATTCTTGAATAATTGTAGCTATTCCAATAAGTCATTTATTTGCGTAAAAATCAGGTATCTCAATTTTGGGTATCTCTGGCTGCTGCACAATATCTTCTGGTATAATCATATCTCTGGTTAATCCTATTTTTACAATTTGTATAACTATTTTGATCTCGTCGTATAATATCTCTACTGGTGCAGTATAAAACTTTATATAAAATAGATTTCTTTTGGTTACTCTTTTATAGGTGGTAAATACTTTATGTAATTCTTCTATAGCTGTTAGTTCTTCTCCATCTTGGGTATATACGGTATTTAACAATCCATAGTCGAAACAAGTTTTTGTTAAGCTTGGGTTGGTTTTGGGTAGTGCCATTAGCTTGTTGTAACCTTGCAATTTTTGGATTATATAGTTTGTGTTTGGTTCTTGGATATTTGTAGCTATGGGGTTAAGGTTTAGAAAAGTTTGTACTTTGTCGATATTTTCTATATATCCTCGGGCCATATGGTTATAATCTTTTTATCTTGGTTCAAACTATCTCAATATGTGGTAATTTGTGGGGGTATGAACAAGGGGTCTTTTTGTGCTTTTGGTATAAATGATTTTTCAAGTATCTTATTCATGTTCATGTTCATGTTCTAGTATCTTTGTCCACTAACTCCTTTGCTTGTACCTGCAATTGTAGATTGATAAACGTTATGGGTTTTATGGAGTGTCCCAACGTCTCCTTTTAGCTCTGAAATTTTATTGTCTTCCGATTGACATAGCTCTGCACACTGCTGAGTTAGCTAATTCATAGCTTTAGACTTCAGTTTAACTTCATTAGTCTTTAGCTTTTCTATTTCATTACCCATACTGTCCACTTTCATTGAAAGCGTAGTTATGGTTTTGAGTATTTTTTCTAGAGCATCATCTTCTATTATATTAGTCTGTGTAGTTTTGTCTTGATATGTAATCTGCAATAGAATTTTTGTAAGTACTAATTACTTCAATTGTAAATGTAAAATTTAATATATTCAATACTAGTCTCCGAATTTCTTTCGTTGAAACTGAATTTTGTATTTTCTTTGTTAACCACCAACGTACCTATGTATTATCTGTTCATACAATAAATTTGTTGAATACAATATATGGCTCAAATGCTAATAAACATTTATATAATGAACATAATTCTTTTCTATTTATTTTCCATTTTATTTCTATTTCATTAAACGTACCTGAGTAGTATCTACAATGATGTTCTAATTTTTCTTCTTCATATCTATATTTAAGTACTCCTCCATAACTATATTCACTAGCATCTGCTTCTACTATATATATAAAATTTTTATTTTCGTCTGGGAATTGTAATTTTGGCAACTCTTTACAAAGTATTTTTATTTTCTGAACTTGTTTTTTTATCTTCTTCGTTGTAATTATATTGTACGTCCTTTTTCAAATTTTTTCTGTAAAGACTTTAGGTTTTCTGCTTATTTTGGTATATATTCTCTTACTTGGTTTACTAATCTTAAAAATGATTGTAATTTCTTTTTTGTATCTAATTCTTCTATTGAACTTATTATTTTTTGTACTATATGTCGCTGCATTTTTACTCTACTTTTATCTATTTGTATTCCTAAAAACTCTATCTGTTTTTTCATAATTTCGGTTTCTTTTTACTTAAACTTATTTTCAATTTTTCTATTATATCTTTTAATTATTCTAATAATTTTAAATGTTCTTTTTTAGTTTTTGTATATAGTAGTATATCATCTATGTATACTATACAATTAGGTAATTGTTTAAAATAACTATCCATAAAATGTTGGTAACTACCTGGTGCATTTTTATATCCAAATGGTAATACGTTTCATTCATAAAATCTTTGTGGTACCGTAAATGCGGTTCATTCCTTAGAATTTTTATCTAACTTTAAGTGGTAAAATCCTAATTTACAATCAAATTTACTAACATAATTATATCCTTGTATTTGTCTTATTTTTAGTATCTTATTTGGTATTGGATAATTATATGTTATAATTTTTGCATTTAGGTTTCTATAATCAATAACCATTCTACTTTTTCATTTTTTTTGTTCACTATATTTATTTACTATAAATGCTGGACTATTGTGTTTACTATTGTTTTTTTGTATATACTGTTTTTCTAATAATTCATCTATATACATTTGAAATTCTTTTAAATCGTCAATAAATGCACAAAAAGAAAAAATATCAAATTTAGAATCAACAATAGATGGTCTAAGAATATATATATCAACATAACTTATATACATATAAATAAAATGAACAAAGAAGAATTTATAATAGATGAAAAACATATGAAAATCATGAAGGATTAAAAATAAAAATAGTATTCTCTAATTTAGGTAGAGACATAAGAAAATAGGTGAACATTTATATTTAATGCTATAAAAAGAAGAATTAAAATTAGATGATAAGTTGGCAGCCATGGTAAAAATGGAAAGAGAAAACGAAGAGATGGACAGAAAAAAGGAAATAGATAAAATAAAACAACAAACCACAGAAAAAATACGAAAAATAGAAGAAACAAAAAATAGTAGGATTGTTGAATAAGAAAAAGAACTACAAATGCTAAAAGATTTATATGAAAAGAGACATAAAGAAAAAGAAGAAAAAGATAAAGAACATAAATTATTAAACGAGATAAATCAATTTAAAGAAAAATTAGAAATAAAAAGTAAAGAACCAGAAACCAATGAATTAGAAATAAATACAATAGATGCTGAAGAAATAAAAGGAAAAGAGTTAGACTTAACTGTAGAAAAAATATTTAAAATACCAATAATAAAAAATATATTTAGTAAGAAAAGGGAAGAATACTACGTAGTAAGCCAAAAAGAATATGTAATAAACTGTAGATATGCAAAAGATAAAGCTAGTATACCACTAGTAACAAAAAGAATAATTAATAAAGAAATAAATGATATAAAAACTAAAGACCCAATAAAATATGTACACCTTAGAGGAATAGAGATATTAATAAAAGAATGTTTTAGAGAAGGAATAGATACACCAATAGAATTATATTTAGCAGATGATAGAATTATAAAACCTATAAAAAAAAGTATAATACCTATCATAAAAGGAAATTTAATAAACCAAAAATTTTAATTTATAATAAGTGCGAATTATTTAGTAGCGATAACAGATAAAAATTTAGATAAATCATTAGTATTATATTGAAAAATATCAGGAATAGAACTAACCCCAGGAAGTAAAATATTTACAGCAAGATATAAAAATCTAGATGTATTAACAACAAAACATAAAATAACAAGAAAAAAATAAAATTAATAAAATACAAATAGAAAGTTCTTTTGAACGATTTGTAAAAACAATTGATAATAATGATTATAGCTACAAAGACATAGATATAGAAGAAAATTTAGAAATAATAAATGATAGAATAAACATAACAAAAAGAATAGCTCATGAAAAACCATAATCATCAAGCTCATCAAAAAGAACAAGTTATGAAACAACTTCAACAGTTAATTTAAATCAATATTATATAACAGGAACAATAAATGAAAAAGAATATTTAATACTCTTAAACATAGGACAAGAAGAAAATTATATAACAAAATATCTAGTAAAAAGTGAAGCAATAAAATCTAATAGTAATATATGCCCAGATCTACCAAGGAGTCTAATAAACAATAAAGATATAGCAGAAAAGAAAATAAAAATAGGAGTTAGAAAAATAAAAATAGAAATTGAAATAAAGAAAGATATGCAAAAATCAGACATAATATTAGGAATAAAATGGTTAGAACAAGTAAAACCATACAATATAGAACACACACAATTATCTATAACATATAATAAAGAGAAATTATTCATAAAAAGAACTTTAATGTGATATGAAAATATATGTACTTATAAAAATAATCGTAGAAGTATATTATAATAGATATTATACACCTATGATAGATACAAGAGCAGAAGCAAACATATGTAGCTACAACTGTTTACCAAAAAGTAAATGGGATAAATTAAAAGCACCAATAGTAGTCAAAGGATTTAATAATGAAGGAAGTTTAATTACATATAAAGCTAAAAATGTAAAAATACAGATATGGGATAAAATAATAACGATAGAAGAAATCTATAATTATGAACTAACATCAAAAGATATGTTTTTAGGAATATCATTTTTAGATAAATTATATCAACATATCCAGATTACCATGTTAATAGTGACCGAAGAACATGTTATTTAAGAAATAATCAAGTATATAGTAATCTAAAATGATTATATTTTGTTATGTGTATGATAGAAGGGAATATTTAGAAAAAAGCATCATATGAAAAATGAATACGTATTTATCTGACGAAATGGTTGATAAATTTAAAATACTTGTTTTGCATGTACTTAAGGATATAGAAATTGTACATATAAGAAAAATCATATTGAAAAAAATATTTGATAAATATTTTATGACTAGAATAAATTACATACCTTAGCTACCTACTTATTCTTACAAATGCTTACATACCAAACCTACACATCAACAATGATAAATTACGTATATTTAGAATATTGGAAAATGGATATGAAAAATATATAATTAATAAAAAAAACTAATGAAAACAAATTTAGAAGAATATATGAGAACTAAAGATATAAAATATACCGAATTCCTTAATGAAAATATAGAGGAATTATTAATATTAAAACAAACAACTAATAAATACTAAGATAAAGCAATTAATTACTAGAATCCAATTCCAAGTTATCCAAGTTATTCGTAGAAACCTAAGCAGAACATGGATAATATGACAAGATATATATCTGATGAAACTAAGATACTAGTTTTATATATCATAAAAGACTTAGAATTAGAAGACATAAAGAAAATAATATGGGAAAAAATATTTGATTATGAAGATGACTTACTAAGTACTAATTGGATAGAAGATGAATTAGAAAATATAGATTTCTATGGTAGAAATAATTCAAACAGTTATTATTCAGATGGATATTATACAGATTAAAAATGCTAGAATATATTCAAAGAGTTAGAGAAAAACAAAGTTGGCTATACGAAGAAATTAATTATAGAAATCAGCTTAGAAAAGGAAGAGAACAATTAAAAGAAAGATTAATTTGGATAAATAAAACCATAAAACAACTAGAATTAAAAGACAATTTAGAATATGATTTAGACATGGAATTACTCATGGACGGAAAAGACAAAATAATTAACAAAATACATAATCTAGAATTTAATATCAGATATAGTACAATTAGAATAAATTATTACAAAGAAATTTGATGTATCACAACTACTTTAGGATAAAATGATAATCTATGAGTATTTAACATATTGGAGATAAGATATGGATGAAATAAGATTAACAGAAATACTTATGAAAGAGAATTTAATTGAATATTTTAGAACAAAAGATATAGAATATTTAGAATACCTCCAAAATAATATACAAGAATTACAAAGACTAAGAGAAAAAGCTAAAGAATATTATAGTAAAATATTTAATCAAATATCATCTAATCACCCCCCAAGATATGAACATTAATAAAATTAAAATAAATACATCAAAAATAAAAATGTTTAGAGAAGTTAATAAATATCCACACACAACTAAAAATGGATCCATTAGAGCTATAATAGATCTATTTAAGTTACCCAAGTTATCTGCACCCCCTACTATTTGATTAATTTATAGATTATGATAAAATTAGATTTAGATATCCACCAAAATATTATTTAGATGAATAACGTACAGAATTACTAAAATATACAGAATTAAAACAAATAATATCTGAAAACAGTAAAGAATTAAAAATAAAGATAGAAAGACTACAGTATAACATAATTGTCGGAGTTAGTAAAAATTCAAATATGTACAAAAAGAAGAAATATCAAATTTAGAATCAACCATAGATAGTCTAGAATATATATATATATATATATATATATATATATATATATATATATATCAACATAACCTATATACATTTAAATAAAGTGAACAAAGAAGAATATATAATAGATGAAAAAACATATGAAAATCATGAAGGATTAAAAATAAAAATAGTATTCTCTAATTTAGGAAGAAGATAAAAGAAAATAGGTGAACATTTATATTTAATGTTAGAAAAGGAAGAATTAAAATTAGAAGATAAGTTGGCAGCCATGATAAGAATAGAAAGAGAAAACGAAGAGATAGATAGAAAAAAGAAAATAGATAAAATAAAACAACAAACCACAGAAGAAATACGAAAAATAGAAGAAACTAAAAATAGTAGGATTGCTGAATAAGAAAAAGAACTACAAATGCTAAAAGATTTATATGAAAAGAGACAAAAAGAAAAAGAAGAAAAAAATAAAGAACAAAAATTATTAAACGAGATAAATCAATTTAAAGAAAAGTAAAAAGTAAAAATAAAGAACCAGAAACCAGTGAATTAGAAATAAATACAATAGGTGCTGAAGAAATAGATGATTATGATTCAAAAGATAGTGAAACATAAACAGAAATTCAAGAAAACATAGGAAAACTAGAAATTAATGAAAAACAAGAAGTAATTAATAAAGAAAATCTAGAACTAATAAATACAGAAGTAAATACTCTAGATAAAAATATAATACCTAGTATATCAGAAATAAGAAAACCAACATATAATTACAAAAGTAAGTTTAAAAGATATAATCCAAAGGATGAATATAATAAATGGACACCAAAACAAATAATTAATTACAACTTTTTAGAATTAGACTGTGTAATAAACACAAATAAAACAATACAACTATGGGTAGTATACATGTCAAAACAATTATTAGATAATAAAATTGATACCACAAACAAACTAGAATATATAGAAAAGACATTAATAGGAACAGTGAAATTATGGTTTTTAAACCTAGCCAAAAAAGTAAAAAATTATTAAGATCTGATAATAAAACAGAAGAAATATCAACAACTATTAAAATATCACCAACAGAAATATTGAAAAAATATGAAATAGCTATGAGAGATAAATTTAGCAGTATGACGACAGAAGAAGCTGAACAAAATAAAGAAAAGGATACGAATAGGAATTTAATGTTAAAACTAGCAATATGTAATATGTGTTATATAGATGAGTATACGTGAGCATTTAAAGAATATTATTATAAAGGAACTTATAATATAGAAGAAAGTAAAGAAATAAGAAGATTATATTTTATTAAATTACCTGAACCATTTAGTTCAAAAATAATAAGGAGTTGGGATGAAGCAAAAATAGTAGATACCCTAGGAGCAAGAATAAAATTTTTACAACAATGGTATAGAAATCTATGTGAAAAATATAGAGAAGAAATAAAAATGGAAAAGGCATTAATAAGAAATTTAGCATGTTGCAAAGATAAAATAGCACCTCAATTTGGGTGTGAAGAAAGATATTATAAGAAAAGAAAAAGACACAAGAAATATAAGAAATACAAAAAATCAAAACATAAATATAAGAAACCAAGAAAAAGATATTATGTCAAAAAATAATAAACATAAAAGACCATATAGAAAAAAGAAATCTGTAAAAGAATGTACTTGTTATAATTGTAGAAAACTAGGATATTTAGCTAGAGATTGTAAATTACCAAAAAAAACCCAAAAAAGAAACAAATATCAGAAATAAAAATAGAAAATGCAGAATAGATGCAAATAGATTATATAGATTACGAATTAGAAAATAAAGATAGTATATATGAAATTTTGGAGAATGAAACAGATAATGAAAGAGATAGTGAATTAGATGAATCAAATAACTGAAGAAGATATAAAAATAATAACAAAGGAAGATTATTTAAATGAAGAAGCAACAGGTCAAAAAATAATATTTGACAGTAATATATTTGACGAAACAAAAGGAAAAGAGTTAGACTTAAGTGCAGAAAAAATATTTAAAATACCAACAATAAAAAATATATTTAGTAGAAAAAAGGAAGAATACTACGTAGTAAGCCAAAAAGAATATGTAATAGACTGTAGATATGCTAAAGGTAGAGCTAGTATACCACTAGTAACAAAAAGAATAATTAATAAAGAATAAACGATATAAAAAGTAAAGACCCAATAAAATATGTACACCTTGGAGGAATAGAGATATTAATAAAAGCATGTTTTAGAGAAGGAATAGATACACCAATAGAATTATATTTAGCAGATGATAGAATTATAAAATCTATAAAAAAAGTATAATAACAGCCCAAAAAGGAAATTTAATATACCAAAAATTTTAATTTATAATAAGTGTGAATTATTCAGTAGCAATAACATATAAAAATATAGATAAATCATTAGTATTATATTGGAAAATATCAAGAATAGAACTAACCCCAAGAAGTAAAATATTCACAGCAAGATGTAAAAATCTATATGTATTAACAACAAAACATAAAATAACATGAAAAAATAAAATTAATAAAATACAAATAGAAAGTCCTTTTGAACAATTTATAAAACATTTGATAATAATGATTATAGTTACAAAGACATAGATATAGAAGAAAATTTAGAAATAATAAATGATGGAATAATCACAACAAAAAGAATAGCTCATGAAAAATTAAAATCATCAAGCTCATAAAAAAGAACAAGTTATGAAACAAATTCAACAATTAATTTAAATCAATATTATATAACAAGAATAATAAATGAAAAAGAATATTTAATACTCTTAAACACATGACAAGAAGAAAATTATATAGCAAAATATCTAGTAAAAAGTGAAGAAATAAAATCTAATAGTAATATATGCCAGATCTACCAAGGAGTTTAATAAATATTAAAGATATAGCTGAAAAGGAAATAATAATAGGAGTTAGAAAAACAAAAATAGAATTTGAAATAAAGAAAGATATGCAAAAAAGCAGACATAATATTAGGAATAAAATGATTAGAACAAGTAATACCATACAATATAGAATACATACAATTATCTATAACATATAATAAAGAGAAATTATACATAAAAAGAACTTTAACATGATATGAAAATATATATACTTGTAAAAATAATAGTAGAAGTATATTATAATAGGTATTATACACCAATTATAGATACAGGAACAGAAGCAAACTTATATAGATACAACTGTTTACTAGAAAGTAAATGGAATAAATTAAAAACACCAATAGTAGTCAAAAGATTTAATAATGAAGGAAGCTTAATTGCATATAAAGCTAAAAATGTAAAAATACAGATATGGGATAAAATAATAACGATAGAAGAAATCTATAATTATGAACTGACATCAAATGATATGCTTTTAGGAATGCCATTTTTAGATAAATTATTTTCACATATAATAACTAAAATAGATTGGTGGTTTACAACACCATGTAAACAAAAAGTAAGGGCAAAAACAGTTATTAATAAAATAAGAAAGAAAACTGATTGGATAAAAGAAAGTAAAAAAATTACACAAAAGTTAGAAAATATAAAAAATACAGAAGACACATTAGAACTAGTTGTATTTTCAATAAATAAAAAAGAAATAACTATATTTTCAATAGATAAGGTAGAAATAATAAAGAAAAAATTAAGACAATTATATAGTGAAGATCCATTAAAAGGATGGGAAAAACATAAAAATACTATAAAAATTGAATTAATAGATAAAAATAACATAATAACTCAAAAACCATTAACATATAATTTTGACGATTTAAAAGAATTTAAAATGCATATAGAAGAATTATTAGAAAAACAGTATATATACAAAAAAGGAATAGTAAACACAATAGTCTAGCATTTATAGTAAATAAACATAGTAAACAAAAAAGAGGAAAAAGTAGAATGGTTATGATTATAAAAAACTAATTGCAAAAACTATAACATATAATTATCCAATACCAAATAAGAGACTAAAAATAAGACAAACACAAGGATATAATTATTTTAGTAAATTTGATTGTAAATCAGGATTTTACCACTTAAAGTTAGATAAAAATTCTAAGGAATTAAACGCATTTATGGTACCACAAGGATTTTATGAATGGAAGGTATTACCATTTGGATATAAAAATGCATCGGGTAGATACCAAATTTTTATGGATAGTTGTTTTAAACAATTACCTAATTGTATAGTATACATAGATGATATACTACTACATATACAAAAACTAAAGAAGAACATTTAAAATTATTAGAACAATTTACAGATATAATAGAAAAATCGGGAATAAGTTTAAGTGAAAAGAAAGCCGAAATTATGAAAAACCAGATAGAGTTTTTAGGAATACAAATAGATAAAAGTGGAGATAAAAAATTATAAAAGGATATAGAATATAATTACAACGAAGAAGATAAAAAACAAGTTCAGAAAATAAAAATACTTTGTAAAGAGTTACCAAAATTATAATTTCCAGACGAAAATAAAAAATTTATATATATAGTAGAAGCAGGTGCTAGTGAATATAGTTATAGAGGAGTATTTAAATATAGATATGAAGAAGAGAAATTAGAACATCATTGTAGATACTACTCAGGTACGTTTAATGAAACAGAAATAAAATGGGAAATAAATAGAAAAAATTATGTTCATTATATAAATATTTATTAGCATTTGAGACATATATTATATACAATAAATTTATTGTATGAACAAATAATACAAAGGTGCGTTGGTGGTTATCAAATAAAATACAAAATTCAGTTACAATGAAAAAAATTTGGAGACTAGTATTGATTATATTAAATTTTACGTTTACAATTGAAGTAATTAGTACTAACAAAAATGTTATTGCAGATTACATATCAAGACAAAGCTACACAGACTAATATAATAGAAGATGATGCTCTAGAAAAAAATACTCAAAACCCTAACTACTCTTTCAATGAAAATGGACAGTATGGGTAATGAAATAGAAAAACTAAAGACTAATGAAGTGAAATTGAAGTTTAAAGCTATGAATCAGCTAACTCAGCAGTGTGCAGAGCTATGTCAATTGGAAGACAATAAAATTTCAGAGCTAAAAGGAGACGTTGAGACACTCCATAAAACCCATAACATTTATCAATCTACAATTGCAGGTACAAGCAAAGGAGTTAGTGGACAAAGATACCAGAACATGAATATGAATAAGATATTTGAAAAACCATTTATACCAAAAGAACAAAAAGACCCCTTGTTCATACCCCCACAAATTACCACATATCGAGATAGTTTGAACCAAGATAAAAAAACTTATAACCATATAGCCCGAGGATATATAAAAAATATCTACAAAGTACAAACTTTTCTAAACCTTAACTCTAGAGCTACAAATATTCAAGAACAAAACACAAACTATATAACCCCAAAATTGCAAGGTTACAACAAGCTAATCACAATACCCAAAACCAACCCAAGCTTAATAAAAACTTATTTTGACTATGGATTATTAAATACCGTATATACCCAAGATGGAGAAGAACTAACAGCTATAGAAGAATTACATAAAGTATTCACTACCTATAAAAGAGTAACCAAAGGAAATCTATTTTATATAAAGTTTAATACTGCACCAGCAGAGATATTATACGACGAAATCAAACCAGTTATACAAGTTGTAAAAATAGGATTAAACAAAGATATGATTATACCGGAAGATATTGTACAGCAGCCAAAGATACCCAAAATCGAGATACCTGATTTTTACGCAAATAAACAACTTATTGGAATAACGACAATTATTCAAGAATTAGCAAATAATTGTATCAATGGAAACCCAATATGGAGCTATTATTCAAGAGATCATCAAATGATTTATTCAAATTGAAGAGAACTACGACAAACAAATATGGAAGATGTTAGACATTGGATAATGACGTTACTTAACCCAGAAAAATAATTTACTGCAAGAGCAATTAGGAAGAGATTTATTTCAGACGGAATATTAACAAAATATTACAAGATAATTGGACACAAATATCCAGACCATCAATGTTCGAGATGTAATGGAGAAGATAATATTATCCCGGAAGTTTGGCTAGAATAAAAAAAAATCAACCAAGATGATAAGGACGTTAGCTAGAAGATAAATATCAACGGAGTAATGATGGAATAAAGACAAAAAACAAGATAATAGAAAGTGACATGTATAGTTTTGAAATTTTGTTACGTAAATTGTTTAATTTTTGACTTTTTGACTAAAGTTCCATTATTGTTTTTTTGTTTTTTTTAGTCTTTATTTTTTTTTGTAAAGATAGGACCTAGTTTTTGTCTTATTATACTAGTCTAGTTTAGTCTAGTCCTTTTCTACTATTGAGAAGGAAAACTTTTTTTTGTAAAAAGTAGGAATAGTATAATTTACATGTAAAAAACCTGTGAAGTAGGAATAGTATATTTCCTCCTATAACTATGTAAGCCATTCGGCAAGATAAAGGCAAGACTTTCATGTGTTGAAAGCAAGTCTCCTCCTTTGTAAACAAACTTTTGAATATTTAATAAAAAACAGATATATTTCCAAGGAGAAGCTATGGATAAAGAAAGCCCAGAATTATCAAACCTACCAGAACAGGTATATATATTTACGATTATGAATATCTAAATTCATAAATTCCTGACAATCATGATATGATAAAATAAGTTCATGTTAGTTACTTTATAGTAGAATTATTCGAAAAATAGCATGTTAAAAAGTTTATTAGAAAAGTGAAAAAGGAGAAAAATCCCTAAGAACTATGCCATCCTAAAGGTGAAACCGGTAAGACAAGAAAGCCATGGTGGGGATTAGCCAGAGTAGAGGCGCTGTTTAAGGGAAAAGTATCCAGATTACCATGCTAATAGTGACCGAAGAACATGTTATTTAAGAATAATCTAGTATATAGTAATTTAAAATGATCATATTTTATTATGTGTATGATTGAAGGGAATATTTTGAAAAAAGCATCATATGAAAAATGAATACTTATTTATCGGACGAAATGGTAGATAAATATAAAATACTTGTTTTGTATGTACTTAAGGATATAGAAATTGTAGCTATAAGAAAAATCATATTGAAAAAAATATTTGATAAATATTTTATAACTAGAATAAATTACATACATCACCTACCTACTTATTCTTACAAATGCTTACATACCAAACCTACACATCAACAATGATAAATTTCGTATATTTAGAATATTGGAAAATGGATATGAAAAATATATAATTAATAAAAAAAATAAATGAAAACAAATTTAGAAGAATATATGAGAACTAAAGATATAAAATATATCAAATTCCTTAATGAAAATATAGAGGAATTATTAAGATTAAAACAAACAACTAATAAATACTATGATAAAGCAATTAATTACTAAAATCCAATTCCAAGTTATCCAAGTTATTCGTAGAAACCTAAGCAGAACATGGATAATATGACAAGATATATATCTGATGAAACTAAGATACTAGTTTTATATATCATAAAAGACTTAGAATTAGAAGACATAAAGAAAATAATATGGGAAAAAATATTTGACTATGAAGATGACTTACTAAGTACTAATTGGATAGAAGATGAATTAGAAAATATAGATTTCTATGGTAGAAATAATTCAAACAGTTATTATTCAGATGGATATTATACAGATTAAAAATGCTAGAATATATTCAAAGAGTTAGAGAAAAACAAAGTTGGCTATACGAAGAAATTAATTATAGAAATCAGCTTAGAAAAGGAAGAGAACAATTAAAAGAAAGATTAATTTGGATAAATAAAACCATAAAACAACTAGAATTAAAAGACAATTTAGAATATGATTTAGACATGGAATTATTCATAGACAAAAAAGACAGGATAATTAACGAAATACATAATCTAGAATTTAATATCAGGTATAGTACAATTAGAATAAATTATTACAAAGAAATTTGATGTATCACAACTACTTTAGGATAAAATGATAATCTATGAGTATTTAAAATATTGGAGACAAGATATGGAAGAAATAAGATTAACAGAAATACTTATGAAAGAGAATTTAATTGAATATTTCAGAACAAAAGATATAGAATATTTAGAATACCTCCAAAATAATATACAAGAATTACAAAGACTAAGAGAAAAAGCTAAAGAATATTATAGTAAAACATTTAATCAAATATCATCTAATCACCCCCCAAGATTTGAACATTAATAAAATTAAAATAAATACACCAAAAATAAAAATGTTTAGAGAAGTTAACAAATATCCACACACAACTAAAAATAGATCCATTAGAGTTATAATAGACCTACTTAAGTTACCCAAGTTATCCGCACCCCCTACAATTGGTATCAGTATAATGGTTATTGATTATAGAAACCTAAATGCAAAAACTATGACATATAATTATCCAATACCAAATAAGATACTAAAAATAAGACAAATACAAGGATATAATTATTTTAGTAAATTTGATTGTAAATCAGGATTTTACCACTTAAAGTTAGATAAAAATTCTAAGAAATTAACCGCATTTACGGTACCACAAGGATTTTATGAATGGAACGTATTATTATTTGGATATAAAAATGCACCAGGTAGATACCAAATTTTTATGGATAGTTATTTTAAACAATTACCTAATTGTATAGTATACATAGATGATATGCTACTATTTATAAAAACTAAAGAAGAACATTTAAAATTATTAGAACAATTTACAGATATAATAGAAAAATCGGGAATAAGATTAAGTGAAAAGAAAGCCGAAATTATGAAAAACTAGATAGAGTTTTTGGGAATACAAATAGATAAAAGTGGAGTAAAAGTGCAACAACATATAGTTCAAAAAATAATAAATTCAAAAGAAGAATTAGATATAAAAAGGAAATTACAATCATTTTTAGGATTAGTAAACCAAGTAAGAGAATATATACCAAAATTAGCAGAAAACCTAAAGCCTTTACAGAAAAAATTTAAAAAGGATATAGAATATAATTATAACGAAGAAGATAAAAAACAAGTTCTAGAAAATAAAAATACTTTGTAAAGAGTTACCAAAATTATAATTTTCAGATGAAAATAAAAAATTTATATATATAGTAGAAGCAGATGCTAGTGAATATAGTTATGGAGGAGTTCTTAAATATAGATATGAAGAAGAAAAATTAGAACATCATTGTAGATACTACTCAGGTACGTTTAATGAAACAGAAATAAAGTGAGAAAAAATTATGTTCATTATATAAATGTTTATTAGAATTTGAGCCATTTATTGTATACAACAAATTTATTGTACGAACAGATAATACACAGGTACATTGGTGGTTAACAAAGAAAATACAAAATTCAGTTACAACGAAAGAAATTCGGAGACTAGTGTTGAATATATTAAATTTTACATTTACTATTGAAGTAATTAGTACTAACAAAAATGTTACGCCAATCATCCCACCAATACTTCTACAAAAGTAACTCATTAATTTTTTATTTTTGAGTTCTAATTAGAATAATCTAATTCCTCAAATAAAGAAAAAATTGAATCGTCTTTCATTTATACGAGTTTGTTTCGATGGATTCCCAAAAAGAAATGTTGTGTTTTGATTTATTTGGGTAAAATATATCATATGTGATACATTCAGAAATGTCCTAAATTTTTTACTATATATGAATTTTTATTTTTTCTGACGAATCATGATATAAAATAGAGAGAGAGATTTGATCAACTCAAATTGAAATATCTCTGCCTTGTAAGATACGTCGGTTCTCCTTTTGCTTGCTTCTTTTCTTATCTTATATCTCTACCTATCAAGAAATTTCTCGATCTGGCAAGATATATTTAGTTTTATTTTTTTAATTGATTATCTTAAGAAGAGACCTTTGTTATCTGATTTTGTCCAATTGCTTTATTAAATCTCACACTGTAACACCCCACATTTCGGGCTAGAACAAAAACCATCATTTTTATGCGTAGATGATCAAAAAGCAATAAATCCTATGCAAATATGGCATGTTAATCAATTTAGTAGTGTGGGGAATTGAATGAGTTTTCCATCAATATAAGATTCGCCCAAATTCAATACCCGGGCAAGAAGTTATGGCTAATTTAAGTCCTAGTCGTAAAACATCGTCATTTTGGTGCTTGGCGCATTGCAGAGGTGGTCTATTTAACAATTGTCAAATTCGAGTTGCCTAGCACAAATGTGGCGCATCACGCTGAAGTTTCAGGTCCCAACCAGTGGGACAACGCGATGGCTCCACGTCGCGGTGACCCTAAAAATCTCATTCATTAATTTTCAGTGAGCCACCGCGATAGTGGCGTGTCGCGGTGGCCCATTAAATTAGACTCTCAATTATATTTTATTCCGTGTCATTTAGGTCAGATTGGGTATTTTCCACCCCTCCCCCCTTATCAGCCTAAACACAGGATTTAATCCCAAAGACACCAGAATACATTCACAATCATCCAAATTACTCAAGAACATTTTCTAGGATTTTAAACTAAAAACCCAAATAACTCAAGATTCAATCGTGGGTTTTTCTTAATTCTTCAATATTCAGAATCCCCATTGCTAGGGCTTCAAGAAGCACCCATCAATTGTACGTATAGCATCCCAAAAGCTGGAGATCATTCAAAAGCTTCTAATTTGAGGTACGTGGGGTTTATCCTAAAAACTACATGGGCTTGTCAACATTAGAACATGATTTAAAGATTATCAAGCATGGATTTTAAAAGGGTTTTTGAAACCTATGCTTTGAATTTCGTATTATGGATGCTTGGATAATATTATTGTTTTGGTCTTTAGACCTTTCCCCCTTAAATTGATTTAAACTTATATGAATATGTATGATGTTGAAGATTTGATTGAGAGTATTATTATTGAAACCCTTCTCTTTGATGATTTAGAGTTGATGAACTTGTTGGGAATGATTTGAGATGCTTGTTTAATATTTTGAAGGGGATTGTTTCAATATTTAAGTATTTAACATGATTTTGATGATGATGAGAGGGAGTTTCTTGATATGATTTTGTCCTTGTCTTAAAAAGAAAGAATTGCAGATGATTGATATATTTGACATGACCAACTTGTGTGTTTGAAATGGTGAAAAAGAGAGTTTCTTGCATATGTTTACATGAGCTTTAAGAAAGAGTTTCTTGAAATGATTTATTGATATGGTGGTTCCAGATTTACGTTTTGAAACAAAGATTATTACATGCTAATAATGGCTCAGAGATGTGACTTGTAAGTCAATGGTATAACAATACCATAAGTATGTATGACATAACAGATAAGAGATTTCAAAGTATGTTTTCTAAAGATGCATGATTTTAAAAGAGTTAAAAATGGTCTTAAAGAGGGTTAGGTGGTTACCCGAAGAGGGATTGAGTTCAAGTAACTCTTAGCCTGAAATCATATTTACCGATACAGGTAGATTATTATTGTACGCTGGCGACGATCGTGTGGCGTAGTAGATTCAGCGACTTCGACCCTTGCAGCACACTTGGGTTGGGGGCTTCGCTGCCGAGTTAATGACATCTTTTATATAGCCCGTAGAATTTCAGAGTTGTAGGGTATACCACCTAATGCAGAAGTAAGACAAAGAGTGTCACAAATTTCAGATGTTTTCGTAGAGTCTTTTAAAATGCCCATATGATTTCTTACTATATGATATGTTTATGAACTGTTTTAAATTGCTCTCATTTATGTTGAATATAAATTATTATTTTGAATTTGCTCTGCATACCAGTACATCTGTATTGACCCCCTACCTCCCAGGTTCGGAGGCTCAGTCTAAGGGTCTGGCTAATCAGTAGAGTATTCCAGAGAGAAGTGATCCTTGAAGTGGTGAGCCTACTTTGTTCCAGAAGGCCTGTTATTTCAAATTATGTTATTCCATTGTTTTGGTCTACTGGGGGCCGTATCCCAGTTTTCAGAACAGTTTTGAGATGTAGTAGAGATTTCGCAGACTGAGTCAGATCTTATTCAGATGTTTTGAATTTCAGTTTTTCTTTCTTATGTCTTGAAACCCAGAGTTAATGACCATGTTTCCGTATCAGATTATATTTCCGCATTTTCTTTTATGATATGAATGTTGTGCATGATTACCAGATCATATAGAGTAGGACGTCTGGACCTTCATGGTTCGGAATGTCCATCACGGCCAGACCCTAGTTCGGGTCGTGACACACACCTCAAATATTAATTAAGAACGACATTAATTGAATACGTCTATATCAATCAATTTTTTTTTTTCAAAATTGGATAGACATTTCAAAAATTTTCCTATTCACTACATTTTCCCCTAATTTGTGAATATATTACTTTTCCTTATGTTCATGTCTATTTTTTTCATTTATATCTAATAAATTTGCAATTTTCAAGGACACAAATGAATATTTCAGACTTGAAGATTTGTGGTATTGTTACGATGAATGGAGCTCATATGGTGTTGGTGCTCCAATTAATTTATTAGAAGATCATATGTCTGTTGTCCAATACTATGCTCCTATGTTATCTGCCATCCAAATATACACCATCAAATGTCCAACTACACTAAGGTATATATTTAAATTATTCCAAGATTCTATATGTTATATACACTCATTATGTATGTGTGATATATATATATATATATATACACATTGTGATTTTGTTATAATAATTTTGGTACTTAGATTTGTTGTACATGAATAGAGGATTTTTCGATAACCTCTCTACCTCTACGAAGTAGTGTTAACGTCTATGTACATACACTGATCAGATCTCATTTATGAAATTTCACTATTTATGTTGTTGTTTGTTATAATAATTTTAAGTTGGGTTTATAATCGTAAATATGCTTATGTGGATTGCTTTAGATTTTGTACACTACTTTCATTTTTTTACTTGAGACTTTATATAATGATTTTGGTACCTGGTTTTGATTTAGTTGAGTCAAGGCTTTTTGATATAGATGTACCTCTAATCATAGTATTATGTATGTGTCTTGTAGTTTCTTGTTCGTGGTATTTTGGTGACGTTTGTGATTTTTTGATAAATAATTCATAGTATCACTCTGTGGGTGTCTTGTTTATTTTATTATCTAGTGGTGTGTTACCCCATTTTGTTGTTTATTTTTATGTTTCTTGTTTGTTATACTATCATTTGTCCTAAAGCCGGGGGTCTATCGGAAACAACCTCACTACTTCATCTGAGGTAGTGGTATGAACGGCGTACACTTTACCCAATCCCACTTTGTGAGAATATATTGAGTATGTTATTGTTGTTGAGTTCAAGGTTTTCCATGAAATGTCTCTATCTCCATGAAGTAGTTCTAAGGTCTATATACACTACTCTACCTTCCCCAAACTCCACTTGTGGAATTTCATTGTGTATGTTTATGTTTATGTTGTTTGTTATAATAATTTTATGTTTAATTTATAATCACAATAATGCTTAGCTGGATATTACCCAGGATTTCATCGGATACTTTCAATGAGTATTTTTTCGACATTTTGTTGCAATAATTTTGATACCTACATCTATTATACTTGAATCGAGGGACTTTCGAAAATAGCATCTCTCCCTCCACGAGGTAATAGTAGGGTCTGTGTAACTACCCTTTTCAGACCCCATTTGTGGAATTTCACCAAGTACATTGTTATTGTTGTTTTTGTAATAATTTATGTTGGATTATAACCGTAATGCTTATATAGATTTTACCCAAGATTTTGTTTGCTACTTTTATTAAATATATCGAGGATTTATGGTAATATATTTTTTCGACCGATATCCTAGAAAAAGAAATAGAGGTAGCGAAGGATAAGACAGTTCTTTCATATCTCACTTAAAGTTTCATACATTGATGGTGTAATTAAAATTCTATATTAATACAAATAAAATGCTCGTGGAGTGTTGTTTTGTTTTTTTAGGGTATACACTTGTTGGTGTTTGGTGTTATACGAGGCATAATCTTGTAGTTTTTGCTTTTGATATCTATTTTTTGTCTGTTGTTTTTTGTGTTTCGATAATAACACTATTTTGTTGTTGTTTTTGTTCATTTCTTTTATGCTCCTTTTACTGTTTTTTATTCTTCGTACCTAGATTTGTTGCAATTAAGATGATGGTCTTTTGAAAATAGCTTCTCTATCTCCACGAGCTAGTGATAAAATTTACCTAAGTTGCTGTTATAGTATAAAAATAAAATGCTCAGTCAATGTCTCATGTCCTAATAAGTCCATTAATTTTTTAAACTTTTTATTCTTCGTAATCATATCTCCTTCTCCTTTTGAAACTTACGCACATTTTCAATGTCCTTAATCAGCTTAATATTTGACCTTCAACAGAAGTACTCCAATTAAAGCATTCCACTTGATCTTGAAACCCATTGTAAATATTAAAATGACACAATAGAATAGTGTTTTTAGTACTGATGTATGGTAGGATTCATGATGGTCCTTCAATATTTCAACGTAACAAAACAAAAATAACATATTTAACCGACAAAAAAATAACAAAAAGATCTCATAAGTAGGGTTTGGGGATGATAAAGTGTATGCGGACCTTATCCGAGGTAGAGACACTGAATATGTTTCCGAAAGACCCTAACTTGAGTATAGAAAATCATCGTAGGTATGAAAAGGAAAATGACTATGAAGAAAACATAACTGTTAATAAGTAAATAGTAACAATAACCAAATAGTATGATAGTGAAAATACAAGAGCTGGATGAGGGACCACGCATATTCATCTCATTCTTTTTTTTTTTTTTGGTTAATTAGGTGCACTTAAATAGCCATAACGCAGGTATGAGTTACAAATCCAAGGCTAGCTAGCCTGGGTTAATTACAAAAAAGGGGCAGTTTTGCTCAACTAGTATTTGAGTATTTCCTTTAATGGATCTTTCAAAAAACGTTCCTCGCATATCTGCTCCCAATTCCTGTAGAGCATACACAGGTGGAACTTGCAAAAGATTTATTTTCTCAAAGCTGTTGGAGGATGCTCCACGTTTGACTAGTTTATCGGCAACTTGATTTTGTTCTCTAAAACAGTGTTGGACTATTGGTGACCCTGCTTCCCTCAGCTTTGACCTGCATAGATTAACAATACCATCATACTAAACATTTCCATGTTTTAGCATCTGCAAAACTTCCAGTGAGTCAGTGTTGATTACAATAGGTAATAAGCAGTGGTGGATAGCAATAGTTAAGCCTACCTTGAGAGCAAGAAGTTCCATTTGATTATTGGTAGCATAGAGGTAGCTTTGGTTAAAGCCCAACCTCCATTCACTGAAGAATAGGTGGTTGGAATCTTCAATGTTGGCATTGCAATTCTTACAATTAGGGTTTATGTCAAGGCCTTTCTTAACAAGATTTAGCCCCATTGGAAGTTTATCATGATGAAGGAGCCACATGAAAATATTAATCCTTGGGGGGAGGGGGAGGTGCCAGATCCAGTTGAAGGAAATGTGAGAAGTAATCAAGTTGTTGGTATTGTGGGTGATCAAGTGTTGGTATACACTTTTGGAAGAAAAGTTTTCTTTACTATTGGTAGCCCAGAATGGGGTGTCTAAAGCTACTTTGTTGCTTGTAAAAAAAGAATTTTTTATGTGGTTTATGAGGTCCTGAGGAATGACCATAGAGATGTTGTCAAAATTTCATGAGCCATAGTGCCAGAATTAGCTGAGCTGAATAGTTTCATCTGAGTTGCTAAGGGGGCCATAGATGAGTTTCCTAAGGGGTTGGGTGTTGGAAATCCACCTGTCATACCAGAAGAGGACTCTGGAGCCATCCTTAATAACCCAAGTTGAGATTTCTTTGCATCTAGCCCAGCCTTGACAGATATTGTTCCAAGTCTTGAAGGTATTTGAATGACATATCATGCCCTCTTGGCTATGTTTGCCTCTCAGAACCTTGACCCAGAGGCTATTAGATTAGTGCATGACTCTCCAGGCTAGGCTCATAAGAAGGGAATCATTCTTGATAGAGGCTTTCTGGATGCCAAGACCCCCTTCCCCTTTAGGAATAGTCATATTTTTCAAGGAGATTATGTGCATTTTCCTTTTCTCATTTGTATACCCCCAAATGAAGTTTCTAAGGATTCTATCAATATGGTTTAAAATTTGCTTAGGAATAGAGATGTATTGCATGATATGGTTGGAAATGCTGCTGAGAGAAGCTTTGGTTAGAATGGTTCTACCAGCTATATTGAGGAACCTAGTTTTCCATCCTCCAAGTTTGGTGTTTAGGGAGTCTAGGATAAAGTAGAAGTCCCTGTTCCTGGGCTTAGATTGGGAAAACCCAGGTATCTCCCAAGGTCATCCTTGGGTTCAATGTGAAGAAGATGGGCTAATTATTTTTTATTTTGTTGGTGGGAACAGTTATTGGAAAAAATCACCTTGGATTTTTGGTTGTTAACCCTTTGGCCAGAGTGATAAGAAAAACTTATGAGAAGGTCATTGATGATCCTACAGTTTTTTTCGTCTGCTATGGCTATAAGGATTAGATCATCAGCAAAGAATAGGTGGGAAATCCTGGGGACCTTTCTACTGATTGAAATTGGATCCCATTTGAGAAGGTCAACTTTATGATCAATCCTTATATAAAGGAGTTCCATGCATAAGATAAAAATATAAGGAGAGATGGGATCACCTTGTCTGATTCCCCTGGAAGATTTGAAGAAGGTGGTCTTGCCCCCATTTATGAGGATAGAAATGGGGAGGTAGAAATGGAAGACATGATGAGCCTGATGAGATTGGTCGAAAAGTTAAAGAAGTGTAAAGCCTTCCTTATAAAGGACCACTCAATTCTATCAAAAGCTTTCTCAAGATCAATTTTGAGCATCATGTTAGCTTTCTTACCCCTCATCCTGGCGAAGTGAGTGATGTATTCTTGGATAATTAGGGCATTGTCAGAAGCTCTTCTCTTGGAAAGAAAGCTAGCCTAGGAATTACTGACGATGTCCCCTAAGTTGATCTTAATTCTATTAGCAATAATCTTGGTTATGATCTTGTACTGAGTGTTGCAAAGCCCAATGGGTCTGAAGTTCCTAAGTTGAGTGGCATTTTTGCATTTAGGGATTAGAAAAAGATAGGTAGAATTCACATTTTCATTTATAGCACAAGAAAAGAAGGTTTGTCTACAAAACTATACAATAGAAAGTTGAAGGATATCCCAGTATTTCTGGTAGAAGAGAGGGTGCAAGCCATCCGGCCCAAGGGCCTTAGTGGGATGGAAAGAAAAGACAACTCTTTTAATTTCCTCCAAGCTAGGAATGGCATCAAGGTTTGGATGGGAATCAGAAGGTAGGGACCCGTTGGATGAAGGGTTTTTTTGAAAGTTAAGATAAAAGAGAGAGTGTCCAGAGGTATAGAGGTAATGGTAGAAGTTGAGGATGGCGGAAGAAATATCTTGTTGAGAGTAGTGCCAGATACCAAGGTCATCCTTAATGGAGTTAATTTTGTTGTTCCTCCTCTTATTTATGGTAGGGGAATTGAAGAATTTGTATTAAGATCTCTATCAGTGAGCCAGTTAATTCTAACTTGAGCTTCCAGAATTCCTGCTCCTGTCTAAGGAGTTCACTGTACTCCCTTGAAAACTGGAGTTCAAGGTTGTGGAGAAAGGAGCTAAAGGGGTAGTCCTCAGACTTCTGAATACCTTCAAGTCTTGCAAGGAGTTTCCTCTTTTTCTGGAAGAGATTCCCAAAGGTTTCTCTGTAAACACCTAATTTTTTACCAAACCTAACGTTTTTATATCATTTTAGTGTTCATTTTTTTTTAGAGTCTAAATTAGATATTTTAAGTTTATCTTATTTTTACTAAATTTGTTTTAAAAATTTTAAAAACTATAAAAATAGAGTCACATTTTTAAATAAGTTTTATTTTATTTTTTATTTAGTTATTTATTTATTTTAAGAAAAAAAAGAAAATTTTCTAAATTATTGAAGTTTTCATCTTTTAACTTTTAATAAATAATCTAGTGATATTAATATTTCGTAATCACGTTTTTAAGATTAATTATTTAACTTACTTGTATTTTATTAGTTTTAAATTAATTTTATCATTTCTATTTTTATTTAAAACATTAATTTATTTTTTTCTTTTTTTTTATATAAAAAATGGAACTAAATTATTTCCATATTCTCTCAATGCCTTCCACTTTTCCCTTATGTTACGCGCAACTCCCCCAACTCCCCATGTGCACAATACACACATGCACTTCCCAATTATATAAACATACACACAGACAAAAATAAGGAAGACATTAAAAACAAGAGAGAAAAGCGAAAACAGAGGAAAAAGAAAAGACCAAAACACTTAGGAGAAAAACCAGAAAGAAGAGAAAGAAAGCAGAGAGTTCTTTGAGTTTGGAAAATTCAGTTCAGGTCTCCGTTTTGAATTTTCGTTTTGATTTCGTGGCTCAAAAAATTGCTATTTTAACTTTGTGAATCACAAGATTGTAGCGACATTTGTTTGAAATTTATTTTCGCCGGAGGTAACCCTCGATTTTCAGTTGGATAATTTGACTTGCAGATTATATGAGACTTGATTCCATTATTTAAAGTTGTCAAGATTACATATTAGTTAGCATTGATGCTATAATATTAAATTATATTTGATGAAATTTGATATGATATGAGACTATATGTACGATAGTAGATGACGCTAACTTTAATTATTTGGATTCACTGTTAGTCTTTTGTGGCTTAATCTTCTTCTTTTTCTTTTACTTCTTTTAATAAATATAGTAATAAGGAATAGGAGTTGTTAAAAACTTATTATAGGTGAAAAATTGGTTTAACTATTGCTTTATTAGGTTTATTATTTACAAATTATGTAGAAGTAAATTTCTTATTATTCTTTCCTTCCACCCAAATCATTGGTTATGGCTGACATCTACAGTTAAATGGACAAAAATTATATCTTAACAAAATGTCCTTTAATAATACCTGGTATCATCACTATGTTTAAGAAAAAAAAAGGAAAAAAAAACTTACTTCTCTTTAGTCTAATTTGATTTCTTCCTAATCGCTTGTGTGGTTCAAGGTTATTTTTTTTTGTTTTCATTACAACCTTATATTAGTGTCATGATGAATGAAATATTAAAGTTAAAGTAGTAGGCTACTCAGGTTTTATACTTGAAAGAAATGTAGTAGCTAAGGGAAATTACAGTTTAGTTGGTTTTGGGTTTGTCAATTCACATGAATAGCTCAAGTTTGATGGTCTTTGAATGACTCTTTGCGCTTAGTTGCTTCCCTTAATATTAATATTTAGTTTGTTTTGTTCATTTTTATTCTAGTTTATCATTGTCAACTTTACTTGTAATCACAAATTTGACATTGGCTGTTTTATGTAGAGTTGTTTTTGGGACTCGATATTTGCTTAAGGCTTAATTGATTATATACTGTGAGGTAGATCAAGGTGGCCCAAGACCCATCACAAACGATAAAAGAAGAGAGTGAAATTTTTTTTAAGGGAGTGGATTCGTAAAAGAATAAATTTAGGTTCTCGATCTTTAGAAAATTAAGAATTTAACATACAAGTGAAAGGTTAGCAATGAAGTTGGAAAACCCTGCTACCGACCATTCATTACAATAAAATATAATATACCATTTGAAGCCGCTTGACTGGGTTAGGTAGATTTTAAACCTATTAGGTACTTATTTAGACTAGAAAAATGGGGACGATTCATACATGCCTCAAAGGCACGAGAAATGTATCAAAACTCGTGGTAAGGACGAAAAGTAATACTATCGGTAAGCCACACATTAAAGCAGTTTTTAATAAATTCTCAATAAATAAAAGCAGGATGTAAGTAACTTTTAGGCTAACAAATGTTTTATATATCTAAAAGATTAATTTAAGCCAGACGTAAGTCATTAAAGCGACCGTGCTAGAACCACGGGACTCGAGGGATGCCTAACACCTTCCCCTCAGTCAACAGAATTCCTTATCCAGATTTCTAATTCGTAGATAAAAAATAAAGAGTCATTTCCTTTTGAATAGGAATTCAATAAGGTGACTTGGAACACTCAAACTCAATTCCAAGTGGCAAATTTGTAAATAAAATAATCCCTATACAAAACGTTACTTTAATTGGAAAAATTCATTTTCTCTAAAACCAGCTCCCTAGCGAGATCGGATGCGGTAAAAAATAGGGGTGTGACAGATGGCGACTCTGCTGGGGATATAATCAGAATTCGAGCTTTTATATTGATTTGTTTGGCTTTATTTAATTTTGATATTGCGTATTGTTGGACTAAATTTGTTATTTGCCTACATGTTTAACTGTTTTGATATTATTTGAATTGCAATATAAACTGTCTTCTCTCGCGCATCCATCTGAGTCTTCTGAGATACTGTATATTTGGAGATGTGGTATACGCTTCCAAGCTTGAGATACCATAGATGCGACAACGCTCCTGGGAAGGATTTTGTAGTCACCTATGATTTAGGACGGGAAGGGACCAATAGTGAGGCCAAAAAGCCCTGCTACCGATAAAGTTGCCCTTTGCCGACTCGAGTTGTCCGCTCGTTTTACAGCCAGTCTAGATACCTAACTCCACCAGGTTGAACCTAGCATAACTTGAACTTAGACATGGCTATCCCTAATAGGATGCACTTTATTTGTATCGCGTGCATTTTTAACTTAGTAGGGCTCGACACGAGGGTCGGGTCCGTCTAGGTTAGGTACCGCCTTTCGAGACCATTATGTACATTTTATGTGCTACTTGTTGCATTATAGGAAATGCCATATCACATGTTGACCGGCTTTTAAGTGAATTAATTGATCTGAAAAAGGGGGTTAAATAAAAACTTTTAAGGGTTTATTTTAGAAAATATATAATATTTTTACATAGAACTTTTCTGTAAATATTAAGTCATTTTAACGTCGTGGTCTCGTTATGTCCATTTTCTTTGGTTTTAAAATCTCTCTTAGGAATACCATAGAGCCCATTTTTGTCAAAAAAAGTTAAAATTTTGTCAAACAATTCGGTCCACCATTTTGTTTTAATAATTTAATTATTTCTAATGTATCTGGTCCAAACGTGATCAAATTATTGTCTCCACTCTAGGATGTTTTAGAAGACTTTTTTATCGGTTTCTATTTTCTCATACTCATTTTGAAATCTTACTCCGTGTCATTCCATCAACTTCTTTCAAAAATTATTTTTGCCTTATTTTAGGATATTTAAAATAGAATTCTTATTTGCCATCATTATCCTATAGGTCAATATGAACTCATTCGGAAGGAGTGACAAGAGGCTGAGGGATGTTGACGTACCCCGTTTCATAGTGTTGGATAAAGTTCTGAATCTGTTGTAGATATGGTATAACAATATGACTGATTATGGACAGAGAGAAGTATATAAACACTTGGGATTTTTAAGGAGTCTGTTGAGTGTTGAAACACGAAGAGACATGATAGAAGCTTTGGTACATTTTTGGGATCCTTCAAACAACGTATTCTGATTCTCCAACTTTGAGCTCACTCCCGCACTGGAGAAAATCGGATCATTTATAAGAAAGAGAAAGAATCTTCACCGAGGAGAACCTATGATACCGAAGTATATCACTACCGAAAGACTTTTTGAGCTATTGCACATAAAGGAGAAGAACATAAGGGGCTGCCTAAAAAATGGATGGGTTCGTCTAGAATTTTTGTATGAAAGATATGGTCAGAAAAAGGGATTCGAGTTGTTTAGATCAGAGCTTAACAATGGGGGGTACTACCGAACCTGGGAAAAGCACAGTTTTGAAGCATTCATAGTGGCTCTTTTGGGAATCATGGTCTTTCCGAAGAGAGGAGGAAAAATCAGCACCAATCTGGCTGCATTTATTACCTCTTTTGAGAAGAATCCTAAGGTCACCCTCATACCCATGATTTTGGCAGACATTTATCGGGCCCTGACGATGTGCAAAAATGGGACGGACTATTTTGAAGGATATAATATTCTATTGCAGTTATGGATGCTTGAGCATGTTTGTTATCATCCATTTGTTGTGGATTTTTGAGTCGAATAAAATAATTATATCATAGGCCATGAGAAGAGGATGGAGGACCAAAACTTTCCCAAAGGAATAGGAGCTTGGAATGAGTACTTAGAGGGGTTAACGGTGGACAAGATAGTGTGGAATTATCATTGCGATAATTTGGTCGACGTCAGCATATACCACCAGTCGAGGATATGAAAGAGTTCATGTACAAATTCATCCCTGACATCCCTCAAAGGAAGTCTGAGATACTTAAGATTTGGGGAGGATATGTACTTTCAGGTTTCAAGCACATAGTGGAAGACCGCGATAAGGGTGAGGTAGACTATTGGTATCTGCCATGGTTTCATGACCAGCCTCCTCCTAAAGCTATGCCAGAAAGGTTATCCAGAGAGTCAGTGGATCGAGAAGTAAAGATTGAAGTCAAAATTAAGCAGGCTTAACGAGAGGTAGAGGAGAACTATCAGTCTACTCTGCACATCTTAAATACAGATTTGGAAAGGGCTAGAGAAGAATTAGTTCATCATGAGGCGAGATTTGAGGTCAGAATTAGGTCGGTTCACAAGGAGATTGAGAAAAAGAACCGTGTTGCCATGCATGCTCTACAAGAAGACCTGGATATTATCACCGGTGCTATGGAGCAGCAATCAAGTGATTTTGAGAAAGAGAATGCCTTGCTGACAAACACACAGTCGAAGCTTCGGGCTCAGCTAAAAGCTTTCATGGAACGGGAAAAAGAAATAGTGAGGTGCTTCATGACTTTTTAGAAGGAATTTGAAGTTGAGAGAAGCCAGTGGATGACCGAACGACAGGCGCTTCACTATCATATCGATGACCTTCATGAACAAGAAGGAGACCTAAAGCATACTGTCTGCACTACGTAGCATTGGGTGCGAAATTGCCATAAGAGTATGACCGAAACCAGGGGAGAAGTACTTCAGCTCAGTGAAACCTTGATTAATGTTTATGCTTAGTATCTTCACCGAGATGATGAAGATCTGGGTCATCAGGCACGTGCTTTTGCTCCACATCTGCCAAAAGCATTATCCAGGATCTACTCAAGTCTGAAGGATGATTAAGTTGCACGACATCTTTGGAAGGCATCTTGATGATAATTATTAAAGTCCTTTAGTGTTTTTTTTCTTAGAGTTAGTTTCTTTGTAGTTTTTTTTTAGTATTTTGCCAGTATTCTGAGTCTGTTCTAGTTTTAGATAATTTTAGTTTCCTTTCATTAAAACTTTGTTTTAAGAACAGTTGGAAATGTATGGAAAATTTTACATTTGTTTCAAGTTTTTATTCTCTTTATTACTGAAAAAAATATATTTACTATATCCATGAACTATGTGATGATCTGATTCATGTAAAACATGATACGTAGGCAACCCTCAGCCGGTAAGATCAAATATTTTCTCAAGTTTCAAGTAATAATTTTAAGATATTGGAGTTAAATAATGAGTGTAAAATTAATTCACCAAAGCCGGGATGAAGAACAAGGGCTTTCCTAAGTCCATTTTAGGAATGAAATTACTTAGGTGCATGGCATGTGAGTTTGTTATGAATATATCAATATTTTTAAAGCTCTAAATCCTAACATATTTGTTTCTGTTTCATAAAAGAGTTAGTAAGGTGGTTGGTTGTGGTTAAGATGGCCTCTCACCCGTACAACACAAGGTATAAAGGAAAAAGGAAGATGAGTCAAAAAGATGGAATGGAATCTGATAACGAAGAAGGTCGAGATCAGTTAATTCCATGAGAGTTCGCATCTTTGGAGGAGAATAGGTTATTGAAGCAACAAATTGCAGAAATGTATCAGGCCTGGGTGAATGGACAAACCCGACCTTTCTCTATTCCCGGTCTTTCAGATGCAAATCATCCCAGTTCTACTTAAGCCCAAATCAACGATCCACTTTATCCACCTAGATTTGGTCCATACGCTAATGTGTCTAGCACTGCTGGCAAATCCACCATGCATCCTGCAAATCCATCATTCATGAACAACCCGTTTTTTATTCTGGTTGTGACAACTAATATAAATCCTCCATCAATGATACAGAAGCCTACAAACGAGCTGAATCATGATCAAGTCCATCCTCCTAAATTGGCATTCAAACCCGTAAATTTATATCATCCCGCTCATCATCCTGAGTCTCATATCGTGATTGAGAAGGATATTATGAATGAAGAACAAGAAGATATAGCCAGAAAAGTAAAGAGTCTGGAGCAGAGTATAAGAAACATACAAGGATTGGGAGGACACAAAAGTGTATCTTTCAAGGACCTGTGTATGTTCCCTAATGTTCATTTGCCAATAGGGTTCAAGACCCCAAAATTTGAAAAATATAGTGGTTATGGTGACCCGGTGGCCCACTTATAAAGGTATTGCAATTAACTCAGAGAAGCAGGAGGGAAGAGGAGCTGCTTATGGCCTATTTTGGAGAAAGTCTGATGGGAATAGCCTCTGAATGGTTTATCGATCAAGACATCTCCCATTGGCACGTTTGGGATGATATGGCTCAAGATTTTGTACAATAATTTCAATACAATATCAACATTGTCCCTGACCGTACTTCTCTCCCTAATATGAAGAAGAAAACCATCTGAAAGTTTCCAAGAGTATGCCATAAAATGGAAAGAACAGGCGTCCAGAGTCAAACCGCCAATAAAGTACCAGGAATTAATTGACGTATTTCTTCAAACTCAAGAGTCCGATTACTTCCATCATTTACCATCTATGGTTGGTAAGCCTTTTGCTAAAGAAATAAAAATTGGGGAAATGATGGAGAATGGCATCAAATCAGGAAAAATCGTGAGCCAAACCGCCCTCAAGGCCACTACACAAGCCATTCAGAGTGGATCAGGTGGTTTCGGAAATCGGAAAAAGAAGGAGGAAGGATCCATGATGGCATCAGGACCGGGAAATGCCCAAAGGGGATGGAACAACCCTTACGTTTAGGTCCAACAGGGGCAACCCAGCCCTCCTCAACATTATTATACATCTCAACTTGCTGTTCTTAATACTCAAGCGTATGTCCGACCTCCTCAGCGTCCACAATGGCAGGCACCTGTGCCATAAGTTTTTCATCCATGACAGTCAAATTTTTAAGCCCCTCGTAATCCGTGTGTTCAGGCGAATTATAGAAGATAACAGAGGCCAAGGGAAAACTTCACCCCAATTGGAGAATCGTATACGAGCCTATTGTGGAGATTGATCAAATTAGGATAGATTGAATTTATTTTGCCTTCCAAAGTAGATCCGAATGCAAGTTGGTTCGATCCTAATGTAAGGTGTGAGTACCATTCAAACGTCCAAGGTCACAATACCAAAAATTGTTGGAATATAAAGAGAGCCATTGAAAAGTTAATTGAAAGCAAGGCAATCGTAATACAAAAAGAGGAAGCTCCGAACATCACCGATAATCCACATCCCAATCACAGTAACACACACGTTGTGGGGATGATTTTTGACGATAGAGACTACAGGCCAACAAGCCAAGCAGTGATGGAAATAGTCACCTCGAAGAAAAACTCGGGTGAAGCACTAAAGTCTATGAAAAGAGAACCACTGATCGTGAAAAAAGTGAGTTCCATTATAAGACCCCGAGATTCAAAAAAGATGGTCTTATATGTTCCTGCAAAGACAAAAAGAATAGCACAATATGGGCCAAAATTATATGTTCTGATTGGTCCCACATGGTTCGACCAATAGTGCAACAACATGAGAAAGATAATAGAGCCAATTGTAATAAGACACACAGCACAGCTCCTAATGATAAGCTTGAAAACCATCCCATGGAACTATAAAAAAACCACTGTGATGTACAAAGAAAAAGAGGTCATGGAAGAAATAAATGAAATGGGGGCTTGACTCGAACAGGAAGATGCTATGCTCCAAAAGAATTAAGGAGACCAAACCAGCTTAAAGATATTCAAGGGCCAATGAAAAAACCTGTCACAGACGAAAAGGCTGAGGAATTTCTCAAGAAAATGAAAACCCAAGACTATTCTATTGTCGATCAATTGAGGAAAAGCCCAACTCAAATCTCATTGTTATCCATGCTGCTACCTTCTAAAGAACATTATCAGGTATTGATTAAGTTTTTGAATAAAACATACATCCCAAAGGAAACTACGGTCTGTCAAATAGAAAGGATGGTTCATAGAATATTTGAAGCAAATAGAATTACTTTCAATGATGATGAGTTACCTACAGAAGGGTCTGGTCACAACAAGGCTTTGCATCTGACTATCAAATGCGAAGGATATTACATAAAAGAGGTAATGATCGATGGAGGTTCAGGATTAGATATCTGTCTCCTTTCTACTTTGCAAAAATTAAAAATCGGCCCAGATAGGATCCGATCCAATAATGTATGTGTTCAGGATTTTGATGGTGCAAAACGAGACATAATTGGTGAGATTGATTTTTCTTTGGTTATTGGACCAGTTGAGTTTGTGATCACCTTTCAAGTAAAAGACATGGATACTTCCTACAACCAAATTTTAGAAAGACCATGGATCCATCCGGTCAGAGCCATACCTTCTACTTTGCATCAAGTAGTTAAGTTTGAACACGACAATCAGCAAAATCATTGTGCATAGAGAGGATGACCTTCCCATACATTGAGATCCTTCTTTACCTTGTATCAAAGCAAAAGGGGGTTGTGAATCATCCATTTATCAGGCCTTTGAAATTATGACAGCTGATCAATTTATGAAAGGCACGTTGATTCTGGGGCCTCATCTCTTTTCTACTTTAATCATGGTGGCTAGCCAAATGCTACAAAATGGTTATGAACTGGGAAAAGGATTAGGGGTTTCGCTGCAAGGAATTATAAACCCTATAGATCCACATGGTAGCCACAACACCTTCGGCTTAGGCCTTAAGCAGACTATAGCAGATAAGAAATGGGCAAAAGAACAAAAAAAGAAGGCTTGGAAATTGATAAGTCCGGTTCCACACATTAGACAATCTTTCATGAAATCTCAAAAAGAAGAAAATCAAGACCCATCTGCTAACAATGAAGTGGATGAAATATGCCAAGGTCTCAAGGAAATATTTTATGAATAAAAATGGTTCAGATGGGTAAAGGCACTAGCCATGCAGATGTGTAGTTCGTTGGGCCAAATGTCAAGTTCACTAACTGGGAAGCCACTTCTCTCCCCACAAGGAAAGAGTTTTGGTAGTTTATTTTATTGTTTCGCTTTTCTTTCTTTTGCATTTTGGATTATTATCAGGGTTGTAATCCACATAGTTTAGTTTCTCTTCTTTGATGTTCGCCCTCCTATCCTTTCCGATTCAATGAAATGAAATTCAAGCTTCCTAGTAAATTTATCTTTTTTTCTCTCTTTTAATTTTCAGTTTTTATCTTATTTCAGTTACGTTAATACTGGTTTTGATAACATGGCATGCACACGGAGTTCACATTTAGATACTAAAAAGTTGTCTAATCTTAAATCAGTAAACCAAATGGTAGATGAATACGATGAAGATGAAGCAGGCAAGGAAGTCAAAAAAGGATTGGATCAATTTGAGGATAAGCTCAAACCCAATTTAAATGACACTGAGCTAATAAATTTAGAAACTGGTGAGGAGGTTAGAGAAATAAAAATAAGTATTCATGCGGATCAAAATATCAGGAATGATATTGTTCAGATTTTGTTCGAGTATAAGGATGTTTTTGCTTGATCTTATGATGATACACCGGGTCTAAACACTGATTTGGTAGTCCACAAAATACCTACATACCCTAATTTTTCATTGGTCCAGCAAAAGTAAAAAAAGTTTAAAACTGATGTGAGCGATAAAATTAAAGAGGAAATCATGATGCAATTGAATGCAAACGTGATCAGGGTCACTCAGTACAACACATGGTTGGATAATGTGGTGCCCGTACCAAAGAAAGATGGTAAAATCAGAGTTTATGTTGATTATAGGGATTTGAACAAATCAATCCCTAAAGATAACTTTCCGCTACCCAATATTCATAACCTTGTTGAAAATTATGCTAAACATAAGATCCAATCTTACATGGATTGTTATGCGGGATATCACCAGATCTTGATGGATGAAATAGATGCAGAAAACATTGCTTTCACCACCCCGTGGGGTACTTATTGCTACAGGATCATGCCATTTGGTTTAAAGAATGTGGGAGCTACGTACATTAGAGCTATGACTACTATTTTTCATGACATGATGCACAAAGAAGTAGAAGTATATGTTGATGATGTCATTATAAAGTCTAAGACACAAGTCGATAATGTATATGACTTGAGGAAATTCTTTGAAAGGTTGCGAAAGTATAATCTTAAGCTCAATCCAGCCAAGTGTGCATTTGGAGTTCCATCCGAAAAACTTTTGGGTTTCATAATTAGCCACAGAGGCATTGAATTGGACCCCTCCAATGTATAATCCATTCGAGAATTGCCACCTCCAAAGAATAAAATCGAGGTCATAAGTTTTCTTAGAAGGCTGAATTATATAAGAAGGTTCATCGCTCAACTTAGCACTACATATGAACCGATATTTAAGTTGCTGAAAAAGGATGTTGCTATCCAATGGACAGACGAATGTCAAGAATCATTTGATAAGATTAAAGAATATTTGGCAAATCCTCCAGTACTGGTCCCACCGGAACCTAGTAGGCCTTTATTTCTATATCTGTCAGTGATGGACAATCTTTTGGTTGTGTTTTAGGAAAACATGATATTACAGGCAAAAAGGAACAAACAATCTATTATTTGAGCAAGAAGTTTATGAGTTATAAGGTAAAATATACTCTTTTAGAAAAAACATATTGCGCCCTAACTTAGATTGCTCAGAAATTGAAGCATTATCTTTCGTCCTACACAACCTACCTCATATCTCGAATGGATCCTTGAAATTATATTTTTCAGAAACTTATGCCCACAGGTAGATTGGCGAAGTGGCAGATTTTACTTACAGAATTCGACATTGTGTATGTCACTCGTACTGCTATGAAAGCACAAGCATTGGCCGATCATTTAGCAGAGAACCCAATTGACAATTATTATGATCCTTTACGAACTTACTTTCCTAATGAAGAGATTAATTCAATTGAGGAAGAAGTTCAAGATGATATTTATGCATGGAAATTATATTTTCATGAGGCGATCAATGTCAAAAGAGTAAGATTGGGGTGGTTCTTGTCTCACCGACCGGGCGTCATCATCCCGCCACAGCACGACTTCGTTTCTTTTGTACTAATAACATAACAGAATATGAAGCTTGCATCATGGGTTTAAATATGACAATAAATTTAGATGTATGCAAGCTAGTGGTGTTAGGAGATTCTGAATTGCTCATTCGACAAATTCAAGGTGAATGGGAAACGAGAGATATCAAGCTCATTCCATACAAACAGTTCTTAGAGGGCCTTAGAAAAAGGTTCAAGTCTATCGAGTTTAGATATATTCCCAGATCCCACAATGAGCTAGCTGATGCTCTGGCTACCCTAGCTTCTATGCTCCCATACCCAAGAAATACGCATATCGACCCATTGGAGATACAGATACAAGATCAACATGGTTATTGTAATATAATTGATGCAGAACCAGCTAATAAACCCTGGTACTATGATATCAAATTCTTCCTAAAGTCAAAAGAATATCCAATACACTCCAACGCAGATTAAAAAAGGACTATTAGGTGACTTGCTAATGGTTTCTTCTTAAGTGGGGAGATTCTGTAGAAACAAACTCCAGATTTGAACTTGTTGAGATGTGTTAATATTCAGGAGGCTGAAAGAATCATGGATGAGGTACATTCGGGGGTATATGGTTTGCATATGAATGGCTATGTTTTAGCGAAGAAGATTATATGGGCAGGATATTATTGGTTGACTATGGAACGAAATTGCTTTTGCTTTGTTCGCAAGTGTCATCAGTGCCAAATTCACGGTGATTTGATTCACTCACCACCTTCAAAGCTGAATCCTATGTCTGCTCCTTGGCCATTCATTTCTTGGGGCATGGACGTAATCGGTCTAATAGAACCAAAAACTTCTAATAGGCATCGATTCATACTGGTTGCTATTGACTATTTCACCAAATAGGTAAAAAATGCTACTTTCAAATCAGTCACAAAGAAAACAGCAGTGGATTTTGTTCAGTCCAACATCATATGTTGTTTTGGTCTACCGAAGTCCATTATCACGGACAATGCAACCAATCTCAATAGTCATCTAATGAAGGAGGTTTGCGAGCAATTCAAGATTGTGCATCATCATTCTACCCCTTATCGTCCCAAAGCAAATAGAGTTGTTAAAGCAGCAAACAAGAATATTAAAAATATTCTTAGGAAAATGGTCCAAGGATCTCGACAATGGCATGAGAAATTACCGTTTTCTCTTTTAGAATATCATACAACTATTCGTATATTGACTGGTGCAACTCCTTATTTTCTAGTCTATGGGACTGAAGCTATGATACCTGCAGAAGTCAAAATTCCCTCGCTTTGAATCATTGTTGAAGTCGAGATTGACGATACTGAATGGGTCAAGACTAGACTAGAACAATTATCATTAATAGATGAAAAAAGGTTGACGGCAGTTTGCTTTAGCCAATTATACTAGCAGAGGATGGAGCGAGCTTACAATAAGAAGGTACATCCTAGAAAATTTGGTGTCGGCCAACTTGTTGTAAAACGCACCTTCCACAGCAAGAAGAGGCTAAAGGAAAGTTTGCTCCAAACTGGAAAGGTCCATACATAGTTAAATAAGTATTTTTAAATAGAGCTTTGTAACTTGCGAATATGGACGGAAAAATGGCAGAAAAAGCTATCAATACCAATTCAATCAAAAGATATTATATTTGACACCTTTGTGCTTAACATTCTCAAGTTGAGATGACGAAAGGCCATCATTCTACTCAACTAAATGTCGTTAATCCCTTGTCAGCCCTTCGAGCTTTATTTACCTTTCCTTGCTTTCCCTCTCTACATAAAAAAAAAAAGATAACGCGTATATCATTGAACTACGTTCGACCCGATTCCTAAATGGATACGTAGCCAGCCCTATTTTGGGGTTCGGTTCGACCAAAAAAAATTAATTAAAATTAAAAATCTTGGTATTCAAAGAAACCGTGACATATATCCTACTATCACTTTTATATGGCTCCTAAGTTGTAATTTATCCTAAAAACTCCTTGTCCCTTTGTCCATTAAAGACCTTCTGATCAATTTTTGGGAATGTGAAACCTTGTGTGCTGTTAGAAAAAAAGTCTTGTAGGTGAAAACCCATGGAGGCACCACAAGATATCAAAAAAAAAATCTTATAGGTGAAAACCATCAGGGGCGCCATAAGACAATGATGAACGAGAAAACTGAAGTTAGAGAGGTCAATTGTGAAAATCCTAAAAGGATAACTTTAGTCAAATAGAGTTTATCATGACAGGACAAAGATCAAGAAGGATGATTTGATTTAATTGAAAGGTGCAGCCTAATTCGAGATTAGACAGTTTTGAAGGGTCAAATGTCTACTCCAAATTGCGTGTCATGCTTCATTGAAGTTAATATACACCTCCAAATAAGTTTCCTTCCTTTACTGTTAGAAATACCTTCTATTTAAACATAATTCTTTTATTTCTTCTTTTGATTTTTCTTTATTTCATTTTTACACACTTTTTTTTTATTTTATGCGTAAGTCTTGCATAAAATGCAAAACAAAGAAAGATGCGCAAAATTGACCATGGCTCCTAGTGAAATTGATCAGAGATTATTGGGCGTACACCACCTTGACAAGGGCAGGGAGCCAGTTAAGATAAGTGTTACGAGTGAAGCATTTGAAAATAAAGAACAGAATTGTACTGAAACAAACAGAGATGTAACATAATTTGAAAGACAAAGATTCAAGATCGCCAACAAATTAGTTGAATCAACTGTATCAATTTGGGGCAGGAATAAGGCAAACCTCCAAGGGATTCAAGTCCACAAACCAACTACCAATTTTAAAACTCACATTTTTTTTCTTTGCTTAAATAGGGGCAAAGTAGTCTTGTGAAGTTTATTGGGACAAACAAGTATAGCAAAGTTAAGTTTTCTTAATTTTTTTCTTTTTGTTATACTCCTATAATTCTAAGATAGGTCAATATAATTATAATTATAATAATAATAATAATAATAAAAGCCCTCATATTCAAAAATGGGGCATTTTTTTTCTTTTCTAAAATAAGAAAAAATCTTAATCTTATTTTGTATTCATAGGGTGCCATCCCCTAGTTGAAATCTTATCTCGTCTTCATAGGGCGCCATCCCCTAGTTGACATCTTATCTCGTCTTTATAAGGCGTCATCCCCAAGTTGACATCTTGTCTCGTCTTCATATGGCGCCATCCCTAGTTGAGATCTTATTCGTCTTCATAGGGTGCCATCCCCTAGTTGATATCTTATCTCGTCTTCATAGGGTGCCATCCCCTAGTTGATATCTAATCTCATATTCATAGGGCGCCATCCCTTAGTTGATATCTTATTCGTCTTCATAGGGCGCCATCTCCTAGTGGACATCTTATTTCATTTTCATAGGGCGCCATCCCCTAGTTGACATCTTATCTCATCTTCATAGGGCGCTATCCCCTAGTTTACATCTTTTTCATCTTCATAGGGTGTCATCCCCTAGTTGACATCTTATTCGTCTTCATAGGGTGCCATTCTCTAGTGGACATCTTATTTCATCTTCATAGGGCGCCATCCCCTAGTTGACATCTTATTCATCTTCATAGGGCGCCATCCCCTAGTTGACATCTTATTCGTCTTCATAGGGCGCCATCCCTTAGTTTGACATCTTATCTCATCTTCATAGGGTGTCATCCCCTAGTTGACATCTTATCTCATCTTCATAGTGTGCCATCCACTAGTTGACATATTATCTTATCTTCATAGGGCTATTCATCTTCATAGAGCGCCATCCCCTAGTTGACATCTTATTCATCTTCATAGGGCGCCATCCTCTAGTGGACATCTTATTTCGTCTTCATAGGGCACCATCCCCTAATTGACATCTTATCTCGTCTTCATAGGGCGTCATCCCTTAGTTGACATCTTATTTGTCTTTATAGGGCACCATCCCTTAGTTGGCATATTTTTCGTCTTCATAGGGCGCCATCCCCTAGTTGACATCTTATTTGTCTTCATAGGGCGCCATCCCCTAGTGGACATCTTATTTCTTCTTCACATGTCAGTCCCTAGTTGACATCTTATTCGTCTTCATAGGGTGCCATCCCCTAGTGGACCTCTTATTCATCTTCATAGGGCACCATCCCCTAATTGACATCTTATCTCATCTTCATAAGGCGACATCCCCTAGTTGACATCTTAGGAAACACCATTTCTTAATTTTTCTTATTCGTCTTCATAGGGCGCCAACCCCTAGTTGACATTTAATTTTGACTTTAGGGCACCATCCCCTAGTTGATATTTTAGGAAATAAACCTTCCTATTTTTCTTCTTTATGCCTTCATAGGGTATGACAGTCCCTTGTTGCATTTTATGAAGCAAATATCCTAACTCTTTTTCATGCATTCATAAGGTATAACTTCCTTTGGTTGCATTATTGAGAATAGGGTTCTTATTTTATTGAATACCTAGCTTTGATTTCTATTATTTTTATTTATTATTGCATAGCTTTTCTAATAACTCACAAAATTTTCCTAGTGCAAACTGGGGCAAAAAAAATTGTTTTGTTTTGTTTTCTTTGATGGCTTGCTGGTTTTTCTGCAAAGCACATGTATATTTAAGAATGAAATCCCGTCTTTAGTCATAATATAGAAGAATGGTCAGGTGAAAGATAGTTAGAGTCAGTTCTGCATTCGTAGCGACCCAATATCTCAAGACACAACTTTTTAGCTTCTGATCAGGAGAACAAGCATCTATTAATATTCTATGAACTATCCTTTGGAGGAGCACCAACAACTCAATCCCAGTTTCAAGTTCAAGTCTCAAATCCTAACTTCAAGATTAAATTTTGAGATCAAGGTACCCACCAGAAAAAAGTGAGATGATAACTGAAGATCTAAAAGAAAGATCTGTAGTAAGAGAATTAAGACAAATAGAATAGATAGGATCTTGTATTTCATTCCTAGTTTCATTTTCTTTTTCTGATGTAATAAAAGGAGCCACGGACCAGAAACTCAACTGGACCTCAACTCAACTCTCTAACTCATTCCTTAAGTCCTACACCCATTTGAACTACACGTGACCTAATTCTCTTATAACCTGAGATATGTAGGCTGCTCAAAGCAAGGGTTCGGTCACACCTCTTTCCCAATATTTATTTTTTCTATTTTTGAATAAATGGTTGGGCAAAAATTTAGTCATGTTTACTTCTTGGCAAAATGACCTTCTGGACCCCTATACTATGTCGGTTTTGTAAGTTGGACACTTCTACTTACATGTTTGTCATCTGGACCCCTGAACCCACTAAAAAGCAATATTTTAAACCCTTTTTTGCTGAGTGTAATACACTCTCCCCCATGTCAACTGCCATGTCAGCTGCCACACCTGTCACGCCTGATCCATCTGCCATGTCATCTTAAAAAAATTACATTAAATTCCAAGTCATTTTTAAAATGCTACATAACAAATTAAACATTAGAATTAATTTAATTAAATAAGAAAAATTTATAAATTGTAGAAAAAATTGAATAATCATGTTTTTATTTTTTCTCACAAATTAAACATCAAATCCATTCCAAATAATTAAAATTCTTCTCCAACTAATTTAAATTTTTAACTACAAATTCATATATACAAACATAATAAATTTTTTATTTTTAAATTTGAATATTTTTGACAAATTCATAGAAAGTTTAATTTTTTTCAAGACAAATTCACTATTTTTTCAATATTCACTATCACTCACCTTCAATTTAAATTTAAATTTTAATATCCAAAAAAATAAAAAGATTTCAAATTTAAATTTTAATTAAAAAATAAATAGAATTGAATTAAGAGGGAAAATTAAAATAAAAATAAAAAGTGAACGTGTGTGGGGGGAGGGGGGCTGAAAGAGTGTTAGGGTGGGGTGTGGAGGCTGGAAGGGGCTGGGGTGGGGTGAGGATGGGGCTGGGAGGGGTATAGAGGCTGGGGGTGGGGTAGGAAGGGGTTGGACGGGGCTGGTGAGGTGTGAGGGGGTGGGGATGGGGATGGGTGGGGTGGAGAGGCTGAGGGTGGGGGTGGGATGAGTCTAGGTAAGGGGTGGGGGGTTGGGATGGGCTGGGGTGGGGAAGGGTTTGATGGGTGTTGGGGTGGGTTTGGGAGGCTGAGGGTGGGGTGGGACGGGGCTGGATGGGGTGTGGGGGTGAGGACGGGCTGGGGTGGGGAGGAAAAAATATATTATTATTTTTTAAAAAAATTTAAAATATTTTTAAATTATTTTTAAATTTTTAAAAATATTTTTAAATTAAATAAGATGGAGGGAAAAAAGGATCGTTTTTTATTTTTTAAAAAATTTTTAAAAATATTTTAAAATTATTTTTAAATTTGTAAAACTATTTTTAAATTTAAAAGATGGAGGAAAAAATGAACCTTTTTTTATTTTTTTTTAAATTTGAATATATTTTTTAAATATTTTAATATAAAATTGGCCAAAAATTGACCCCCACTCTCACCCCAGACGAGTGGCTACACTCTCTTTGTCCTATGACCTTGCCACATAGGCAAGGTCAACGGTCAAAGGGTGTAAAATGTTGCTTTTTGATTGGTTCAAGGGTCCAGATGACAAACATGTAAGTAGAAGTGTCCAAGTGACAAAATTGACATAGTACAGGGGTCCAGAAGGTCATTTTGCCTTACTTCTTTGCTTGAAAATTCTCCATATTTCCAAGCAAAGAGGGACATTCTGTAAACACCTAATTTTTGACCAAACCTAACGTTTTTATATCATTTTAGTGCTCAATTTATTTTATTTTATTTTTTATTTTTTTTAGGATCTAAATTAGATATTTTTAGTTTATCTTATTTTTACTAAGTTTGTTTTAAAAATTTTGAAAACGACAAAAATAGTGTCATATTTTTAAATAAGTTTTATTTTATTGTTTATTTAATTATTTATTTATTTTTAGAAGAAAAAAAAATTTTAATTATATATATTTTCTTCTTTTAACTTTTAATAAATAATCTAGTGATATTAATATTTCATAATCACGTTTTTATGATTAATTATTTAACTTACTTATATTTTATTAGTTTTAAATTAATTTTTTCATTACTATTTTTATTTAAAAAATTAATTTATTTTTTTATATTCTTTTTTATAAAATAAAAGAACTAAATTATTCCCATATTCTCTCCATACCTTCCACTTTTCCCTTATATTACGCATAACTCCCCCAACTCCCCATGCGCATAACATACACATGCACTCCCCAGTTATATAAACACACAGAGACAAAAATAAGGAAGACATTAAAAACAAGAGAGAAAAGCGAAAACAGAGGGAAAAGAAAAGACCAAAACACTAAGGAAAAAAACCAGAAAGAAGAGAAAGAAAGCAGAGAGTTCTTTGAGTTTGAGAAATGCAGTTCAGGTCTCCGTTTTGAATTTACGATTTGATTTCATGACTTGAAAAATTGCTATTTTAACTTTGTGAATCACAAGATTGTAGCGGCATTTGTTAGAAATTTATTTTCGTCAGAGGTAACCCTCGATTTTCAATTGGATAATTTGACTTGCAAATTATATGAGACTTGATTCCATTATTTAAAGTTGTCAAGATTACATATTTGTCAGCATTGATGTTATAATATTAAATTATATTTGATGAAATTTGATATGATATGAGACTATTTGTACGATAGTAAGTGACACTAACTTTAATTATTTGAAGTCACTGTTAGTCTTCTATGGCTTAATCTTCTTCTTTTTCTTTTACTTCTTTTAATAAACCTAGTAATAAGGAATAGGAGTTGTTAAAAACTTATTATAAAGGAATAGGAGTTGTTAAAAACTTATTATAAGCGAAAGATTGGTTTAACTATTGCTTTATTAGGTTTATTATTTACAAATTATGCAGAAGTAAATTTGAATCTATTTATAAATCTATTTACCAGCTCAGTTATCCGCACCCCCCTCCAAATGGTATCAGAGCACAGTAATTTAAAAGATACGGAAGTGATATACGTGTTAGAAGAATTAGTTAAGTTAGATTTAGTTAGATTTAAATTAGTTAAGTTAGATTTAAATTTAGTTAAGATTAGATTTAGTTATTTATTAAATTAATTATGAGAAGACCATTTAAAAATAAAGAAGCTTTTAGAAAAATAAAAGAATCGTTAGTTAGCAATTATCCAGAATATATAAGCCTAAATAAAACAAAAGAAAATCCACAAAAATTAGCCTATTTAATTACATTAATATCTAGTATTGAAGCAAAATTAATAATCCATTTAAAATCTAGAAGAATGAGACATATACCACCTAATTATGACAAAATTAGATTTAGATATCCACCAAAATATTATAAATATAATTCAGATGAATAAAGAGCAAAAATACAAAGAATTAAAACAATTTATCTCTGAAAAACGTAAAGAATTAAAAATAAGAAAAGAAAGATTACATTATAATATATTTGCCGGAGTTAGTAAAAATTCAATAAATATACAAAAAGATGAAATATCAAAATTAGAATCTCAAATAGATAGTTTAGAATATATATGTCAACATGAACTATTCACAATAAAATGAATAAAGAAGAATTTATAATAGATGAAAAAATATACGAAAATCACGAAGGTACAAAAATAAAAATAGTATTTTCTAATCTAGGAAGAAGGTATAAGAAAATAGGAGAACATTTATATTTAATGTTAGAAAAAGAAGAATTAAAATTAGAAGATAAATTAACAGCAATGGTAAGAATAGAAAAAGAAAATGAAGAGATAGATAGAAAAAAGGAAATAGAAAAAATTAAACAACAATCTACGGAAGAAATACGAAAAATAGAAGAAACTAAAAATAGTAGAATTGCTGAATTAGAAAAAGAATTACAAATGTTAAAAGAGTTATATGAACAAAGACAGAAAGAAAAAGAAGAAATAGATAAAGAACAAAAATTAATAAACGAATTTCTTCTGTTAAAAGAATTAATTTTTGTTCTTTATCTATTTCTTCTTTTTCTTTTTGTCTTTGTTCGTATAAATCTTTTAACATTTGTAATTCTTTTTCTAATTCAGCAATTCTACTATTTTTAGTTTCTTCTATTTTTCGTATTTCTTCCGTAGATTGTTGTTTAATTTTTTCTATTTCCTTTTTTCTATCTATCTCTTCATTTTCTTTTTCTATTCTTACCATTGCTGTTAATTTATCTTCTAATTTTAATTCTTCTTTTTCTAACATTAAATATAAATGTTCTCCTATTTTCTTATACCTTCTTCCTAGATTAGAAAATACTATTTTTATTTTTGTACCTTCGTGATTTTCGTATATTTTTTCATCTATTATAAATTCTTCTTTATTCATTTTATTGTGAATAGTTCATGTTGACATATATATTCTAAACTATCTATTTGAGATTCTAATTTTGATATTTCATCTTTTTGTATATTTATTGAATTTTTACTAACTCCGGCAAATATATTATAATGTAATCTTTCTTTTCTTGTTTTTAATTCTTTACGTTTTTCAGAGATAAATTGTTTTAATTCTTTGTATTTTTGCTCTTTATTCATTTGAATTGTGTTTGTAATATTTTGGTGGATATCTAAATCTAATTTTATCATAATTAGGTGGTATATGTCTCATTCTTCTAGATTTTAAATGGATTATTAATTTTGCTTCAATACTAGATATTAATGTAATTAAATAGGCTAATCTTTGTGGATTTTCTTTTGTTTTATTTAAACTTATATATTCTGAATAATTACTAACTAACGATTCTTTAATTTTTCTAAAAGCTTCTTTATTTTTAAATGGTCTTCTCATAATTAATTTAATAAATAACTAAATCTAACTTAACTAATTTAAATCTAACTAAATCAAACTCTAACTTAACTAATTCCAACATATATATCACTTGGAGGGGGGTGCGGATAACTGAGCTGGTAAATAGATTTATAAATAGATTTATTATAGCTGATGAATCTATTCTTTTTTGTGCGTGGTTATTTTTTAGGTTTTGTTTTAATAAGTTATTCTTTTTGTGAGATGTATTCATTAATTTTTAGTTTATTATTTTATCCTGTAGTAACTGCTGAGTTACAAATTTCTGTGTAATAACTTATTCTTTCTGTACTGTAGTGTATATCTAATTCTAGATTTTCTATGTCATTTATTATTTTGTGTTGTTCTTCTCGTAATGAGTATTTTATGTTATATAAACTGTTACATGTACTTTTTTCTAAATTTTCTAAGGTTTTTTCTATCCATATTAACTTTTCTTTTAGATCTTCCATTATTTTTCTAATTCGGTTTCTGTAATTAATTTCGTTATTTAAATTATCTTGATTTTCTCTAGTTTTTCTAATATATTCTAACATCCACAATCTTGGTCTGAATAATATCCTTCTGGGTAAATATCTTCGTATATTTGTGCTGTGGCATTTATCATTTCTATTTCATAGTTTATTTCATAGTTTATTACTTCTTCTAATATCATTTTCTTAATATCTATTATTTCTATATCCTTAAGTATATATAAGACTAAAATTCTAAGGTGGTCTAAATGGGCTATTTTTTAAGATTGATATTTTATAGCTATTTGTTTTAGACTTAGTAGTTTTTGCATATTTTTATTAAGAGATTTTATATATTTTTTATTTTCCATGTATTTGTCTATATTTATTTTTATCTGTTTTTCTAGTAACTGTATTTTTCGCGTATCTTTAAAAGTTCTACGTAATTTTAACATAATAAATATTTATAAGAGTAGTTAGGTATGTGTGGTATATAATTTATTCTATCCGTATAATTTTTTCCATATGCTTTTTCTAATATAACTTTTCTTATATCTGCAACATCTATATCTCTAAGTGCATACAAAACAAGTATCTTAAAGTTATCTACCATCACATCAGATATATTATCATTCATTATCATAAAATTGCTTTTTTCAAAATATTCCCTGCAATCATATACATAATAAAATATAGTCATCTCAGATTACTATATACTAGATTATTCTTAAATAACATGTTCTTCGGTCACTACTAGCATGGTAATTCGGATATTCTCCCTTAAACAGCGCCTCGACTTTGGTTACTCCCCGCCACGGCTTCTTGCCTCATTGGTTTCACCTTTAGGATGGCATAGTTCCTTGGGATTTTTCTCCGTTTCCACTTTGCTAGTAAACTTCTTAACATATTATTTTTCGAATAATTCTACTATAAAGTAACTAATATGAATTTATTTTATCATATCATGATTGTCGGGAATTATGAATTTAGCTATTCATAATCGTAAATAGATATACCTGTTCCGGTAGCTTTGATATTTCTGAGGTTTGTTGTTCCATAGCTTTTTCCATTGCGGTGTATATCTTTAATTAACTGGGCTAAATATTTTTTGAACTGGAATGGAGAGAGTATTTTTGCTGAATGTTTGAAGGCCTGCCTTTGCAATGCCTTCTGAATTCTTATTTATAGACTGAAAAGTGTATACATCCGTATTAAAAAGACTTAAAAAACTAAACTCTAAAATGTCTTTACCTACCTACTTCCTAAAGTCTTCACCTACCTACTTTACATTTATTTCCCTATTAACTACTAAAGAAAAAAGAGTCTTTACATCATATAAAATTTCTAATTCTTACGTAACTTAAAATAAGTCTTCTGTCATATCTGCAAATAAGTCTTCCGTCTATTTTGTCATATCTGCTATATCTCCATTATTGCTCTGATCTTATCTTTCCAGCTGTCGTCTTTATCTTCTTTTATTCTAACTGCACTGCTGGGACGTCATTATCTCCTCCGTTACATTTTGAACATCTGTGGTCTGGGTATTTGTGTCCAATAGTTTTGCAATATCTGGTCAATAACTCTTCTGAAATAAATTTTTCTTTAATAGCTCTGGCGATAGGTTCTGTCTCTGGTTTAAGCAACGTCATAATCCATTGCCTAATTGTTTCCATATCTGTTTCTCGTAGCTCTTTTGAATTTGAATATATCAATACATGGTTTCTTGAATAATAACTCCATATAGGATTTTGATTACAATATGTATTTGCTAGTTCTTGTAAAATCGTAGATAGTCCGATAACTCTTTTATTCGCGTAAAATTTTGGTATCTCGATTCTGGGTATCTCTGGCTGTGTACCAATATCTTGCGGTATAATCATATCTCTTGTCATTCCTATTTTTACAACTTGTATAGGTTTCTTAACTTCGTCAAATAATATCTCTGCTGGAGCCGTGTAGATCTTTATAAAAAATAAAGTACCTTTGGTTATTCTTTTAAATATGGTAAATGCTTCATATATCTCGGGTATAGTAGATATCTCGGTTCCGTCTGTGGTATATACGGTACTAAGTAATCCATATTCGTAGCAAGTTTTTACTAAGCTGGGTCTAGTTTTGGGTAAGGCAATTAGCTTGTTGTATCCGGTTAATTTCTGGGTTATGTAGTTCGTATCTGGTTCTTGGATATTTGTAGCTTTTGGGTTGCTATTTAAGAAAGTTTGTACGTTGTAGATATTTTCTATATATGTTCGGGCTGTGTAGTTATATGTCTTTTTGTCTTGATTTAGGCTTTCTCGATATGTGGTAACTTGCGGGGGTGTAAACATAGGGTCTTTTGGTATATTTGGTGTATATGGCTTGTCAAATAGCTTATTTAAGTTCATATTTTTTCTAACTCCTTTGCTTGTACCTGCAGAAGTAGATTGATAAGCGTTATGGGTTTTATGGAGTGTCCCAACATCTCCTTCTAGCTCTGGAATTTTATTGTCTTCCGATCGACATAGCTCTGCACATTGCTGAGTTAGCTGATTCATAGCTATAGACTTCAGATTATCTTCACTAGTCTTTAGCTTTAGCTTTTCTATCTCAGTACCCATACTGTCTACTTTCAATGAAAGCATAGTCAGGGCGTTGAGTATCTTTTCATGTATATTTTCTTCTATCATTTCAGTTTGTGTAGCTTTGTCTTGATATGTAATCTGCAATAACATTTTTGTTAGTACTGATTACTTCTATTATAAATGTAAAATTTAATATATTTAAAACTAGTATCCGAATCTCTTTTGTTGTAACTGAATTTTGTATTTTCTTTGTTAGCCACCAGCGTACCTGTGTATTATCTGTCCGCACAATAAATTTGTTATATACAATATATGGCTCAAATGCTAATAAACATTTATATAATGAACATAATTCTTTCCTATTTATTTCCCATTTTATTTCTGTCTCGTTGAACGTACCTGAGTAATATCTACAATGGTGTTCTATTTTTTATGCTTCATATCTATATTTAAGTACTCCTCCATAACTGTATTCACTGGCATCTGCTTCTACTATATATGTAAATTTTCTATTTTCATCCGAAAATTGTAATTTTGGTAAATCCTTGCAAAGTAATTTTATTTTTTGAACTTGTTTTTTATCTTCTTCATTATAATTATATTCTATATCCTTTTTTAATTTTTTCTGTAGGGGTTTTAGGTTTTCTGCTAATTTTGGAATATATTCTCTTACTTGGTTTACTAATCCTAAAAATGATTGTAATTTCTTTTTTGTATCTAGTTCTTCTTTCGAATTTATTATTTTTTGTACTATATGTTGTTGCATTTTTACTCCACTTTTATCTATTTGTATTCCTAAAAATTCTATCTGGTTTTTCATAATTTCGGCTTTCTTTTCACTTAGACTTATTCCTGAATTTTCTATTATATCTGTAAATTGTTCTAATAATTTTATATGTTCTTCTTTAGTTTTTGTATATAATAATATATCATCTATGTATACTATGCAATTAGGTAATTGTTTAAAATAATTATCCATAAAGTGTTGATATCTACCTGGTGCATTTTTATATCCAAAGGGTAACACATTCCATTCGTAAAATCCTTGTGGTACCGTAAATGCGGTTAATTCTTTAGATTCTTCTTCTAACTTTAGATGGTAAAATCCTGATTTACAATCGAATTTACTAAAATAATTATATCCTTGGATTTGTCTTATTTTTAATATCTTATTTGGTATCGGGTAATTATATGTTATAGTTTTTGCATTTAAATTTCTATAATCAATAACCATTCTACTTTTTCCTCTTTTTTGTTCACTATGTTTATTCACTATAAATGCTGGACTATTATGTTTACTATTACTTTTTTGTATATATTGCTTTTCTAATAATTCATCTATATGCATTTTAAATTCTTTTAAATCGTCAAAATTATATGTTAATGGTTTTTGGGTTATTATACTATTTTTATCTATTAATTCAATTTTTATGGTAGTTTTATGTTTTTCCCATCCTTTTAATGGATCTTCGCTATATAATTGTTCTAATTTTTTCTTAACTATTTCTATCTTATTTATTGAAAATATAGTTATTTCTGTTTTATTTATCGAAAATACTACTAATTCTATCGTATCTTCAGCAGTTTTTATATTTTCTAACTTTTGTGTAATTTTTTCACTTCCTTTTATCCAGTCAGTTTTCTTTCTGATTTTATTACTAACTCTTTTTGCTCTTACTTTTTGTTTACATGGTGTTGTGAACCACCAATCGTTTCTAGTTATTATATGTGGGTAAAGTTTATCTAAAAATGGCATTCCTAAAAGTATATCTTTTGATGTTAGTTCATAATTATAAATTTCTTCTATTGTCAATATCTTATCCCATATTTGTGCTTTTACATTCCTAGCTTTGTAAGTAATTAAGCTTCCTTCATTATTAAATCCTTTAACTATTATTGGTATTTTTAATTTATCCCATTTACTTTCTGGTAAACAATTATATCTACATAAATTAGCTTCTGCTCCTGTATCTATCATAGGCGTATAATATCTACTGTAATATCCTTCCACTACTATCTTCATTAATACATGTATTTTCATTTTATATTAAGGCTCTTCTTAAGAATAATCTTTCCCTATTATATGTTATGGCTAATTGTGTATGTTCTATATTATATGGTTTTACTTGTTCTAACCATTTTATTCCTAATATTATATCTGCTTTTTGCATTTCTTCTTTTACCTCAAATTCTATTTTTATTTTTCTAATTCCTCCTATTATTATTTCTTTTTCTGCTATATCTTTATTATTTATTAAACTTCTCGGTAGATCTGGGCATATATCATTATCAGTTTTTATTTCTTCATTTTTTACTAGATATTTTGCTATATAATTTTCTTCTTGTCCTGTGTTTAATAGTATTAAATGTTCTTTTTCATTTATTTTTCCTGTTATGTAATATTGATTTAAATTACTTATTGAATTTGTTTCATAACTCATTCTTTTTGATGAGCTCGATGACTCTGGTTTTTCATTAGCTATTCTTTTCGTTGTACTTATTCTATCATTTACTATTTCTAAATTTTCTTCTATATCTATGTCTTTATAGCTATAATCATTATAATCTATTGTTTTTACAATTTGCTCAAATGGGCTATCTATTTGTATTTTATTAATCTTATTTTTCCCTGTTATTTTGTGTTTTGTTGTTAATACATATAAATTTTTACATCTTGCTGTAAATATTTTACTTCCTGGGGTTAATTCTATTCCTGATATCTTCCAGTATAATACTAATGATTTATCTATATTTCTATCTGTTACTGCTACTGAATAATTTGCACTTATTATAAATTTAAATTTTTGGTATATTAAATTTCCTTTCACGGCAGTTATTATGCTTTTTTCTATAGGTTTTATAATTCTATCATCTGCTAAATATAATTCTATCGGGGTATCTATTCCTTCTCTAAAACATGCTTTTATTAATATCTCTGTACCTCCGAGGTGTACGTATTTTATTGGATCTCCTTTACTTTTTATATCATTTATTTCTTTATTAACTATCCTTTTTGTTACTAGTGGTATACTAGCTTTTCCTTTTGCATATCTACAATCTATTACATGTTCTTTTTGACATACTACATAATATTCATCTTTTTTCCTACTAAATATATTTTTTATTGTTGGTATTTTAAATATTTTTTCTACACTTAAATCTAACTCTTTTCCTTTTATTTCATCAAATATATTACTGTCAAATATTATCTTTTGTTCCGTTCCTTCATCATTTAGATATTCTTCCTTTGTTATTATTTTTATATCTTCTTCAGTCATTTGATTCATCTATCTCACTATCTATTTCAATATCTGTTTCATTTTCTGAAATTTCATATATACTATCTTCACTTTCTAATTCATAATCTATATAATCTATTTGCATATATTCTGTATTTTCTATTTTTATTTCGGATATTTGTTTATTTTTTGGATTTTTAGGTAATTTACAATCTCTAGCTAAATGTCCTAACTTTCCACAATTATAACATGTACATTCTTTTATAGATTTTTTCTTTCTATATGGTCTTTTATTTTTATAATTTTTAACATAATATCTTTTTCTTGGTTTCTTATATTTATATTTTGATTTTTTATATTTCTTATATTTCTTATGTCTTTTTCTTTTCTTATAATATCTTTCTTTGCATCCAAATTGAGGTGCTATTTTATTTTTGCAACATGCTAAATTTCTTATTAATGTTTTTTCCATTTTTAATTCTTCTCTATATTTTTCACATAGCTTTCTATACCATTGTTGTAAAAATTTTATTCTAGCTCCTAATGTATCTACTATTTTTGCTTCTTCCCAACTTTTTATTATTTTTGAACTAAATGGTTCGGGTAATTTATTAAAATATAATTTTCTTATTTCTTTACTTTCTTCTATACTATATGCTCCTTTATAATAATATTCTTTAAATGCGCAAGTATATTCATCTATATAACACATATTACATATTGTTAATTTTATCATTAAATTCCTATTTGTTTCTTTTTCTTCATCTTGTTCTTCTTCTAATGTTGTCATACTACCAAATTCATCTTTTATAGCTGTTTCATATTTTTTCAATAATTCTATAGGTGTTAATTTAGTTGTTGTTGATGCTGCTCCTTCCATAGGTTTATTAGCTCTTAATACTTTCTTACTATTTTCGGTTAAATTTGTAAACCATAATTTTACTGATCCTATTAGCGTTTTTTCTATGTATTCTGGTGCATCTGTTATGTTTATATTATTGTCTAATAATTGTTTTGTCATATATCCTACCCATAATTGTATTGTTTTTTCTGTATCTATTACACAGTCTAGATCTAAAAAGTTATAATTTTTATTAACTATTTGTTTTGGTGTCCATTTGTCATATTCATTATATCTTTTAAATTTATTTTTATAATATATAGGTTTTCTTATTTCTGTTGTTTTGGGTATTAGATTTTCATCTTCTTTTTTGTCAAGAGTATTTATTTCTGTATTATTATTTTCTAAGTTTTCTTGATTAATTCTTTCTTGTTTTTCGTTGATTTCTAAATCTTTTATATTTGTTAATATTTCCGTATATGTTTCACTATCTTCTGAATCATAATTATCCGTTTCTTCTACTTCTATATTATTTATTTCTAATTTTTCTTTAAATTGATTTATCTCATTTATTAATTTTTGTTCTTTATCTATTTCTTCTTTTTCTTTCTGTCTTTGTTCGTATAAATCTTTTAACCTTTGTAATTCTTTTTCTAATTCAGCAATTCTACTATTTTTAGTTTCTTCTATTTTTCGTATTTCTTCCGTAGATTGTTGTTTAATTTTTTCTATTTCCTTTTTTCTATCTATCTCTTCATTTTCTTTTTCTATTCTTACCATTGCTGTTAATTTATCTTCTAATTTTAATTCTTCTTTTTCTAACATTAAATATAAATGTTCTCCTATTTTCTTATACCTTCTTCCTAGATTAGAAAATACTATTTTTATTTTTGTACCTTCGTGATTTTCGTATATTTTTTCATCTATTATAAATTCTTCTTTATTCATTTTATTGTGAATAGTTCATGTTGACATATATATTCTA